>BSBK01004890.1:317500-752500 GCA_027943335.1 Chamaecyparis obtusa | reverse complement strand
TTCAATTGAGATTAGGATTATTGATTTAATTATGATGTTTTCTATATATTTCCAAAAGTAATGTAATAATACATATTCATTGAATAGCTATTTTATTAAATAAAGTAATAATATATGAATTGAAAATGTATTTTACTTTTATTTGTTTCGTCTTTATATTGTTTAGATTTTTGAAATTTATATGTTAATTGTATTATTCTTTTATTGCATAGGATACACACAACACGCAACATGTATGTATATAATTTAAAAAATAGTTATTGATTTCTTTGATTGATTCTTAACTTCAATACATTGCTTACACAACAAATGATTTAAACCTTGTTAACGACCTCAAACAAAAAATGTTATTGTAGAAAAATACAATCCATTACAAACTACCACATAAACAATCAACAAAATAGGTAAATTTCCATTAAAATTTATGTTTGTACATAACAAACTTTAAAATTTGCAAACACGTCATGTTTTGTCAACAACACAAGCTATCAAATCTACAACTTCCTTGTCATTTATTCCACTTAAAATTTTGTCAACTTGCCAAACACTTTTGCCTCTTGGTCAAGACTTGCAATGTCAATAATTGCAACTCTTTTGCAATTTTGACACATTTATTTGTCACATTGCAATGGTACTCACAAAGCAACATTTGTGGTCATCATATGGCCTATTTTCATATGTGTTTCTTTATCCTATCCCAAGAAGTTATGTATGTCATATTTTGTGCATATAGGAACAACCTCCCACAAACAAGATATGCTTTGTTAGATCATCCATGGTTTTTCACCTTATCTCTTCTAAAAAAGGACATTACTAAATCCTCAAGTTTTAATTTAAATGTATTATAGATAACCATAAGAAGATTATTCCATGAAACTATCAAAGAACATAATTGTATGAATTTTATCTTCATCCATTGTAATTCACATAGACTTATTAACTTATCACGATGTTAAATGCATTTAGATGTTGTATTATGGCAATATTTTTTATCAACCCAAGTGAAACATTTTTTGAGAGAAGATTGTTTACTAAGGCCTTTGTCTAGTACAAAAACCCCAACTTGTCCCATGTTTTCTTAGTGTTAGCTTCTCTAAAGAGGTTTAACAACATTGAATTGAAAACACTCAACTTGATATAAGTTTTGGCCTTTGTATCTAATTTCACGTAGTCTTCTATTGTAATATTCAAGGGCTTTTTCTTATACAACCATAGACTGATCTATATACATAAAAAGATCTTAGACCTTAATCTTCCATAACTAAAAGTTATGCCATTTAATTTTTGTATCTCCATTCTTGAAGTGCTCACCATTTTCCTCACAAAGTCCACTCATATAAAATCTTATTTAAGAAATAGTTTGTTAAAAAGCCAATATAAACCATCATTCTCAAAGAAATAGCTAAACCTTAATTATTTTTTTATTGATAAAAGGTTGAAGGCAAGTCTTATATTATTGAAATTTAAGAGAAAATTATGGAAGATCTACATAAGGTCCATACCATCATAAAATATAGCCTTTAAAAGGTCCATGCCATCATAAAATATAGCCATCTAAGAAAACTAAATAACTAAAAGTTCTATAAAAAAAATTTAACCATAATCTAGTCCTCTAACATAGAAAGATCTTCAATCTAAAAGTATAAGAAAATATATCCCCTAAGTAGTATCAATAACAAAATGAGATAATCTTATATAAAACTATCCATGATTCCTAACACATTTAACTCCTAAAACGGGGAATGAACCAAATGACCAAAAATTATCTTATCTAAACAAACAAAGTCCTAAAGCCTTGAAGAAGGCTCTGCTTCACCCTTCTAGTTCATTAAAGGATCTCAAGACCTACTGCCTTCTCCTTTCCTCTTTCTACTCACCTTAAATAAACTCTTGTCAACAAAGAAACAATCATCACTCTAAGATGAGAAATTGGAGAAATCATCTATGTCACTTACAATTCTCATGTGTTGATTCCTTTACCTATTCCATGACTCAACACTCTTTCCCTTTTCCCACTTCTTTTCCTCATTTGACTCTGGCCTTCCCTGGTTTTCATCTTCTTAAATTTCCTCTTCAAAAGGAGAATACCCTTCTATAAGATAATTCTTCCATGAATGAATCTTTGAGGCTACGTTTTTCCCTAACCATTTTTGAAGAAATTTAATGTTTCTTGTTATAGTTGGTTTATGTGCTTCAAAATCCCTCTTATCCCTTATTATTAGAATTAATCTTTTTGTGATTTCTTCCTTAGGGGGCTAGACAAAGCCATAATTATTATCAAAATCCATAGGATATGGAATCATCATATTGTGGTCCATGTTTTTAATGGTTCTCTCCATGTCTCCTAACAGGTTCTTCTTAAAAACTCCTTGACACAATTGCATACCATCTAGCTTTGGTATTCCCATGACCGATAAGATGTATAAAAACACAACTGAGATATCACTATTAACCCTGAATGTTCCCCTGAAATAATGTTCACTGCATTCAATGCCAAATCATCAATATCATTCACAATTCTACTCCATCTTTCTTGAGTGACTTCACCCAGAAAGGCCATCTACCTGAGATTTTTCAATAGTTTGAAGTAGATAGCCGACTCCATTTCTTAGAGCCAGCCACTCTCTGCAAAAGCCTTTTGGAAAGATAGTATAACGTTTAATATATTTTTGGGAAAGAATAAAACTTGATGCAAGGGAAAACTTTCATTATGAATATAGCTCCTTACTCTGCGGCATGTGTGAGATGTCAATGATTTAATCACACCAATTAAAAATTGATCTTGCATTTATTACTTCGATCAAAGACACTTGAAGTCTAGACTATTCCATGAAGTTGTTAATTATTATTTTAACCTTATCATCAAGAAATGATAACTTTTCAAAACCTCAATTTCACTAGGCCTGTCTAATTAGCAATAAATATCTCAATCTACCAAGAAGACGGCAAACCATCTTTATCATTTTTTCTTGAAAACCATCATAGTCTATAAATTGTTGAAGCGATAATCAACTATGATTCAAATATAAAATTTGAAATCTAACCTTCCTTCTATTATGAACATTCACCAAATTTCAAAAAGGAATGATTTTTTCTTTTTTGAAGATTGGTATCCTTATATGAGAAAAAATGCCAATCTCAAGACAACTAAATATGAATATATAAACAAATTTTGCTTTCAAATTATTAAGTCCAGATTTGATTCATCCTCTTATACCTTCCACGCTATAATTTTTCAGACTTTTTAAAGGTTAAGATCCTAACCCATGCAAATAATTCAAGCTTATCTACACCTACCCAAACCAACCAATACATCTTCAAGTTTTTTTTGAAAGATTTATCATCTTACCATTGTTCCAAAAAGAAGTGAATTTCATTTGATCAAGATCCTCTCCATCCAAATTCCTAGGTTGAGAAGATTACTTCCTTCCCTTTTTCTTATTTGAGGTTGAGTCATAGTTCGACTTTAACAATCCTTCTCTCGACTGCCAAATTCCCAAAGTATAATTTTCTTTGTTTGAATCTCTTAATTTCTCCCCATTTAATTATGAAACCACATCAGATTTGTTTGCTTTTACAAGATCCAATTCTAACATCCTTTCTAGGAAAGAGTGTTTTTTTATCTATTTCTTTCGTATCTTCCAATTTATCAAGATCTATAAGCCCAAATAGTTCATATACGACCCCAAGCTCCATAGGTAATCTTTCCTCCTCTTTTATATTACTCAACCTAGAATAAAGCACCTCTGCTAGAATATCTCCTTCTTCTCCTAATCTCCATTCTTCAACTATAATGTCTTTATTTTTATTTCTAGGGTTTTTATTCATGTTCAAGTTCAGAGGAAGAAGACCTCCTAATGCCTGAATCTCTCTATCTGGCTTTTCCATATTCGATAACTTAACCCTTTCCTCTTCACTAGATGAAGATAAAAAGACTATCTCCTTATTGTATTAGAAGATTCATGAATAACTTCTCTTTCTAAATCTTCTTTTATAGATTTATTCATTTTATGCTTCCTAAAATCCTCATAAACAAAGTCTTTAAACTCATTCGATAGAGGTGAGGATTTGGAGCCTTCTTGATTTACCTTTTCCGTCAGTCTTTTTTTATTTCCTCCTCCCTAAATTTGTGCTTCCATATGTCTCTACTTGACGTCCAAGAGGCCCACAAGTTGGATTTTCTTTCTTACCATTACTCCCTAATGGTCTATCTCTACCCCTTTTATTTGTCAATGGGGTACAATCCTACTTTTTATGTTTTCTCAATCCCTTACTTGTCAAGACCATATTTTTATGCAACACTTCTTCTAAATCCTTAGTCTTTAGTTGAAGATTAACTAGAACAATTTGTTGAATGTCTGCTAAGGATCTATCAATATTTCCATTCTCCTTTATTTTATCCTTCAAAAATAAGTTTTGAATATCATTACCTTGAACATATGTTACCTCTAAACCATAATATTTTGAAAGAACTTGATTTGCTATTTCTTCAATAATCCTAATTTGTGTTTCAAGAAAACATTTTTGAACAAAGTCTTTCATTTCTTGAATAAGAAAACAGTTCTTGGGAATTGTTAGAATTCTCATCTCTTCTCTTATCTTTCATCTAGACCCTCAATTTATCAAATCCATTTGAGCCTCTCCTACTTTGGAGTTATTATCTTTGAATGTTTTCCAAGCATTTTTGTTATGCATGAATCTTTTTGAAACCTCAATTCCCATTTGATTAGGTATAACTAGTTGCATTTTTTGACATGTTTTCTTGGCCAAATGAATAACTCTATCTTCTAATATTTTGAACAACCCATACCTTTCACCAGACTATTCTCCTATTTATTTACACTAGTAAGGAAGTATCCAACCTTGAGCCCATAATAGTTATGAATCCTCTGAAAAAAATTCTATAGAAAACATAAAATGTTTAAAATTGAGAAAGTTGACTCTATACAAGCTTCTGCCAATGGGAACTTATCATGACTTCTCCCATTTTCAGCTTTTTTAAATAAATGAGACAAGCTTTTGTAAACAGGGTTGAAATTCTATCTTCCTAGATCCAGGTCAATGGAAAAAACCTTTGCATCACTCTTATTAGAATGGGTAAAAGCTTCAGTAAATACCATTTCCTTTGCTAAATCCTCACTTTCATTATCTTCATAGAAGATTCTTTGAATCCATTCCTCATTTTGAGTTATAATTTTAAGTGAAGAGGGAAGAGTTTTCTCCATATCCATTGATAAACATAACCTAGGAGGAAGGTAAAATTCTTTAAGAAGGATATATGATCAAGCTTCAAAAAAATACCCAACTTATTCCCAACGGTTTCTAAAATTATTGAATCTTTGTATTCTAGAGGTAAATTAAGAATTTGTACCCAGAAGGGAATAAACCTGATGTTATTATCTTCAAGATTGAAGTTGGGAGACCAAGCTTGCATATGAATGCCAGAAAGCTTATAAAACCATCCTTTATGCTTGAAGATCTTATCCCTAAAATATTTTATTTGAAAGAGTACAATGAAAACCCCTCAGAGCTATCTAAATGTTATACGTCCTCTATATATTTTCATTATTCATTGACCCAACTAAATAGTTCATTAAACGATATAGTTATGTTCCAAAACTTACACATAAGATCTCAACAATGTAAATCTTTGACTATAGTTTGTAACATTTACTCTGTAAATTTGATATTGATGTCCTAATTTTTTGAAAGGTGTGAATGAAGCCCATCTTTTGGAGCTTTCAAATTCCCCGGCTTGTCCATTACTGGTGGTTTATCCTTGAATACTTCTAAATGTGGCTCTTATAAATCTCTCTATTCAGATGAAGGTATATTATGGCTAATATGAATTTTCTCTCCAAACCTTGATTTCCCTCTTTCCCTTTTCCTTATCTCTATCCTTCTAGAACTATTGATCCCTCTATAGGTAAACCCACATACTATTTTAAGGGTGGCTGCAAGAAGTTGAGTCCCACTTTTGGGCAAAAAGTGGAAGTGTTTTCCCTATTTTTCAAATTTCATGTCAATTGATGTCTAAATTTGAGGCCCTTAGAGATTGAATCTATAAAATATAGTGCTCGAAGTCTACTTTGCAAATATGTAATTTATTTAAATACCCACATGGTATAAATTGATTTTTAGTAGGAATGTTTAAAAACCACTTTTTCAAAATGCATGTTTTAGGACCATACCATAGCAGTGTACGACCACCATATTTTGACCTAATTAAATGAATTTTTTCAAATCCTTCTGGGAAAATATACCTAAGACACCAAATATTGATGAGCATATTTTCCTTATTTTTTTATTAAATATTTTTAATTAACTTTTAATTGACTATAAAGTACATTTTTAAAACCTTTGGTGTACGACAACCATAATTTGATGAAAATTTCATATTTTTTAAAAATTATTTCATTTATCTTCAAGATGATTATATGTAGATTGATGTTGAATATAATTTTTTTTCCATAAAACCTAAAAACAAAAAAGTTATTAAAGTTTTAGTGAACCTCACTATTTTACATTTAGGTACCACTTTTAATTAATAATTGACGCATAAATAGTAAAATAAGCATATCATTAAAAATTAACATTTTTTAAATCAAGACAGTGAGAGCTCTAATGGGTTTTTGTTTCATCAAAAAATACGATCAGGAAGACCCTCAAAAAATTACAAGGTAGAAATCTGGCATTCTAATGCCTTAACCAGATTCTTGGAGGTCAAGGCATAGGTTTGGTTCCATCAAGCCTAAACCAAGCCTATTTTGAACTGAAATATGAGGGGGGTCGCTCATGTCTTAAGAAATGGGTGCCCGTTATTTAAAATTAAAAAAATGGGCATCCGTTTCTTAAAAAAAATCGGTGCATAAAAATACATTTCTAAGGAGATAGAAGATTAGAGATTATTGGCAGATCCTCGCATGTTGGAGGACTTATGTACTTGATTTTAATATTTGGCCTAAACCGGGAAGGCCTTACAACACGACATGTATGAATCAATTGAAGTAAATATATGAAAGATATCTGCATTCTCTCTCTCACTTGTGTGTTGTTGCTTTCGCGTGTGATCTCTGCAAGATGGACCTGGTTAGGGTGTGCATTTGGCCCCTCTCCCCATCTTCCCTTGCGTCAGAAACAAATATGATAAAACATAGGTTCAATTAAAATTATAAACAAGATGTGTGAAAAATATGATACTGCAAATCTCTCTAGGTGACAGTCAATTGCAAAAAGTGTCACATCATCAACTTTGGACATTTGAACCCCTAACAAGCCCTATAAAACATCAAATAAATATACATATTAAGAAAAGATAACTTGACACCAAGAAATTATTCCATTTTTATAAATATTTAAAAACTATACCTCAGGTGTCAAAGCTACCCGTGCATGTCTAGTTGAAGAAGCACTTTGTGGTGTCCTCATAGTATCACCTGCTGCACCCTACAATGCATATTATTTATATATCAATTTAATTTATTCTCTAAATAAAAAATTATTTACTTTTATAAGATTTAGATGATTAAAATTAATAACATGTGAAAACACAAATTAACATACCCATGCTTGTCTCATAGAAAACACCATTGTCAATAGGTCATTTTTAAGGGCGACATCCTTAGCAGAAAATGTCTGGCATCTACTCCCATAATGTGTACATGAATGGGATGTCAAACCATCCTCATTTGTGTCTGTATCTACCCCAACACATGTACCCTAGTAATTGGGGCACATATGCTCAATGGGATGGGTTGAGCCAAATGGAGCATTTGATGATGATGGGCAGAGCCTCTCCTTCTACCCTGGAACTGCCTGATGTCAAAGTAATTTGGCTTCTCACCGAGGATAAACTCACAATATAGATTTCTCATAAAATATAAAGGCACCTCCCAATTATAAAAGGGTGCTTGGTCAAAGACCATAGACCACCTATCCAAAAATGTAGCTCTCATCCTAATATGAACACACCAATATATGAGAAATTGATTCATAGTTACTTCTAGGGAGTTACTACTAATAAGATCAATGAAAAGAGCACATATGTCTTCTTTAAGTATCCTCTTTCTTTTCACTTGATCATATGACAACCCATCGACATAAAATGCATGACATCTATCCCTCCGTGAACCCCATGCATGATATCTATCCCTCTGTGAACCCCATGTTTTAACCTCCTTAGACACCTCATTCGCACTATTGGCCATTCTTTCTAAGGAAGTGGTGAGGGATGAGTGGTGCTCAAAACTAGAGGACCTAAACCTATTAACCAATATGGATATTTGGGAATTGTTTTATTGAAGACGATTGATAAGATCCTCTTGTGTGGCATCAATGCGACCTATTGGAGGACGTGAAGGGTTTGGACTCGGGTTTGGCAATGGATTTGGATTTTGCTGAGGGTTTTATTATTGTGGGGATACATTTTGAGGGTTCTCTTGTTGCTGTTGGAGATTTGCCAGCAGGCCAGTACTGACTGTATGTTTGTCATTGATGACAACATATTGAAAGTAGCATGCGTGGAAGTCTTATGCAGTAAGGTTTCAGTATATGAAGCATGGACATGATATCAACATGATATATGGGCGTAGAGGTTAACTGTTAGTACAGATAGTTATATAGCAGCTTGTGTCAGCAGTGTTCTTGACAGAGTAATAGGGAGTGTTCTGTGTATGGTTGTCTGTACAGTTATCATGGAGCCTTGCGCACTTGGATATATTTTGAAGACATGTTAGTGATGTTTTAGTCATGGATGCATAGTCTGATATTCAGTAGAAGTGAAGTTATGAAGTCACTATTCACCAATAATAGTTTCCTATGTTTGTTCAGAAGAGCCGATAGAGATTTTATTGGTTCTTGAGTTGTGCCTATCTTTAGGGTATGCACCCTTGGAGTTAAGCTTAGAGGAGAGTTATTGATGTTTGGTTAAGAGTGCATGAGTTAATTCAGCTTGAGGAGAAAGATCCAGTAGTTTTGGTAGAGCCGACATTGTGTAGCGTGTGTCTACAATTATCTTGTTGGACAGGTCCCAGAATGTGTTGCATGCATAGTAGAGCTGACAGAATGTTTATTAGAGTTTGTTATGGTTTCTCTAATATGATTTCAAGGTGGTTCTAACAGGCCAACTTGATTATATCATTTAGAGGAAAGATACTTATAGGCATTCATTTGTGATTTCTTGAGTGTGGTTCATGGTTGATTAAGAAGAGTAGAGCAGAGTGAGTGAAGTGTTGAGCCATCAGAAGAAGGTCTATGTGACCAAGTAAAGTATTTGTGCTATACATTGGAACTGATCCAGACAGCAGGTCAAAGCACAGTTCACCAAGATCCAGATATAGTGTGTATCTGTTATTCAGAAGGTTGTAGCCTTCACCCCTTTGAGCAGTGAGCTCTTGGACAGTGCATCCTCTCCCCTAATAGGGACAATTGTAAAAGACTCCTAAGAGGGTCTGATCCTTGACCAGGTCTACTATACTAAATATATTGTAAAGCAACTCCTAACAGGGTTAAAGATCTTCTAACAAGGATCATAATACACTAGTGTAGAATATTAGTGGGTGTCAATTCCCACCAGGGTTTTTACTTATTTGGGTTTCCCCATAACCAAAATATTGTGTTGTGTTCAAGTGTTCTTTCATTGTGTTTATGCTTTATGTTTAAGTATACTTAATTGGATAAATAATTGAAACTTTTAGATAACTGATTCACCCCCCCTCTCAGTTATCTCTTGGGACTATTCCTAATAATTGGTATTAGAGCCAAGTGCCTCAGAGAGAAATTTGAATAGCTTGAGGTTGATCAGATGGCATACTTTAGGAAAGAAAGTCCTAAGTTCGATGGAGAGAATTATCTTGATTGGAAGAACAAGATGGTAACCCATTTGCATTGCACTGCTTTTCAAGTTTTTGATGTAACTATCAAAGAAGCCAATGTTCCCACCTTAGAATACCTTGCAAAGGATGATGCTACTGATAGACAAAAGGGATTGTTTCATCAGAATGCTATAGCTAAAGAAGCCCTTATCAGCACCCTATCTGATGGTGAGTTTTCAGAAATAAAAAAGGTAGATACAACTCACAAAATATGGAAGCACCTAGAAGACATATTTGAAGGAGACAAACAAGAAAAGGATGCACGCAAAAAGACATGGAAGAAAAGATACAATGCATTAGAGATGCTACCTAAAGAAAATATTAGAGCTTACAATTAGAGGATTAATGAAGCAGTTGCTGAAATCAGAAACAATTATGGAGAGATTTCAGAGGAGGATATTATGGACAAGTTAATGACCACTCTCACTCCAAAATATGAAAGCAAGATCAACATCCTTGATGAGACCATGTAGCTTACATCTAATTTCAAGAGAGAGACCTTGATCAGCAAAATCTTAGCTTTTGAGATTTCAAGATTGAAGACAGAACCAAAGAGTGAGACAACCTTTAAAGCTACAGTTCATGGTAAGAAATCTGCAAACACTTCTGGTAATTTTGATGATGATGATGAAGAGAAAACATTAGATGATTTCATTGCTATGATTGCCAAAAGAGAAAAGAAAGGAAAAGGAAAATATGAAGGTCAATTACCATTTAAGTGCTTTTCATGTAATAAGATTGATCACTTTGCATTTAAGTGTCCTACTAGAGCTAGAAAGTTCAAAAAGGATTACAAGCCTAATTACTCTAAGGAATGCTACTATGCCGGAGATGGAGTTTCAGATGATGAATCAGGTGAAGAAAAAATTGGATTCATTGCTATTGTAGACAAAATGAATAATAAGACAGTTCATGAAGATAAGAAAGAGAATCAAGAGCTAGCACTGATTTCACAAGCTGACATAAGGACAGACTGGATTATAGACAGTGGGTGCTCACATCATATGACAGGTGATAAAGGCAGGTTTGTTCATCTAGACAAATACAATGGTGGTATGGTCAAATTTGGAGACAACACTCCTAAACCAATAGTTGGTAGAGGATCCATCACCTTGGATGGAAAGAATAGTACTGATGATGTTCTCTATGTAGATGGTTTGAAACATAACCTTCTTAGTGTTGGACAGTTACTTGGAAAAGGCTATCAGTTGGAGTTTAAAGATGACAAATGCATCATTAACAACAAGGATGGTGTTATGATTGCATCAGGCTCAAAGACAAGAGGTAATGTTTTTCAACTCAATTTAGAAGCAAGTTGTTTTGTTGCTAAAGTTGATGATAGTTGGTTGTGGCATAAAAGACTATGTCATATCAATTTTGATAACATAGTAAAGATAAGTAATGTAAAGGAAGTAAGAGATCTACCTAGCATAGAAAAACCAGTTGATACTATATGCAGGGAATGTGTGATGGGGAAGCATGTGAGAAATTCATTCAAGAGCAAGAAAAATTCAGCAGAGAACAAGTTGGATCTGATTCATACAGACCTATGTGGTCCAACTCAAACAAGATCATACTATGGTGAAAGGTATTTCATTTTATTTGTTAATGATTATACTAGGATGATGTGGGTTGCATTCTTGAAGGATAAGTTAGAAGCATTTGAGAAATTCAAAATATTCAAAGCTAAGGTTGAGAATGAATCAGGACTAAAGATAAAATGTTTGAGATCAGATAGAGGAGGAGAATTCACCTCTGACAGATTCTATGAGTACTGTGAAGAAAATGGCATAAAGAGACAGTTGAGTGCACCTAGAATCCCTTAGTAGAATGGAATTTCAGAGAGAAGGAATAGGATCATTCTTGATACAACGCACACCATTATGATAGAAGGAAAAATTGCACACACCTATTGGAGAGATGCAGTCAATACAATAGTCTATACCATCAATATAATTCAATTAAGGCCCGACGCTGACAAAACACCATATGAGCTATGGTTTGGTAATGTTCCCATAGTAAAATACTTTAGAATCTTTGGAAGCAAGTGCTACATCAAGAGGGATGAAGTAGTAGGCAAGTTTGATGCAAGAAGTGATGAAGGTATTTTACTTGGTTATTCTACTAAAAGTAAATCTTATAGATGTTTCAATTTAAGATTGAAAAAGATCATTGAAAGTGCTCATGTTAAGATTGATGAAAAGTTTATGGTTCAAGAAAGATATCATGATTACTCACCCATGATTGAAGAAGAACCCCGACCCTCCACTAGTGATACAATTATTGAGGAAATGTTTGACAACATTGATGTGTTATTCAATGATCCCGAGACAAGTGAAGAAGGTACTCCTAAGGCTGATGAGTCAACATCACCTAAATTTCCAAAGTTTACTTCTAGAAACCATTCCAAGAAAGACATCATTGGAGATCAGAGTGACAAAGTCTTAACAAGATCACAAGCAAAGAACTTAGCTAGTAGTGAAACATATGTTTACTATCTTAGATTGAACCTTTAAGTGTTGAAGATGCTTGTAATGATTCAAATTGGCTTGATGCTATGAAAGAAGAACTTGATTAGATTATTACGAATGACACTTGGGAACTAGTCCCAAGACCTAGTGATAAGAATGTAATTGGAACAAAGTGGATATTCAGAAACAATATGAATGAAGATGGTATAGTAGTAAGAAATAAAGAAAGGTTAGTATGTAAGGGATATGCACAAAGAGAAGGCATTGATTATTCAGACACATTTACACCTGTGAGAAGATTAGAAGCTATTAGGTTGTTTCTAGCTTATGCTATAGTCAAAAACTTCAAAGTATATTAGATGGATGTCAAGTTAGCATTCCTGAATGGAGATTTGAAAGAAGAAGTATACATTGAACAGCTAGAAGGATTCACCTTATCAGATAGACCTGATATGGTATGTAGATTGAAGAATGCCCTCTATGGACTTAAGAAAGCCCCTAGAGAATGGTATGAGAGACTAGATGGATATCTGACAAAGATTGGATTCAAGAAAGGAGTAGCAGATTGTAATCTATTCATTAGAGAGACATTTGAAGGTCTACTACTTGTAGCTATACTTGTTGATGACATTATCTTTGGGGGTAATGACAAACTAAGTGCATAATTTGCCAAAGAAATGCAGAATGAGTTTGAGATGAGTATGATTGGTCCTATCAAATACTTTTTGGGACTAAATGTGCAGCAGATAGAAAAAAGAATTTTCATTAATCAATCCAAGTATGTGAAAGAGATACTGAAGAAATTCAAGATGGATGATTGCAAGCCAGTAGGAACACCTATGATCACTGGATGCAAGCTTACAAAATAAGATGACTCACCAGTATTAGATATAACATTGTATAAATCTATGATTGGTAAACTCACATATCTTACTCAAACTAGACCTGATATTTCCAATGCAGTTGGCATAGTTGGAAGATTTGCAGCAGAACCTAAGCAAAGTCACCTCATGGCAGTAAAGAGAATATTCAAATACTTGTAGGGCACTATACATTATGGTCTATGGTATCCTAATTTAGAAAATGTTGAGCTTCATGTGTACACTGATGCAGATTGGGAAGGATGTGTTGATGACAAAAAGAGTACATCAGGTGGAGCAGTGTTTCTTGGTGATAGACTTGTCACTTGGACAAGCAAGAAACAAAATTTTATTTCTCAGTCAACAACAAAAGTAGAGTATGTTGCAATAGCCTTGAATTGTTCTACAATTGTTTGGATCAAGCAGATCATAAAGGATTTTGGAATTTAGATTGATTATCCCATTGTTATTCACTGTGATAACACTAGCACTATCAATATGTTGAAGAACCCTGTGATGCATGCAAAGACAAAGCACATTGAGATCAAGTATCATTTCCTAAGAGAGAAAGTAGTAGAGAAAGAAGTCATGCTGGACCATGTGAGTACTAAAGATCAGTTGGCAAATATATTCACAAAGCCCTTGCCTAAGGATACTTTTGAGTATCTCAGGGAGAAGTTGAGAATAATTCCCTTCCCTGATTCTGCTTAGAAGAAAGAAGGAAAGGCATCAGTCCTCAGGGACTAATGGAAGGTTGACTACTCTACCTTAGGAGTAGTACAAGTGCTTAAAATAAATGGCACCCTTTTCCATTGATGTCAAAGGGGGAGTAATATATAGAGTCATGAAAAATAGAAGTAAAAAGGAGGAGTAGTATACTAAGGGGGAGTAGTATTCAGTTATGACAGCAGTACAGTTGAGGAAATGGAGAATATTAGAAAATATTACAGCAGATGGAGGATTCATCTTTGGGGGATTTTTGAAGAGGAAATGGAGAATGTTATAAAAGAAATATTCATTTGGGTTGGTGGTGGTTTCTCATTCCACATGTTTCTATCAATGCCAAAGGGGGAGATTGTTGGAGATTTGCCAGCAGGCCAATACTAATTGTATGTTTGTCATTGATGACAACATATGGAAATTAGCATGCGTGGAAGTCTTATGAAGTAAGATTTAAGTATATGAAGCATGGACATGATATCAACATGATATCATGGGTGCAGAGGTTAATTGTTAGTACAGACAGTTATATAGCAGCTTGTGTCAGCAGTGTTCCTAACAGAGTAATAGGCAGTGTTCTGTGTATGGTTGTCCATACAGTTATCATGGAGCCTTGTGCACTTGGATATATGTTGAAGACATGTTAGTGATGTTTCAGTCATGGACGCATAGTATGATATTTAGTAGAAGTGAAGTTATGAAGTCACTATTCACCAGTAGCAGTTTCCTGTGTTTGTTCAGAAGAGTCGATAGAGATTTTATTGGTTCTTGAGTTGCACCTATCTTTAGGGTATGCACCCTTGGAGTTAAGATTAGAGGAGAGTTATTGATGTTTGGTTAAGAGAGCATGAGATAATTCAGCTTGAGGAGAAAGATCCAATTGTTTTGGTAGAGACGACAGTGTGTAGCGTGTGTCTACAATTATCTTGTTGAACAGGTCTCAGAATGTGTTGCGTGCATAATAGAGCTGACAGAATGTTTATTAGAGTTTGTCATGGTTTCTCTAATATGATTTCAAGGTGGTTCTAATAGGCTGACTTGATTATATCATTTAGAGGAAAGATGCTTATAGGCAGTCATTTGCGATTGCTTGAGTGTGGTTCATGGTTGATTAAGAAGAGTAGAGTAGAGTGAGTGAAGTGTTGAGCCATCAAAAGAAGGTCTATGTGACCAAGTAAAGTATTTGTGCTATACATTGGAACTGATCTAGATAGCAGGTCAAAGCACAATTCACCAAGATCTAGATATAGTGTGTATCTGTTATTCAGAAGGTTGTAGCCTTCGCCCCTTTGAGTAGTGAGCTGTTGGACAGTGCATCCTTTCCCCTAACAAGGACAATTGTAAAAGACTCCTAAAAGGGTCTGACCTTGACTAGGTCTACTGTACTAAATATATTGTAAAGAAACTCCTAACAGGGCTAAGGATCTTCTAACAAGGATCATAATACACTAGTGCAGAATATTAGTGGGTGTCAATTCCCACTAGGGTTTTGACCTATTTGGGTTTCCCCATAACCAAAATATTGTGTTGTGTTCAAGTGTTCTTTCATTGTGTTTATTCTTTATGTTTAAGTATACTTAATTGGATAAAGAATTGAAACTTGTAGATAACTGATTCACCCCCCCCTCTCAGTTATCCCTTGGGAATATTCCTAACAGTTGCTCATTTCCAACATTATCAAGATTTTCATGTGTTTGAAGATGTCTTTGTTGTCTCTTTTGTGGTTGGGGATTTTTTTTTCTGAATCTAACATCAAAATAATTAGAAAACTTAAATCAATTCAACAAACCCTACTCAATCAAAATTAAAACAAAAAAAAAATAAAATTCTTACCTGTTTGACGGTGTGGCATGCTTGCAAAATGATCGATATGGCAACAAAACTCAATAACAACAAGAACTCACTCAGGTTTTGGTGTTTTCTCTTCCTCCTCTCTCCTTCAAACTCAGTTTTGGCTTGAAGAAAAATAGTCAAAACGTAGGTTTTCAAAAAAAGTTTATGACAATCAAAACGCATACGCATTTTGAAGAGCTTAAGTTTTTTATTTTTATTTTTTGTGGCTTGGGAAAGACTCGGGTTTGCCAAGCCTAGTTTTTCAAATTTTGAATAACCTGAGCGGGTTATGAAAAGTTTTGGTTTTTTTAGGTGGCCACTTTTTTGCACACCATCTTGGTGCAGTTACCCGAAGACTGTGTTTATGTTATTCGATGAATATTGTGGTTTGTGTTTCAAATATTTTGTTCCATGAAAACTCTAAAAAATGACATAAGACAATATTCATGGATACACAAATAGGCCCCAAAATGACACCCTGTACAAAAGTATCATATTTGTCATATGATCAATAGTTAATGACTTGTGGGAAATGAAATTCACTCATTCATGTATAGCCCATTTGACATACTTCTTGTATTCACCTTTATTGCATCTTTTCCAAGTTGAGAAAAATCATCATATTAAAGTTTTAAAATAGCTGTCAAAATTTAGAGGCTTGGTAAAATGTTGCACATTAAGAAAATAATTAAAACATACCTTGCATAACCACTCCATGTAAGCAGTCAAATATCTTTGTGTAGAATAAGTGTTTTTGTCTTTGATGTTGGCATTGGTGGGAAAGTGATCATACACAAAAACTCCAAAGACTTTATGCTTTCACCCACTCTCCATCATGGTAGCTTGGGAGCTCTGATAGCACAAAAAACTGCAAATTATTACACCATGAATGATAAATAATAATGTAAATATTATGTGGGAACTATATTCATGAATCTTAGGCCTTGTTTACAAATGTATTTTTATAAAGGCATCCCATGTCAATACCAAACCTCTTGCACACAACTCCCACACAACCACATAACTAACATCTTTGATAATATTTATTTATTAAATGATGACCAAACTAACATTTGTTTATTTCCTAAATACATACTAATGATGTAAAATTCCAACATACCATGCCTCATCCACTAGCTGTATTGACAAAAGAAACCTTGGTTTTCAAGAGCTTTGACTATCCAAAGGCTCAACAAAAGAGATAAGCTACAAAAGGATATATCTCACCGACACATGTCACAATCTAAACACTACAATGGTAGTCCTAAACTTCACCATAGGTTGTCCATTGAAGGTGTACCCAGTGAAGGTTCAACCCATAATGGAAATTTCTACCAAAATAACTAGATATCTTTTTTTTTCACTTTTCTTTTCATCTATATTTATCCTCTATTACTGTTAGGTGTCAATTCTTGACACACGTTACCAACCAAAGCTAGAGTTAAAGGGGAATATGGAAATTCCAATCTATATGTAAAAGAGCTATAAAAAGGCACAAAATTACTTTGAAGCTCATTTTACTTGTAATTCTATTGGATAAAAACTTCCTAAACACTCTCAAGTTCAGCTTCAATATATCTTGTTTTCAAATATACTATCTCCATTTAATTTTGACATTCTTTAAATCCCACCTTCATAGACTCTTGATCCTCAATGCATTTTTATCTGAAGCTCACCACCATAGCCTCATGATACTTGCAACCCCTATTTCTTCTATTTAGTATCATGCAATCTTCACCATAGTAAAATATAAATATCTCTAAACAAGACATCTGAATCTCCTAAGATATTTCACGAGCACAACACTATGAAAGTAAAGGGAAGTTCTCTTCGCAAATGTCCATAGATTTACAGTTATGTAGTTACAAGAATATTAAGATCTTAATTTCTTATATCGATTAGGGGTGCCAAGGAATAAAACAATCATAATCACATGAACAACATGCAAAGTCACTGGAGCAAGAGTGAGTCTCCTAATCTTCTCTCTTGTATTTGTGCTGATCACATCCAATCTCAAGAATCACGTTCACCTTCTTTTTAATTCATCTAACACACTATCTACATAGATTTATTTATCTATTATGAAGTCCTTTATAAAATACTTACCATCCCACTCTCCAAGTTTTGAATGGGATATTTACACAACATCTCAAAAAGAAAAATTGAAGTTGTTTTGATAAATAAAAAATTGTAGGGTATTTAATTCTCAACCTAGAAGTCACACCAATGTCAGTGCAACACAATTCATTAAAGAAAAAATGAGTATAATGTAACTACAAAGCAATGTCAAATTCCGCTATTGTATAACTACACTAAATATTTAATACACACTCAAACATTAAATATCAACATTACCTGGGGACGCGTTTCCTAGGTAAAACTAGGCATCCCAAACACAAGAATGCATTGGGAATAGGGGGATGTCCCCTTGTTGTCCTCAAAACTTAGTCTCTGATAGGAAATAGCATGGGGATAGAGAGACAATGTAAGGAGGGATGGAGGATGATGGTGTTAAATTTTTGGTAGCAGGAAGAGAAATTTTTCATACTTGTGACTAATCCTTCTGTATTCTTCACAATTGTAAATGTTCTATGAGTTCTAGTATATTTTTCTCTATTCAATATATCATCATACATGTGTTTCTATTCAGTCAATTTGGAGCATAACAACCTATATTTGCTATAAAAAATGTTCATGCTTGACTTTCTTAAATTTTCATCACTCAACTATGATATCTTGCGACCTCCTCTATCATTGAACTATTATTTTGTTCATGATCATTTTGTATGAGTTGTTCATGTCATGGCACCATGTGTGTCTATCTTGGCATCATGGTTCTTTACATTCAAAATGGATCATGTTTATGATCATCAGGTAGATGTATGGATGTCTACCGTTCATGTTGTTGATGTTCGTAATAGCATGGACGTAAGACATTATGTTGGTAACAACAATCCTTTAGCATTCTATCATGTGACCTTTTGATGATTGGGATGCTCTTGACCGTATGAGCTTTGAAGAAGGAAAAGTATCTCATTTTTGTATTGGCATGTACAACTTCAGTTTTGGTTGAGACGTCTTGTGTAACTATAGTCTCTTAATGTTCCTTGGTGAAGTCCCTTTAGTTATGAGGAAGTATTCTCAACTTGTGCTCTCAGAAAGAAAAAATATCTTGAGATGGTAGATGTGATAGCAGTGTTAGCATTCAGAGAGACATCTGAGTATTTGAATAAGTCAATTATTTCACGTGTCTAGAAGAAGAGTGACAACATTAAAGAAACTATATGTTTTTGTTATTATTCAATCTATCTAAGACTAGGATAGATTTTTGTACGTCTTTTGTCTGACAATGGTATATTAGGATATATATGTATTTGTAACTCTATCTTTTGGAGTTGTATCTGTGATCGATTTGTCTACAAGTTGAATAAAAATTATCAATTGGCTGATTAATGTCCTTAATCATAAGAAAGAGTTTGTAGTATTGATTTGAGAACTCAATAAAGGATTGTCATTTTGTGGGCTGGGTTTCTCACCCTCAAGTGGAGGGTTTTCCCAGGATAAGGTTTTGTGCTTCTATTTATTCTATATTTTTTAAATTCTAGTTCCTTTATGTGTTTTGGTTTTAAAATTAACATGGTATCAGAGTGGGTCTAAAGAAACGATCCAGAACTAGAATCTTTAAGTTATATATTACTCTTTGTTCTACTTTCAGTTTGTTTGTTTTTACTCTCTACAATGGTTGAACCAATTAAAAGTTGAAGATAGGTTAGATGGAGCATCCAACATCACTTCTTGGTGATTTAGGGTCCTAATTTCTCTTGAAGGAAATGATCTCAATTATGTAAAATACGATGTAGTTAAGCCTACTCATGACACTAAGAAAGCGCAATGGAGAAAGAACAATATCATGGCAATAAAGATCTTGATTGACTCTGTTAAGGATAATTTGGTACTTGTCATATCCAAGTTGAATTTAGCTAAGGAGATGTTTGAATGTCTTCAAAGTTTGTATGAATTCAATAGCGCTAGCAAAGCTCTATCTTTGAGACTTCAGATGTTACATATTAAGATGGCTAGAGGTGAATCAATTGTGTCTTCCTTTATGAAGATTTACAAATTAAAGGATCAACTCAATGCTATTGGATATTCCAATGGGGATAAAGATATTGTTATGTTGGCCATGAATGGCTTCCTCACTCTTGGGAATCCTTCATTCAGGGAATTAGTGGAAGAGTTGAACTTCCTAAGTTTGATAGGTTGAGAGCTGATTGCATTTAGGAGGAATGCAGATTAGAGGCTAGAGGTAATGGATGTAAAACTCACCATGAAGAAGATCATGATGTCCTTTCTACCCATACTTCTAAAGGGAAACTAAATAAAGTTAACTTCAAGAGATTAAGAGATAAGAATTGTGATTGAGCACCTTAATTCAAGAAAAATAAGGATTTATCTAGGATTTAGTGCTTCAAATGTGACAAATATGGTCAATTTTCTAGAGATTGTACTACAAGAACATATTGATCCCTATGTTATGTTGTCTATTATTGCCAAACACTTAGTAATTTTCAAGGAAATGTTGGTTAGTCATCACTGCAACCGAGCCATCTTATTAAGGCCGAGTCATGTATAGACTTGTATAGTTACTGAGCAGTAGTTATTGCCAAGCAAGTCAAAGGTCGTTGAGTGCTTTAGTAGTTATTGAGTAGTTTATGTCAAGTTGTATAGAAGAGTCAGTACCTAGAATCAGAAGATTCACATCCAGCTTGCATTGCACCAATTTGAAGCAACTAGAGGAGAACTAGAGAAATCCTTAAGTAGAAGGAAAGAATTGGCAATCCAACTGAATGACACTGTCATGCCCAAAAAGTGAGCAAAACACAACTACATTTTTTTTTCTAAAACCTACTAACCAACTACAAACAATCACACTCACGCAACTAACAAGAGAACACTAACTGGCACAAGACTCTACGTGCACCCAAAATGGTGTAGAGAGAAAACATGCAGCTGAAAACATTGAAGTGTCTAGCAACACCCCAAGGGTCAAACCATAGAAGGTTGACCAAGTTTGACCAAAAGTCAAACTTCCTTGAACAACTCAAAAACTAAAGTATAGGGTACCCTAGACTACTAGCTTCACCCGACACACAAATTGAGATAGTTGACCAAAAGTCAACCATGCACTAAAGTTCATGCAACCAAGCTAAAAGGAAATAAAATGAACCTAGGAATACTTGGGCACATAAATTGAGGTGTTTGACCAAGGTTTGACTGAGGGTTGACCAAAAAGTCAACTATGCCCAAATACAACCTACAAAGTTCTACTAAGGTTTAAACATGCCAGGGTAAGGTTCATGCATGCAAACTGAGGTGATGTCCAAGGTTTGACTAAGTTGATGAAAAAGTCAACTATGCATTAAATTGACTTTCTAAACACAACTAAGTATTACAACATATCAAGGAGTGTTTGTGCATGCAAAACAAGTTGATACCCAAGGTTTGACTATGGTTAACCATAAGTCAACTGTGCACAAAATTTAGTCAACAAGCCTAAAACAGTCATAATGACCCTAGGCGTGACCATCAGGGGTTGATAGAACCCCTATCGATAGTGATGATAACTAGATAAGATAATAGGGTTAATATGAAAAATGATTAATGATTGAACTTTGACTAAATTTAATCTAATCAAATTAAGATAGATTATCAACACCATTATTTGACTAAACATAACTAATATTTAAATAAAGTCAACTAATTAATCTTTAGAAAGAACTAATCCAAGCTTATTTATATAATCTATATTTGCTTTGACAAATTATAAATTATGTTTATTAAATAAACACTTTTTAGAGAAGTTAACATTCTATTGATTATATCTAACTATAACAAATTTATTGAAGTATAAAAACAACTATTTCAATTAAACATTCTAAATTATTTAATTCTATTTTTAAAAGTCCATTAAGAAATATGAAACATATTTATTTTATCACACAAATAAAAATCTAATAAAACTATATTAAATTAATTGTAATCTAAATTAGTTTAAACAATTAACTAGGTTAATAATTATTAAACTTAACATATAATATTATATATATAAAAGTAAATGAAACTAAGTTTTAGTAATTAAAAACAAACTTTATAATATATAAAAAGAACATTATAAAAATCATACGTTGGTTTATTTCCCCATCTCCCTACGACGGCCGCTTAAGGGCCCACGCGCAGTGGGGATTGGCGGACGAGGGAGCAGTGACGATGGGGAGTAGAGTGGGTGGAGGGGGGGGGGGATAGGCGGCGTGAGGGTTGGGAACGATGTTGAGTGCCGCTCCCACCCACCACACAGTGGTGGTGCAGTGAGCCGACCTCCGCAGCCGCCCCTGCGTGGGGGTTTGGGGGTTAGGGCTTCGGCCCGCCCCCAACCTCCATTATATATTTAATTTAAAAAAAAAAACATATGGTGCCTAGCGCTTAAAGAATATAAAAAAATTTATTTAAGGTAAATTTAATATAAATTTTTTATTTATTAATTTTATATTACATATATTTATTTAATATAAGAATATAAATAATATATTTAATTACTGGTGTAGACATGGAAACCTGAAATTCGAAATAGCGAATAGGAGGTCTAATTTTTTTTGAAATTTTATTATGTGCTTGAATTCGATAATAGAGGATAAACAAATGTATGAAGCAAAAAAATAATTTCAAGCCTTTTAATTTTTTTGAAAATTTTTTATAAAAAAAAACTATAAGTATAAAAATAACTAAATTTTTACATGAATACTCTTACTATAAAATTTAATTAACTTAATAAATCCTCGCAATACATACTAACATCTAAATAGTAGATTGCCAATTGTTTTACATTACTTACAAAAAAGGAATTTAATTAACCATAAATTCTAAAATGATGCATAATCGAAAACTCATGCATTTCATTGTTTCATTTCATGATAATCATAAAATTTTTCATTAAATCTTTCTAAGGATCAAATAAATCTTATATGTAAATTTAATGAAAATTTTCAATTACACAAATGCCATAAAGACCCAATTTCCAAAATCCAATAGTTTTCTAAGACAAATTTTCTCAAATGTATTACAAAATTGAAGTATAAGTTTACAAGGGGAATCTCTTGATTCTAATTTCCAACTTTAAACTTCAAAGTAGATTTTACAACAAAATTTCCAACTGAAATATTCTAAGTCCCTAATCTGCCAGGTCCTGCATCCAACTAGGTACCTGATAGGGTTGTAATACCCCAAAAATGGGCTATAAGTCCATTAATCTCCTACATCATCAAATCGAACGAAATCGACATAGAAGTCCTAATCTAAGGCACATCTAAACATCATCGAATCCTAATTGATTATCTTAAATTCTGCATCGGGAAATATTCCTAGCAATATTCCTAATTATCTTAATTATCTTTAATTTAATGATTATTTGGTGATAAATCACATTTATCCTAAGCTTGATTAATTGAATATTTTCATATTTAATTAATTAGATTTAATATCTTGCCACTTAATTATTTAATTAAATTTAATTCTATCTATTATTAATTGTATTATTTAATTTAGACAATAAATCAAAATTCCTATCTTTAATTGATTAAATTCTTATTTAATTAATTAAAGCATGTTGTCATTATTTAATAATATAATTTTTAATAAAAGTTTGATAAAATAGTTAATTAACCCATAAATTATTTATTTTATTTCAAAAAGCAGTTGAGTTGAGAATAAATCACTTTATTTATTTATTAAATCATAATTATCCATGTGCACATTCAAGGACCAGTTAAACTCAAATTGGAAAATCAATGCAAGTTGTTAGCTTTTTGAAACTCAACATCTTTTTGAGTTTTAAAGTTGATCTAAACTTCTAATTCGAGTTGAACTGTGCTTTTGCATGATTTTTGTGACTTAATTATCTTTATTTAAAAATAACTCAAAAATCAACCTGAGTTATTTGAGTGATTTATGGCTTTTTCTCATGCACCTCCAAAGCCCTAGATTTCTATAAAACCAAGGCTCAGCTCTTCATAATTCATCTCGCAAATTGCAAACTTACTCTACAGGAATCATAGCATATCAGATTTGGAGAATTTGCACAATTGGAGCTTGAAAGATAAATTTGAGGATTCGAAGCTTTGTGAGATCAATTTCAAATTCATAGCTTTCATATTATTGTTAGAATTTTCATTCTCATATCATATCATTTCTAGATTAGCATTGCATATCAATTTACATATTAGCATAGATTCATATCATTGTTAGATCAATTTCATATTAGCATAGATTTCATATCAGTTTTTCATATCATTGCATAGAAAATCCAAAAATATAGATTAATTGCATTATATTTCATATCAGTTTGGCATTCAAATCCTTCATTTAGGTGTCATCTAGGTCACTGATCTCGATAGCAATTTGAGAACATTAATCTCGCACCTACTAGAAGGCAGTAAATCGCTTGGTTAAATTAGATTTCAATTTTGCACGATTTTGATTTTTACTAACCTCTAATGTTTTACTGAAGTGTTGTGTCTATGGATCAGGTACAAAATTCACACACACATTTCTGGCGCCCACCGTGGGGCAACCCACCTTTACATGCTGGTTTTGATTTTTTTTTTGGAGCTAAAGCCCTAAGGTTTCAAAGATTTAATTTTATCTCTCAAATGGCTTAGATTTTTTCTCTAAATTTTTTTTTTCAGATTGGAAACATATCAGGAAAGCTACAGTAAAAAATTTAGAATTTTCTAAGATGTTTTGAATTTTTAATAATTTTTTCTTGAAATTATGGAAAAAATTAATATCTGACGCAAATCAGCATATTTTTTAGAAATTTTTATATTTTTGGAAATCTCTTTAAATTATATAGGGGGTCCATTCTTTGTATTTTAAATTTGGATGCAATATAATAGCTCAAATAGTCAATTTACAAAAACTAGTCTATTTTGATAAAATGGGTCTCTAGGGCACAAATGAATAGATTTTTCTAAAATTTTTACATTTTTGAAAAGCTCTCTATTTTTTAAAGGGGTCTCTATTTTGAATTTCTATTTTTGTGGCCAAAATCATATCAAAAAAATTAGATCTTGTTGACTAGGTCAAATGCAGAAAAAAAAAAAAAAGTTTTGTGATGGGTATGCACTTATTTTTTTTACATGGTTCAATGAATGATATGAGTTGTCATTTGGGTTAATTGTTGGTTATTATTGCTAATAATAATTGATTTTTAGAGCTAACCCTATGGTTTTCATAAGTTGAATATATTTTGCATATCTTGTTTGCTTGTTTGCTTGTTGGAGAGTTCATCACTTGCTTGCATGGAAAAGCTGAACAAGAATTGCTAAAAATTAGGTAAAATCTACTAAGCACGTTGCGAGGATCTCAGGTATTCTCCTTCATCTAATAAAATTTCAATTTGGCCTTAAAATAAATCTCTCATGTGTTTAGCTTGAGTGTTTCTTTGCATGCTTTTTCTATGAATTTGCATAATTGAATACTAGGTTGTGACACCTTAAGTATTTATTAGCAGTCTTAGATTACTTGTTATTGATGTTGATTGCTATCTCGGGTTATTGGACTCGCTAATCCACCGGCCCCTCATTCCACCCCATGGTTGCAATCTCAACGCCATAAAGGGGAGGGGTCTACAGGAGAGAAGCGTTAATTGTTCCACCAGGCAACCCTTTTGTGATTTTAGGAACTCACTTGTTTTCTAAGTTGGGGACTCATTTTCAGCTTGTGTGAGGTGTTAAGTGTTCCACCTTGTGGACTCATTTCATATTCTCTTTAAGCGTTAAGTGTTCCTCTTTTTTCTTTTTGGGTACTTTTGGTAGATTTGCTTTTGGAAACATACATCTGTGCTCACATAGTAATTAGGCCCTATGAACACTATTCATGATTCTTGAGAGATTGGATTCCTAGTGAAATCCTTCTTGACGATAGAATCCTTGTAGGTAGGGAGGATACTTAGTGCATTTCACATTCAACTTTTTTAGTGCATCTTCTCTTATTGATCGATACATTCTCTCCTAAGAGAGGTTGATAGATCACGTGAGGTAGACATCACAAGCTTTGGTGAATCAAAATTGGTTAGTGCGTCTTCCCTTATTGATTGATACATTCTCTCTCTAGAGGGGTTGATAGATCACGTGGGGTTGATATCATAGACCTTGGTGAGACAAACTTTGTCTTAGCGTGTCAGATTAATCTGCTTGCTTTGTTTGGGTTAAAAGTGAAGAGGTATCAAAACCTTGGATCTGGAGTGAAGTCCCCTTGTGGTATTATACTGTGAGTCACCTTTAGAGAGGGTTAACCGTAGCGGACAATCCCTTCACAGGGAAAACTATGTTGACGGAACCTCAAGCGGTAATAGCCATTTTCGCTGTGGTAGTGACAGCCGCTATATAAATGTCCTTGTGGAAGAAATCTCCATAGGTATGGTTCATTGTTGGGTTGTCAGATCTCCCTAGCATCTCCTGAAGATTAAGTTCTCAGACTGTGTCAAAACCCTGGTGCGCCAGGATTGGAGTTCACCCCTTTGGATCATAAAAGTTGCAGAGTCAAACCATTACTAAAAACCCTAGCGAGGCCAAATTTTCATTTTATAGGGTATATGTGCGTTATTGCAAAACATTTTTGGAACATACACAATTAGCGCTTCTGAGGATTAGAACGAATAAGTCACTTGATTGTTCATGCGCAAGGTTGCTTTTGCCCTTGTTCATTATTTTCATACATGCTTGAAATCACATGCTTGCTATTTGGCATGCTTGTTTATCTATCTAGTTATTGAAAATGAACAAATCTGTTACAATCCTCAAGTCTGGACATTGAAATTTGCAAACAATTCAAATCTAAAAACTCAAAATTTGCAAAATCTGAAGTAAAATTCTTTTCTGGAGTCAAAAGTCATCTCAGGAAGTTAGAAAGTCATACGAGTTTCTATCAAGTGTCATTTCATTACAACCCATCTGTCGTATGATTGAGTACCCAGTGTCGTACGAGTTTCCATGCCAGCAAATTCTCAAAGTCAAAATCTTGCAACTGTCGTATGAGATTTTCAACTGTCATTTCATTGCTACCCAACTGTCGTATGATAGCCAACCCAGTGTCGTATGAGTTTTGATGCCAGAAAATTCTAAGATTCAAAATCTTGCTTGCAATTGTCGTACGAGTTTTGCAACTGTCATTTCATAGCATACCCACTGTTGTACGAGTCTGTAGAGTGTTGTTTGGCAAAATTTTGAAGAGTTGTAAGAAAATTGTCAAAATTGTCAGATACCCAACTTTTTCAGCCTAGTTCCAGAATACTTTAGCTAGTCCTCCACCATCTCTTCCAAAGTCATCCATATAATCCCAACATGCTTCCTTGTCCTTAGAAGTGGCTCCATGTCAAGAGGACTCTAAAAATGATAAAGAAAAGAACATAAAGAAAGATCAAGATCAAAAACCCTCCATATCATCCACTCCTTTTCCCGATGTCTCTTATTTGCTTCATGGTTCTTTTGATCCTATACACCCTTTTTCATGCATTCCATCATGTCTTAAGTCTTCTCCTAAGCAAGATCAAGCTACTACTTACACTGTTGAGCTTATTAACAATCAAAATAACCTTACTACACTTGCGCTTTCCAAAGATGATACTTCCATTAAGGTTGTTAAAAATGGCGTTTTTACTTCCAATGTTAAGCTTATTGAAAATCAAAAGAAAAATTATGCGCTTGTGCTATCCAAAGATCCTTATCAAGATCAAAGTCTTCCATCTTCTTGTTCTACCACTCCATGTTCACTTCCACTTTCTACTCTTCTTAAGTCTTTGCAAGCTTTAAACAATCATATCAAACAAGGTGCTCATATTCAAGATGTCCATGATTCTATTGAAAATTCTAATGCTCACTCTAAAGATGTTGATATCCTTGGTTGTCATATAGATGCTGATGAACTTATTGATTATCCTTTTGCGTCTTCCACTTCCATCCTTGGACCTCTTCCACCACTACTAAGAGCTTCACGTCTGCCTTCCATCTTGGGTCCTTATGTCCCTTCACTTTCCCCTCCTAACTCTCCTAATTCACCATCCATTTTGGGTCCCTACGTCCCTCCATCTCCTATCTTTCCTCAAGATCAACATAGATGCATACCCCTGAATCTTTTTCATCCACCCACCCATCTAAACTAGTCATATCCTCCTTCTTCTTCCACAAGTGCCAAGTTCTTTGGAAGTAACTTGAATGTTCAATACAAGAAAAAGAAGCAATACAAGAATCCATCAAAAAAAGATCACCATGTCTCCTCTAATAGACATGGAAGCATAAAGTCCAAAGAGATATCTAAGAAAAAAACTACAAGACAAGTATGGGTTCCAAAATCCATAATTGAAGATATTCTTTCCAAATTACCAAAAAGAAATGAAAAGCCTACGACTATATGGATTCCAAAGTCTCTCTTGAAAGAGTCTAGTGTTGAGCAACAAGTGAAGTTGACATTCAAGCTTCCAAAGACTTCCACTTCATCTTCTTCCAAAAGCATTCTTCCATTCCATGCGCCTAAACCACAACCTCTGCTATCCATTCACCATATTCCTTCACGTATTCCTTTATTCATGATTCCTCCATCCTCTCACCACCCTTCAAGGTATGTGTTGATGTTGATCTTGCCTTCCTTTCCACCTACCCTTTTACAATCCTTCCATGCATTATCCTTCTACCTTCTATCATTTTTCCTCATTTGCCCATTCCCCCTATCTTCCAACCTCACTCACTTTACATAAAACCTTATCTTCCATTTTTCTCTTCCATCTCCCTTTCCCTATCAGCATCTTTGAGCATATCATTTGAATCCTTGGTATATCATGGTTTATCCTTTCAAGGAGCACTATCTAAAAAGCTTGCCTTCTTCAAAAATTCAAAAAGAAATGAAAAATAAAATAAAAATTAAAAATGTGCCTTGGTGGAAACCTGGAAACAGGCGCCTTGCTAGCAAAAGTAAAAAGAAATAAATTCATCCTATGGTGAAAACTACTCCCTTGTGGCACCTTGGATAAGTACCATGATGAAAACCTGGCAATCAGGCATCATGCGTAGTTCTTCTACATATTTCATCCATTCCATCTTCTCTCTTTGATCTTGACAATGTTGATCTATACACGAACATTTGGCTATTTTGTGAGTTGTCTGATGATGATCTTGCTTTCATTCCCTTCCTATTTAGCCTTCATATTTATTTTCCTCCATTCATTCTAGTCTTTCGCTATCATTTCCCCTTTGGTCTTGATCTAATAAAAAAAGAAAGAAAGAGTGAAACATGGTGCTATGAAGCCTCTTGACATGCCTACTCCTTTGGACTACACCCCATCCTTCTTTGGCATTACACTTTTGTGACTTATCCTATGATGGCCTTTCATTGCTTGTCCAAATGTGCTTTACATGACAATTTTTCCCTAGCTTGAGTATTCTTGAGGAGTTTTCCCTTGAGGATTTCTTCCCTTCATTCTCCTTCATTCTCTTGTCTTCCATCTCTTCCACTAGCTTGCTAATCCCTCTTGTTCTCCACCTTGCTAGATATTGGGACTGCACGATATGATCTTGCTTGGGAGTTTGCAATGGAAAAAGATGCTATCAAGTATCCCAAGTATCAAAAGAAGTATCAAAACAAGTATCAGAACCAGTATCAGAACCAGTATCAAAATCAGTGTCAGAACAAGTATTAGAACCAGTATCAGAACCAGTATCAAAATCAAGTATCAGAACAAGTATCAGAACCAGTATCAGAACCAGTATCAAAATCAGTATGAGAATAAGTAACAGAACAAGTATCGGAACACCTACTGGGGCTACACCTTTCACTTTAGTTTATGGGTCTGAAGCAGTACTGCCTATTGAGGTTGAAATCCCATCACTCAGAATCAGAATGCATGGTCTAGTAATTGATGATGACTACAGAGTGTCTAGGTTGCAAGAACTAGAACTACTAGATGAGCGCAGACAAGCAGCGTATGATCATCTCAGAGTATATCAGAAGAGAATGTCTAGAGGCTACAACAAGAAAGTTAGACACAGAGAATTTTAGGTTGGTGATCTAGTCTTGAGAGAAAATTTTAAAAATCAATGACATCGAGAACGCAAGGGGAAGTTCGCACCCAATTGGCTGGGTCCCTTTGTAATCACTACTACTTTTGGCTCTAGTGCCTATCAACTCTCAATGACTAAAGGAGAACAGCTCTGAGAACCAATCAACATTCTCCATCTGAAGAAATTCTACGCCTAAGGCATTCAGTCTATGGTAAAATGTCCTGAAAAAATTATAAAAATCATAAAAAGTCCTGAAAAAATGAACATCTTGGTGAAAACCTAGCAATAGGCACCTTGATGATTCACAAAAAAGTCAAAAAATATCAAAAATTCAAAAAAAAATTGAAAAATGAAAAATACAAAAAAATGAAAAAAAAAAAAGTGCCTTAGTGAAAACTTGGAAACAGGCGCCTTGGTAGCAAAAATAGAATCTCTGCCAAGATGGTGAAAACCCGGCAAATGGGCACCACTTGTTTCAAAATGCTCCATCTATCAGTGCAATCTTGGTCTTTCCCAACTTTCAGTTTTGCTTTAGTTTGTCCATATCTCCAGGTTTGTTTCTGCATTTCCAGTTTTCAATAAGTCGGTCTATACACCACTCAGCGCAAGCGTCTGTATCCTATCAATGCTTAACACTTGGGGGAAATCAATGTTATATCCTATGGCCTCCAGTGTATCTGAGATGTGTCATATCCAGTCAGAGTCCTCTGAAGCTTCATGTGAGTCAGTCAGTTAGTCTTGTCTCCAGAAAGGATTTTGCATCTACAACAATAATCAAACACAAACTGAAAATAATCTGTGCTTTTCATGCTTTTATCTCCTTGTATGCTTACTGATTCGCATTGAGATTTTTGCATATTGTGTCCCTTCGAACTCTTCGATGATATCCTTTATAGGATTTAGAGAGTGATGACTAGGGGCATAATCTTTTTTGTCTTCTGCTTGTATGTGAAAATCTAACGTCTTTGGAAATTCTGGATTGAAATGGTGTCCGACTGTAAGAGCCTCTATCTCGAATTGGATGGCCATGCGTACCTCGACCATTGATACCCAAAAAATTCAAGGAAGTTTGATCTAACTATTGTCTTTTTGAGTGAGTTCTTTCTCCTACTGTGAAACACGATCTTACCTAAGGATGTGAATGATAATGGGTCACTATAGGTAATTCACATTGGATTTAGAATGATCTCTTGGCTGTTTGATGTGTTTGTAATGCAAGGCGTATTCAGGTCATCACAACGTTCATGTTTTGAGGCTTATACAAATTGCTATATCAAAATGGACATGTATTCAGGTCATCTTGGCATTTATACCTTGGTGCTTATATCTAATTCGACATTCTGAAAACAAAATCAATATTCATATATCCATGGTTGTTGACCAGTGGGTGTTGTATTGATTCTTGCGCATACAAATCAATATTCATATGTCTATGGTTTTTTTTTAGCTAGTGGGCATTGTATTGATTTATCCGGTTACTTAAAAGTTCAATGATGATAACCAATCAACACATGATCAGTGACTAGGTCCTAGGTCTTAGGTTGCATTTCATTTTGCATGTCTCTTTGCATTTTGCATGTTGCATGATCTCGTAATGGCTAAATGAACTTCAATGCTTAAACAATTCTCCACTCGCATCTTCAAGTCTAATAAGAGCTGAATCTCACACGAAGGTTCCTCCAACGAAACAACAAGTAGAATCCTTTTTCGGGATCAAAATCAAGATCTGAGATCATTCATATTATTAACTGCTTATTTGACCTTTGATCATCACAGAAATCCATAATTCAACTTAACTAATTATCTTACATCAAACTATCAAAATTTCAACTTGGTCAACTATGGTCAACTCATGGTTTGACCTAGTCAAACTTGGTCTTTTGGGACCTTCCAACAGTGCACAATGCGTTCCCAGACATGTTTAACCACTTCTCAAATCAATTAACATGCTTCTAAACTCTCAACGCTGACTTTTCTTGTCAAATTTCAATTTTAATCCCGAAGGGGGCATGGTATTGCATATCATTCAAAGTCTGTAATCTAATTTGAAATCATATCTTTATAGAAATCATATCTTCCTCAGTAATCAAGACAACAACCATGTCTAGTAACTGATTCATCAAAAAAGTCCTCATCGCTCGGGGCAAATCTATCATCACTTGGGGCATATCAGATTTGTCGATCCATATCAATCTGGTATTCTCCTAATCTTGTAAACTATATCAGTTTTTGCAACCATTGGATCATAGTGTTCTTTCCTTGGTTCTTCAGCAACTGAAGGATTCGGATGTGATACCTGCTAGTTCTGCTAAGACAATCGAGTCTAGAACCGGTCACTCACTTCTTAGCAATCCTAAGGTTTGGAATCAGGTGTTTTGACACTCTTTCGCAATCATAGGTTCATTTGCTGTTATAGTGAACATTATCTTTGGTCATTCAGGACCTATTATCTTCATATCAAATCAATATCAATCAGATTTTGTCTCATATCAATTATCAATTTCGAATCAGTTTCATATCTCTATCAAACACAGACTTTCTTTGAACCACTGCGCTTCACACAGTAATTCAAAAAGGGGCAAAATGTAATACCCCAAAAATGGGCTATAAGTCCATTAATCTTCTACATCATCAAATCGAACGAAATCGACATAAAAGTCCTAATCTAAGGCACATCTAAACATCATCGAATCCTAATTGATTATCTTAAATTCTGCATCGGGGAATATTCCTAGCAATATTCGTAATTATCTTAATTATCTTTAATTTAATGATTATTTGGTGATAAATCACATTTATCCTAAGTTTGATTAATTGAATATTCTCATATTTAATTAATTAGATTTAATATCTTGCCACTTAATTGTTTAATTAAATTTAATTCTATCTATTATTAATTGTATTATTTAATTTTGATAATAAATCAAAATTCCTATCTGTAATTGATTAAATTCTTATTTAATTAATTAAAGCATGTTTCCATTATTTAATAATATAATTTTTAATAAAAGTTTGATAAAATAGTTAATTAACCCATAAATTAATTATTTTATTTCAAAAAGCAGTTAAGTTGAGAATAAATCACTTTATTTATTTATTAAATCATAATTATCCATGTGCACATTCAAGGACTAGTTAAACTCAAATTGGAAAATCAATGCAAGTTGTTAGCTTTTTGAAACTCAACATCTTTTTGAGTTTTAAAGTTGATCTAAACTTCTAATTCGAGTTGAACTGTGCTTTTGCATGATTTTTGTGACTTAATTATCTTTATTTAAAAATAACTCAAAAATCAACCTGAGTTATTTGAGTGATTTATGGCTTTTTCTCATGCACCTCCAAAGCCCTGAATTTCTATAAAACTAAGGCTCAGCTCTTCATAATTCATCTTGCAAATTGCAAACTTACTCTATAGGAATCATAGCATATCGGATTTGGAGAATTTGCACAATTGGAGCTTGAAAGATAAATTTGAGGATTCGAAGCTTTGTGAGATCAATTTCAAATTCATAGCTTTCATATTATTGTTAGAATTTTCATTCTCATATCATATCATTTCTAGATTAGCATTGCATATCAATTTACATATTAGCATAGATTCATATCATTGTTAGATCAATTTCATATTAGCATAGATTTCATATCATTGCATAGAAAATCCAAAAATATAGATTAATTGCATTCATATTTCATATCAGTTTGGCATTCAAATCCTTCGTTTAGGTGTCGTCTAGGTCATTGATCTCAATAGCAATCTGAGAACATTAATCTCACACCTACTAGAAGGCAGTAAATCGCTTGGTTAAATTAGATTTCAATTTTGCACGATTTTGATTTTTGCTAACCTCTAATGTTTTACTGAAGTGTTGTGTCTACAAATCAGGTACAAAATTCACACACACAAGGGTGAGGTTGACCACGAAGGCTAACCTCCCAACCTAGGCATTTTCAAGGTCACCCCAAGCTAAGGGATCTATTAAGGAATGTGATACACACATAAAGTTCCAAACATGAAGGAAATAATCAACATGAAAATAATTTTTTTTTCCCAACAGGGTTTAATAAGATGAAGGTCTCCAAGAGACCTTCCTGAAAATAGGGTAGAGGTGGACTACTAGGAGGAGAAGCCACATTATAATAAAAATTTTCCATGCCACACATGGACTTGGGTGACCATCTTCAAAAAGATGTGATCTTACTCTCCTTATTCCCTCCAGGTGACCATAGGCCATACTTGACATCATGGGTATCGTGTAACCCCATGTTTATCCCTCCACACATGGGAGACTCTGCACATCCTAGGTCTTCTTCCTACTATCCCCTTCAAGGTTACTCCACCCTCCCTAGGGTGAGTAAGCCTTGAAGAATCCCATCCCCAAATTGAATTTACAAATTAAAAACAACATTTTTTTAAAACATAAATTTCAAAACATAAACCTCAAAAAGCCACGGACTCCATTAATGGAGCTCCAAGCTCAAAACACATGCAAGGAATGAAAAAATAACACAAGATCCTACCTTTATCCATGAAAAGGTTTGGAATTCTAAAATTTTGAAAATCCTTCTAAGATAATCCTTTCCTAAACTTCTTCCAATGTGAATGGTCTCTAAATCTAGAGAGTGGGGTGAACACTCAAACCCTTCCCAAAGCTTTCCCTAAATAGGCCAAACTCCTAAACTCTAGGAACCTACCACAAGAGGGGAATAAACTTCCATTCCCTTCTTCCCACTTGCCTTCCTTCTCAATAAATGAAGTTGAATGCAAGTTGGGAAGAAGAGAGAGGTTAACAAAAACTTCACAAATCTTCAAATTCGCCCAACCTTGAAATCATGACTTTAGGGGTGTCATAAACGAGTTTTAAGGCTCTTAATGGGCTAAAAATGACCCCTAACCCCTAAGGTACCAACCTGGGTAGCTAAAATTGACACTAGTTAATTCATGGGAGCCCAAATGACACTCCTAAACTCCACCTAAAGTTTACACAAGGATTTCAAGTCATGGTTGACTATCTAGAAACTTCCCAACCCAAGCTAAGTTGATTCTACCCTAAGGTTAACCCCCAGCCAAACCCTTGACCCAACCAAATACAATTTATTAACCATGCCAACACTTCTGCAACAATTTGCCAAGTTTGGCATATTTAATTAAAACAAATGACATGGCTAATTCACATATAAATTAACTAAATTAAATACATGCATGTAAACAACATTTAAGAAATAAAGACTGTACAATGAGGTCCACATTTCTTTATACAAAGCCGACCTTGGAATGCATGGTATACACATAGGTTCCAATACTAGGTCCCCACATTTAGATCCATGGTCAAATTATCGTACACACTCATTACACATGTCAGTAGGTCCAATCAACATGATATAAACATGATACAACATCAATACTGAATGGTTTAAAACTATGTCTGTAAATGAAATAACTAACATAATGTTGGTTCTTCAAAAGATTTTACACTCCATGAGATACCAATATGCCTATGACTGATGTTAAGGATTGGTTAATTTCAAATATGAGAAATCTCTAGGCAACTGGACCAACTATAGGGACAAGATTGCCCTCTTCACTTCTGGTTCTGCAAAACCAAGGTGGGTACACCTGATCCAATAGTTTTAAATCTATTTCTTATCTAATAATAGATCTCACAATAGATAATAGTGAGAAAGTACTAAGTAACAACCTATTACTCATTGACTCTCCATCACTAGGTAGAACAACATATAAAGTAAATAAAATGTAAAAGACTGGTATTGATTTAATGTTTTTAGGATTACAAGATTTCAATCATTCCATACAAAAAAAAGATGGGAAAATATAGGCCAGTGCCTTATCCATTGGGAAAAATATTAGAAGACAGAATGAATACAATAGTGTTTGAAAGGTAAGTGGTCTTAAAACATAAATACAAAGTATTCCAAATCTTTCCTACTTATAGAGAATCCCTAAATAGATTTAGTAAACATGCATCCCACTCAGAGCAATATTTAATCTAATCCTAGACCAGAACTCAGAGCTAAACACATACATATAAAGCTCCAGAAGACTTAAAGATTTATTGAATAAACTCACAGGAGAGACAAAGAATTGAGATTTGTATTAAGTGTAACCTTGAACGTTGCACACATCATACTCTGAATCAATAAGCTTGCAAAAAATAGCAGCAACAACTTGTACTTCTTTTCTATTTCTTTGATAAAATGATACAAGATTTTACAATCCTCGACTGAGGGTTAGGGTTTCAGAGTTTCTATCTTTTTAACTCCTAGACTCTCAATGCCTAGAATGATCGTGAAAAATCCTTTATATACAAGGAGATGCAACAAGCTACCGATCATTCTAGGGCTTGCAAAATTTCTAATCTAAAAAACCTTTACAACAACCTCAAAAAGTTTACAATAAATACACAAGTCAAGCAGGTGACATATTTGTAGCTGAGCGACCTTGCTTTATGTCTTCAATACTATCCTTGGCTCCCTTCAGAAAATTCAATTTGCAACATCTTGCTGTCCATCTTGCAATGAATTTCTTTCTATATCTCAACAACCTTTATGACTCAAAAAGTAACTGCCTTAAATTGCTCTAGGAGGTTGGCGGAGTATTAACTTTTTCAACATGAGGAATGTATTGATACCTCCATTTATTGTACACCTCTTCACTTGGGAACTCAAAATTGGCAAACTCAGTCTTCTTACTTGATAACTATTCTCATTCATTTTCATTCTGAGTAACCTTATGCTGAATATTGTAAAACATTGATTTAGCATTTATTAACAACATGATAACATTGCTAATAGAAAAAGTGTCATTTAGGACACTAGTCACCCTTTCTAAAAAAAGTGTGTCCATCTCTTCTCTCCATACATATGCTTCTTTAAATTTTCCCTTATCTGTGAAAATGGTGGGCACCAGCTCATAGTTTGAAAGCATTAATTCAACTTTCAACATACTTGATCTTCTAATAAAATTATCCAAAATGATGCCATACTGTACCATTTTCTTAAAAATCTGATGTACTGGCTTAATCAATGGATAAGGATCCTCTTGGCCCTTTGATAACATATGAAATAACTTTATACTAGGAGATCTCTCAATCTATTTCTTCAAAATTGGTGACATTTCCATTTTCTCTTTATTCAAAGTTTCAAATAAAGAAAATAATTTACTGGCATGACTATGGAAAATGGAGGGCTTCAAATCATATGCAAACTGCATGATTGCATCTGTCATTTTCTCTTCATACTTCTAGTTTGCCAAAGCTGTGGCCTTCACATTTTCATCTTTTTCCTTCTCTAGTTGCACTCTTATTTCGAGCAATTTATTTGCCTCTTTAGTTAATCTTTTCTTTTCCCAAGTAACCCTTGCATCCATACTTGTCTCTGGGTAGGGGGATGGTGGTAACTCGACAATTGGGCTTGAGGATGAAGCTACTGTAGGCTTATCAGAGAGTGCCAATTAGGGAGACCTGTGATCTTGGGGCCCTGATAACTGAGCAATCAACTTGTCCTTTTGAATTAGCTCTACCTTGAGCTCATTGTAAGATTTGAGAACCATTTCAAACTTGAGCCTAAGCTCCTCTTTTTCTTGGGCATCCTTTTCTGCCACTTTGACATTGAATTTAGTAGTTTCCAAGATCAAATTTGATGACTCTACACCAGATGTCTCTCCTACTCTCTGTACCAACAAACTTCCAGCATACCCTGTAGAGAGGGCCTTCCTATTTCCTTTATCTTCCTCCCTACTTAGGGACCATATTACCAGGGCTGCATGGTCTTCTGAGAAAACAATTCCTCTAGCAGCCTGTTTGGCCTACTCTGCTCTAGCAAGAGTTTTCACTTTGCTCTTTCTGACCTGGTCAAAGACAATTGCATCAGTAATGTCCCATTCTGGTAGAATTAATACCCCTGCAGTATGGACCATGGTCCTTCCCTCCTTAGGAGTAATATTCTCAATTTTTTTGACCATTTCTGCCTTGGTCTCATTTTATATCTCTGTTATATCCTTATCAGGGGACTCCTCTTTTTTCTTCTCACATATCTCCTTAAATTGACTTATTTTCATTCTCCAAAGAAACTGGGAGAATGCCCTAGTCTTGACAAATTTTTCATCAGCAAAGAAAGAATCATTGGTCTATTTCAAAATAGGATCCATCTATTTACCCTCAAAATCCTCAACTGTAAGATCCATGGCCACCTCCTTAGGTGCCTTCGGCATCCCTTCCTGCAAGTCATCATTGGAAACAAAAATGTTTCCCTCATTTCTCAATTGTACAAGTTGTCCTACCACCCCATGTTCATCTAATTGGATAGGGGATTGGGAAGGAGAATAAGCCTTCTCTCCTGGTCTTTCTTCTTGCCTCCACCTCTTTGGAGAGGGTCCCTACATTACTGGATCACTAATGGGCCTTTTCCCTTTAGAAGTAGAGGGAATATCCTCACCCCTTTGTTGTGGTGGCAAGAGAACAGTATATCCAATTCTCTTCTGCATTGTATAGACTCCCATTGGGGTCAATTTCATATACTTGGGCTGGCTCAAAATCTGCCTAGCTCTCTCAGGGTTTGTCTTGCTTACAGTAGCCTTTTTTTCATTAACCGCATGCATAATACCCTCAAAATGTTCCATTAGGGCATCCACTTTCCTTGCCCATGGTTCAAAGCCTTTCAATGGGTCATAAGCCTTGTCAAAATTTTGAATGAAATCTAGAGTCTTTTTGTAGATGACCCATTTCTCTTTCTTAATCTCCTGAGTTTGAAGATCAAAATCATTCCTTATCACATCTTCAGGAAAATTAAACTGATGCTCAATAAGAGCACATCTCACCTTATCTCTGAACACTCCTAAAAGGAAACCTTCTGTATCTGCACATCTAATAACAGCTGTTGTCATTCTGTAGGGATGCAAAACTTTGTTCAGATGTACCCACCCTCCCCTTGTGATCACATACTGATGTGCTATGGTTATATCTGGGAAAAAGGTTCCCCTTCCGTTCACAGTGAGAGTAGTCTCTTGTAGGTCCCCAATCTGCCTCAAGATTTTGGCATATCCTAACTTCAATGGGACCTAATAAGGTAAAATGTATGGTACCTTTTTGCAACCATAAACCCTAAAAACTATAGAAACATGATATAGAATGATGTCCCCAAAATTTTGAACTATGGTGATATCCTGAAAATATTCCTTTGGCCTGATTAATCTTAGCAACTCTCTTTGGATTGTCAAAAAACAAAAGAGTTCTAAGCCTTGAGGCAAAATCCCTGTCAAATGCAATGTAATTGGCATCAATTCTGTCCCATAATAGGGCTGTAGTCCATAGTTGTACTAGAAGGGTTTCTCCATTCCTCTCTTTCACAATATTTATTGTTGAACTGAGAAATTGCTCACCTTTGTATAGGAACATGTGCATAAGCATCAAGTACCACCCAAAAGGCCTACTAACCTTCATGTCCTTAATTCCCATCAATCCCTCATGTATTAAATTAGCTAGATGAGATGCAAAATAAAAAATTAGTGCCAATTGGGGATGCATAGATTGTACCATCATAAACATGTATGGGACTAGCATATGAGTTGCTTCATCATGCCCTAGAATTAAAGTCAGTGATTTATAAACCTCCTGTGCTCTTTTACTGAACAAATCTAGCCTAAAAGGCTCTGGCGTGCTTGAACTGATAACACACATGGACCCAATTTCATCTAAAAATTGCCTCAGAGGCCCTGCCCTTAAATAGTCTCTCTATGCCTCATATATCTCAGTAAAATCTGTGAAATCAATCTTCTCTAACCCAACAGAAGGGTCATTCAGTGAAAAAACTTCCCTAATCTCATCCTCTATGATGCTGATTAGGTCCTTCCCATTTACATCCTTGATACATTTTGTCACAGGATCATAGCATTTAGTAATCTGAATTAATAGCTCAGCATCCATGAAAACTCCAGGGACTATCAGTCTCCCAATGTCAAATTGCCATATGTTGCTCAAGGGGGCACAGACATTTCTTTGTGAATAGGCCTATTTAAACAAAATAAGACCGTTATGCTTTTCACCAACATTAACATCTCTCATCCAATTCCCTCTGTCATGGAGTTTGTTTGTTATAGAATCCCTAGGGTTTCTTGGAACTAGCTCCTTTAACCTAGCCGCTCTATTATCTGAATGTGGCAATAACTCCATTAAATCTTCAAAGATTCCTCTCTTATTGTACTTTGTCTAAACATACAGGTTTCTTTTTGGTGTCATTTTGAAACTAGGGCTTTATAAAACAATGTATGAATACCGAGAAAACCCTAAAAACTCTTCACCCGTCAACACAAATTCCTCACAGCTCCTCAGAAATCAAGCAATTTCAAACTCAGAAAAGAAACCTACCAAGCACTTGTAAATTCTTCGCTTGAAATCGCTTCTTGAGGGAAATCCAATTCGCTAGAATGCTTATGAGAATGGTGAAGAGAAACAGTGGTTCAATTTTAATGTATAGCGTTGCCAACTGCACACAATCCATCTACACGTAGCACAATAAATCTGCCATTACTGAAAGTGGGTGGCCTTAGTGTTCATAGGATGTGAAAAACGTCATTGAGAAAAAATTTGAATTCATACCATAGATATATTTCCTTTTCTAGTGTATCAGATGGTTGGGAAGTCTAACAGAAAAATCCTATATTACTTTTCCCTAAGTTAGTTCTCGACCAATGAGAACATTTGAAAATAACCATGTGAGGAAATAAGTAACTTATCTTTACTTTGCATGGAGCGGACAGGTGTCACCCTGCTGCTAAAGTGCTAACCCAAAACTGTTAGGAGAACCAACTCAAGATATAACGACAACCGTCGATGCAATTTTATCGGACGATCATCACATTTCAATAAAAATTTGGTCCCACAACTCACCTTTGAAACCTTCAATGAATCAGGAAATGCCATGTTGGACAAGTTAGCAGGTGGAAGACCCTAGCTTTATCCTTGGTGTCAAACAAACTGGCAACTTTGACATGTGATTATTAGCCTGGGCCAATAAAAAATGACCGTGTCATCAAAAAACCTATAGCAAAGGACCCACCAAACGGTCCTCATCTTCAGACAAGATCAATGGTTGTCGCTATATCGCTTACCCTAGAAAATGTACATCTTATCCCAGCAGTATAATGATAGCCGTGAGATCTTGTTGTGTCTTAATCATCCAAAAAAGATAGGCCCCACTATGACACATCACTAATCTATCACTAAATCAAAAACTGCCATGTCATGAAGAACCGACAAGTGGGACCTCTGACTTTTCACTCCCCATTCAAAAAAATCCTGACAACCGCCACATCAAGACCTCCTGCAACCAATGAGAAGCAGACATATCGATGTGACCTGGCACCTTTAGGACCCACTTCATACTTCATTCCATAAAGAGAATCAGACGGTTGTCGCTATACCGCAGACTTAAATTCGTTGCATCTCCTATCAATGGTATAATGACAGCCGTGAGATTATCCTGTTGTTTAAACTTTTGAAAAATCTGACCCCACATTTCCTACGTCACAAAAAAAGTAGGTGTCAACCCAGGGGAAATGCCACGGAGACTGACAAGTCAGAACCTGACACTGTTGGTGCAACTTTGATCAAATGATTATCGCTAAAGCGTGATGTTTAAATGGCTATCATCTTGGTCCAATGGTATAGCGACAACTGTTGATTCTCTTTGTTCTTTAAATGCCAGCATACCCTACTACCAGATGGGCCCGCTCAGACAGATGGCACTTCGTCGCTAAAGCGCATGTCAGACATTCTGACACAGGTAGGCTTGCAGTTCAACGACAGCCACATATTTAAAAAGTTTGATACTATTGAAAAAATTATCAGAACTTAGGCTTTGAAAGAAACAATTTAATTAAAAGGCAGCCCAATTCCAAAACCTAACCACATAACACATAAATCGATGAATAAAGGGGGTTGAAAAATAACACATGATTTATAAGGGGCATTAGTGAGCCAAAAAGGTAACGTGAGAACATAATAGGGCTCAAAACTGGCTAGGGTTGTGTTAAACTTAGGGTTTTCAACTTGAAATGTTACCATTGGGCCAACAACATAGATTATTTTCAAGAATACTAGCATGAAGCTGAAAAAATTTGCACAGTGATAACAGTGGCTCATGCTTGGGGATGTGTATCTCCTACAGATACATCGAGAAAAATAGAATCTCCTGGAAGAGAAGGTTTGATAAAAAATTTGACTGGAAAAATAAGGAACTATACACAAAAACCTCAAAACCATACCTATACAACGGCTCAAAAAACTCTTAAGAGAAATAAAATTTCAAGAATTGACCATGAACTGGCAATTCCATGAGCCCTTTTGTTAAACTTCTCAAAACATATGAATTTGTTCCCCATTTATCCTTAATAATATATGGTCCTAACCAGATGGGATCAAATTTCCCATGCTTGCCCTTATCTTCGAGTCTTGTATTCCACATTAGGACCATGTCACCATTTACAAAACTCCTTTGAGTAGTCTTTTTATCATACAAGATTTTGCACTGGGCTTGCAACCTCTCATTCTTATCATGTGCTTCATTTCTTACCTCATTTAATTGAATCAAATCATTCATTCTGACTGTCATATCTTCTTCCACATCATCATCATATGCTTGTATGAATTGATACATCTATAATAAATTATTTTGGGGTAATCTTGCATTAATCCCATATACCAAGTCAAAAGGGGCACACCCTATTGCTTTTTTGATTGTAACCCTATCAGCCCATAGGGCTTGCAACAACTTGGAATCCCAGGCCTTCTTATTTTTATCTAGGACTCTTTTTAGAATTTTAATCAAACTCTTGTTGCTAGATTCTGCCTGGTCATTACCCTGTGGATGATATGGAGAAGAATATGAGATTTTTACACCATTGTTTTGACAAAAATCAACAAATTCCTCTAACCTAAAACACATTGCATTATCAACAACTATGGACTCCAGGCAACCAAATCTTGTCAGGATATTTTGCATCATAAAATCTGTCACCACTTTGCTAGTTGCTCTTCTTGTAGGGATTGCCTCAACCCACTTGGTGAAATACACTATTGCCACCAGGATATAAGAGTGTCCACCATTGGACTTATTAAGAATTTCACCAATAAAATCCATACCCCATTTTTGGAAAGGGGCCTGAACAGAAACAGGTTTGAGAGGTAAATTTCCAGCAAATTTCAATTTTCCTGCAAATCTTTGACAAGGATCACACCTTTTCACAAAGTAATGAGTATCTTTGAAAAGTGAAGGCCACCAAAAACTTGATATGATGATCTTATGGGCTATTGTCTTTGCCATATAGTGTCCCCCACAAATCCCATTGTGCATTTCATCCATCAAAAGATTGGCCTTATCTTGATCTACACATCTAAGCAAGACACCCTCATTACTCCACCATAACTCACCATTTATAATTGCATACCTTATAGATTAAAGCTTAATAGTTCTTTTCTTATTGTCATCCAATTTAGGAGGCAAGACCATCTTTTGAAAATATTTGACAATGTCCTTGTACCACTCACAACAATCCATGTTACATACAAAAGGTCTCTGATTTTCCTCCAACATGTTTATTTGATTTTCATTTAAGCTACTTTGAGCCATCAACTTTTCTAGGCCTAATCCTCTTACCAGCTTTGTAATGTGGATATCAATATTAAACTCTTGAATCCTATTAATCCACCTACATATTCTTCCTGAAACCTCTTGTTGGACCAAAATGTCCTTGACTACAGCACTTGGAACATAGGCAACCACTGTGGCTCCCACTAAATAGCATTTGAATGTTTTAATGGCCTTTACCAAGGCATAAGCTTGCTTTTCAATAATATCATAATTTAATTCTGCTACCTACAAAGTCTTGCTGAAAAAGGAAATAGGTTGTTCAAAACCATCAGCATTTTTTTGTAATAGCACTACAACAATGGTATGGGTAGATGCAAAAGAGAAGATCTGCATTGGTTTGCTATAGTCTGGTGTCCTCAGGACTAGGGCATACTTGATAGCCCTTTTGATATCACTAAAGGCTTGTATTGCCTCCATGTTCCATTCAACCTCTGCCCCTTTCTTCAACATTCTTGATATGGGAATATTGATTTCTACAAAATTTGTGATAAACCTTCTTAAAAAATTGACTTGTCCTAGAAAAGACTGAATCCCTTTGATATTCTTTGGCAAAGACAATCTATTAATAGCTTGCACCCTTTCAGGATCTATCCTCACCCCATCCTTTGAAACAATATTTCCTAGAATCTTTCCTTCTACTACACCAAAGGCACACTTCTTTGGGTTCAAAGAAACCCCATACTCCAAAGCTCTAATGAAAATTTTCTCCAGGTGTTGGCAATGTTGTTCCTCCTTGGCGGAGAAAGCTGTCAAGTCATCTTGATACACCACCATAAATCTATCAATGAAATCTGCAAAGGCCACATCCATAGCCCTTTGAAAAGTAGCACTGGCATTAGTCAACCCAAAAGGCATCTTGACATAAACATATGTCCCCCATGTGGTTGTGAATGCAGTTTTAAATTGCTCTGTGTCCTTAACCATAACTTGGTTGTAACCAGAAAATCCATCCATCATAGACATTAGTTCTGATCTAGTGACCTTCTGTAACATATTCTCCATATTTGGCAATCCATAGTTATCCTTCTGAGAGTTTATGTTAAGATTCCTAAAATCTACACATAACCTGATATCACCTTTTTTCTTTCTAACAGGCACCAAATTTGAAACCCAAGTGGAATGTCTAATAGGCTTGATTATTCCAGCATCCATCATCTTTTTGAGTTCACCCTGCATTTTAGGGGCCAAGGTAGGGTTAACAGGTCTCAACTTCTGTCTAAAAGGCTTTGTGCCTTCTTTGAGTGGAATTTCATGTTGGAAGAGGTCCTCTCTATAGGCTTTAAGATCTTCATAGGACCAGGCAAAAACATGCCTAATTTTTCTGAGTAGGTCAATCAAACTTTTCCTAATTCTTGGGGATAGACACTTGCCTATATAAACCTTCTTAGGAACCATTCTTGTTCCTAAGTTTATTTCTTCAAGCTCATTGATCTTATCAGTACTAGCAGAAAATGCCTTGTCCTTATTTTCAAATGCTCTTTCAAGAGAAACTAATCCTTTGGGAACTCTGTTTGATTTCAATTGTAAAACTTCCTTCCCAAAGATAACCTCTTTACCATCCACTATATCAACATAAGTACTGAAATCCATTTCTTTATCACCAAAATGAGATTCACACTAGAGAAACCTCAATATATCCTGGTCATCAGAGAAAACTTGCCAATTATCTAGATTGTCAGGGATAGAAGGCTTGGCTTGTACCTCTATATTGGAAACATCTGCAAATGTAACATCTTCTGGTCTAAGGGCTATATTAGCCAATAAGTCTACCATTATGTTCTGACCTCTTTCCATCCAATAAATATTAAAAGCACTAAAGCTTTCAATCTCATCCCACATTGCATTCCTATACTGCTTTAATCTCTGATTTTTTGAAGTATATTTTGATCTAACTTGGGAGACAACTAACTCAAAATCCCCTATTACATTCAAACATTTTATGCCATGCCTTGATGCCAGTCTTAAACCTATTAATAGAGCCTCATATTTTGCAACATTATTTGCGCATGAGAATAGCAAAGAAAAGGAGAATTTGAAAGTTTTACCATTAGGAGAAATGAGTAATATTCTAGCTCCAAACCCCTCCTTGCTATTTTCTCCATCAAAGTACATGGTCCATAAACTATCAAGGTCAATCCATCCCTCCTAGTTTTCTGATTTGTGGACTAGTTCAACATCCCCCTCTACTTCCTTACCTTGAACTTTGAAAGCATTAATGTCAGTATCAAGGAAACAATTCATGGTATCTTCTTCTTCTTCTTCAATCATATGTGGAGTTCTAGATTCCCTAGTGACCTTGATATTCTATCCTAATTAAAAGTGGCAAATGACAAGTCACACTGTATGTTGCCTCCCATGGAAGCACTCCACTTTCTTGATAGTAACATCCCATACTAGGGAGGAATATCCACTACCAAGACACTCATGGTCAATTGTGTATTGGGGTATGAAGGTAATTATTAAGTGAAGGCCTTGATAGTACCAACAACTGGTACTTCCCTTGAATCCATTACTTGACACCTACCATGGGGTGTGTCCACCTTCAATCCCAAAGATTTCATAACCTCAGTAGGCATAACAGTATTTGACGCTCCAGAATCAATCATGCAATTTTTTAGCAACTTTCCATTTATCTGCAGAGTCAAGAAAAAGGGATCAACTGTTCCTGCTATAGTACTAACAACATTTGTATCCAAATAAATTTGGGGAATTTTAGAAACAATCTCTTCACTATAATTTCCATCTTCATCATTCATAGTTGCTATTTGTTTCTCAATTCCCTCAATTTTTTGGGAATCCACGGGCACCACACCATTTACCCAATTCAGAGCCTTTTCCTTATGCTCTTCTATTCTCATCATCTCCAATAATGGAACTTTAATAGTAATCTGAGACAACAGTTTGCTCATATCAATTGGGACATATTTTAAGTCAGAGACATCAGGTTTTGAATTTTCAACTTCTTTATCAATATCCTAGATGGATATGTCTGTAGTTTTTTTATTATGGACTTCATTCTCTTTCTGCTGAACTGGAACAACTTCAGTTGTGGGTTTGGGTTTTACCTTATGGACAATGTTAGGTTTGGCATTTTTCTTTATTTTGACCTTATCAACAACATTAGCATCCTTAGACTTATCCTGTGATGTTTTTACATCTTTGTCTATTTTCTTGATAAAAATTCCAGGAGGCTTCTGACTTGGGCTAGTAACCACCCTATTTCTCAAGTTGTAATTTGTTTTAGCTTGAGTAACCATATCTGCTGTTATCAAGGCAATTTCTTCATCAGATGGTCTTCTTAAAATAATTGTTTCCTTACTCCTCACAACATTGCACTGGATATTGTCAGGTTCACTATCCTTATCTGAAAAAACTTGTTGATCGTATGATTCAGTTGTAGCCTGAGAATTAAGAAAATCTTGGTTTTCATCCTCTTCAGTAGAATCAACTTCATCCCACACATGGGAAGAAATCATCCCACACCCCTGATCATCATAAGGCTAGTCCTCATTACATTCTTGCTCTTCTTGTGAAGAGACATTTTGAGATATGACACAATAATTAGGATCATGTGGAGATTGACAAGCTATACACCATGGAACCTCCTCCACTACATTCATTGAGTTCCTTTGCAATGGATCAGGGGTCCTATCATTTGGTTTATCCCTTCTATCAAGAAGGATAGGCTTCACATCTTTCCATTGAGTATTATATGGGTAGTTCTTCATTCTTGGCAATTTGTTAAAATTATTAAAGGGGGGCTTATCTCCTCCTATAATTTTATTGTTTCTATTTTCACTAGGCTTCAAATCTTTTATTTCTTTCAAGATCTGCTTTAAGCTATCATCATCTTTAGGTTTCACATTTATAGGTTTTCCTAGATCCTTTCTATTCAACAATGGTGATTTGTTGTCTTCCCTTCTTCCCAACTTTCCTGAGATTCTTCGGTTGCTCTCTATGTTCACAGCTAGCTTGTAAGCTTCAACAAGACTCCTTGGATTTTTGTCCCTTAAAAGGTAACCCATCTTTGAGTCAAAAGCATTTAGATATGTGACAAGACACACCCTATCATCTAGTCTAATAACTTGGAGGAGCTTATGGATGGCCTTTTGGAATCTAACATTAAACTCAACAACATCCTCATTGAATTTTTTCTTTATGTTATTAAATTCATTCAGCATAAAACCCTCACGTGTTTTGTCACCATACTATTCTTTGAAACAATGCCTAAGCTAATCCCATGAAGCTATGCTACCATGTAGCAGAGCCCTAAACCAATCTCTTGAATCTTCTATTAGGGATTGTACAAATAATTTCATGATAACATCATCTGGCACAATGTTATAATCATCAATCACATCAATAAATTTTTTTAAATGCTCCTCACAAGTAACAACATTACTTCCAGTAAATTTAGGGAGCTTCTTCCTAATCTCTTCATGGATAGGGTTAGGATACCCAGGGATGCCAGTGAAAACCAATTGTTTACATCTTTCATGTACAACCCCTATGTTAAAAATACCAGCACCCTGAGATGTGGATGCATTAGTATTTGTAGTGGTAGGGATTTTAAGTCCACCTGGTGGGGGAGCATTGGCTATCTGATTTGCTAAATTTGTGACATTTGCTCCTTGTGTCATAGTAGAACTAGAAAAATTTGTGGGTCTTGTAGACCTCCTAAGAAAATCAATCTTCCTTTTCATTTCTAATGTCACAGCTTCTAATGTCACAGCTTCTAATTCTGCCTTTTCAAGTTCCTTAGCTAGCAATTCCTGTTCCCTTTTGGCCTTTTCAAGGTCTGCCTCCAATCTTAGAGTGGAATCTATGGGAAGCTTTGGGACTAGAGGCTCCTTAATTGAAATTCCCACTGCCTTTTGCTTTCCCTTATCCTTTGGATCCCTTGTTTCAAATATCTGATGGACAACAGGTAGTTCACTTGTTTGTTCAGAATTGGGGACATAATTTATAGCTTCTAAATTTAACAGCTGCCTTCTTAATTGGTCAGCCCTTATCATGGCATGTCTGACCTTTTCTTCCTTTTCATTTTCTCTCTTTTGCCTAATGGTTGCTTGTTCATGAATTCTTCTTTCCAATTCATATACTCCTCAAATATTTCCTTAGAATTAGGCAAAGTTGTTTTAGATACAACTTGTTGTGTTTGAGGTTCTTCTTGTTGATCCTGAGACTCATGGAGGCCTTGGGGCAATGATGAACCAAGGGTGAAAGGGGGGACAAAGTCTTGCCCACCCCTGCTTTTACTTCTAGACCTTCTCTCCCCCCCATGCCGTCTATTTGGGGCTATTTTCCTATTGTGGGGTAATCTTTCACCCTCTCTCTCTGTAGGGGAATAATAATCCTCATACTGGTTTAAACCCAAATCAACCACCTCCTCATATTCTGAGGCATTTCCTTCTTGACCGAGAGGAGCAAGACCCTCTTGTCTTGAGTTTCCCTTCTATTTCCAGGTAAGAGACATGTCACTAATACTTTTTTCACTCCTAACCTGGCCTCGTCTAGATGTGACATGAAGCTCACCCTGCAAACTTTCCTCTACGTGTTCCTTCCTCCAAGACCTTGTATTTTTGTAACTCATAGTAATACAGTGATATTAATTAAAACACTGGTACATAGATGTTTTAGAGTTGCCACCCAAGCTATGTGGGATTTTCTATGATTTTATAAATTAGGAAGGGTAGGCAAAAGAAAGGAGTCAACTCTAGATTCAAAGGTAACCAACTAGCTTTGACAATAAGCAGGCCAGGAGTCGAGCTCAACTTGTACCTGCATTATTGTATATAAATGTTTACAACTTAGAGATATCCACTATTTTGAAAATAGGCAGGTCAGGAGTCCAACTCAACTTGAAACCTGTACTATTTTCTCTTGATCACAATCTCCACTCCCCAGCAGAGTCACCATTTTGTTGGTTCTTCAAAATATTTTACACTTCATGAGATACCAATATGCCTATGACTGATGTTAAGGATTGGTTAATTCCAAATATGAGAAATCTCTAGGCAACTGGACCAACTATAGGGACAAGACTACCCTCTTCACTTCTAGCTCTGCAAAATCAAGGTGGGTACACTTGATCCAATAGTTTTAACTCTATTTCTTATCTAATACTAGATCTTACAATAGATAATAGTGAGAAAGTACTAAGTAACAACCTATTACTCATTGGCTCTCCATCACTAGGTAGAACAACATATAAAGTAAATAAAATGTAAAAGACTGGTATTGATTTAATGTTTTTAGGATTACAAGATTTCAATCATTCCATACAAAGAAAAGATGGGAAAATATAGGCCAGTGCCTTATCCATTGGGCAAAATATCAGAAGACAGAATGAATACAATAGTTTTTGAAAGGTAAGTGGTCTTAAAAAATAAATACAAAGTATTCCAAATCTTTCCTACTTATAGAGAATCCCTAAATAGATTTAGTAAACATGCATCCCACTCAGAGCAATATTTAATCTAATCCTAGATCAAAACTCAGAGCTAAACACATACATATAAAGCTCCAGAAGACTTAAAGATTTACTGAATAAACTCACAGGAGAGATAAACACTTGAGATTTTTATTAAATGTATCCTTGAATGTTGCACACATCATACTTTGAATCAATAAGCTTGCAAAAAATAGCAGCAACAACTTGTACTTCTTTTCTATTTCTTTGATAAAATGATACAAGATTTTACAATCCTCGACTGAGGGTTAGGGTTTCAGAGTTTCTATCTTTTTAACTCCTAGACTCTCAATGCCTAGAATGATCGTGGAAAATCCTTTATATACAAGGAGATGCAACACTACCGATCATTCTACGGCTTGCAAAATTTCTAATCTAAAAAACCTTTACAACAACCTCAAAAAGTTTACAATAAAAACACAAGTCAAGCAGGTGAGATATTTGTAGCTAAGAGACCTTGCTTTATGTCTTCAATACTGTACTTGGCTCCCTTTAGCAAATCTGATTTGCAACATCTTGATGTCCATCATGTAATGAATGTCTTTCTATATCTCAACAACCTTTATGACTCAAAAAGTAACTGCCTTAACTTTCTTTAGGAGGCTGGCGGAGTATTAACTTTTTCAACATGAGGTATGTACTGATACCTCCATTTATTGTACACCTCTTCTCTTGGGAACTCAAAATTGGCAAACTTAGTCTTCTTACTTGATAATTGTTCCCATTCATTTTCAATCTGAGTAACCTTATGCTGAATATTGTCAAACATTGATTTAGCATTTATTAACAACTTGATAACACTGCTAATAGAAAAAGTGTCATTTAGGACACCAGTCACCCTTTCTGACAAAAGTGCATGTATCTCTTCTCTCCATAGATATGCTTCTTTAAATTTTCCCTTATCTATGAAAATGGTAGGCACTAGCTCATAGTTTGAAAGCATTAATTCAGCTTTCAACATACTCGACCTTCTAATAAAATTATCCAAAATGATGTCATACTGTACCATTTTCTTGACAATCTAATGTACTGGCTTAATCAATGGATAAGGATCCTCTTGGCCCTTTGATAACATATGAAATAACTTTATACTAGGAGATCTCTCAATCTATTTCTTCAAAATTGGTGACATTTCCATTTTCTCTTTATTCAAAGTTTCAAATAAAGAAAATAATTTACTGGCATGATTATGGAAAATGGAGGGCTTCAAATCATATGCAAACTGCATGATTGCATCTGTCATTTTCTCTTCATACTTCTAGTTTGCCAAAGTTGTGGCCTTCACATTTTCATCTTTTTCCTTCTCTAGTTACACTCTTATTTCCCTTAATTTATTTGCCTCTTCAGTTAATCTTTTCTTTTCCCAAGTAACCCTTGCATTCATACTTGTCTTTGGGTAGGGGGATGGTGGTAACTCGATAATTGGGCTTGAGGATGAAGCCACTACAGGCTTATCAGAGAGTGCCAATTGGTGAGACCTGTGATCTTGGGGCCCTGATAGCTGAGCAATCAACTTGTCCTTTTGAATTAGCTCTACCTTGAGCTCATTGTAAGATTTGAAAACCATTTCAAACTTGAGCCTAAGCTCCTCTTTTTCTTGGGCATCCTTTTCTACCACTTTGACATTGAATTTAGTAGTTTCCAAGATCAAATTTGATGACTCTACACCAGATGTCTCTCCTACTCTCTATACCAACAAACTTCCAACATACCCTATAGAGAGGGCCTTCCTGTTTCCTTTATCTTCCTCCCTACTTAGGGACCACATTACTAGGGCTGCATGGTCTTCTGAGAGAGAAATTCCTCTTGTAGCCTGTTTGGCCTGCTCTGCTGTAGCAAGAGTTTTCACTTTGCTCTTTGTGACCTGGTCAAAGACAATTGCATCAGCAATGTCTTATTATGGTAGAATTAATACACCTGCAGTATGGAACATGGCCCTTCCCTCCTCAGGAGTAATCTTCTCAAATTATTTGACCATTTCTACCTTGGTCTCATTTTCTATCTCTGTTATGTCCTTATCAAGAGAATCCTCTTTTTTATTCTCACATATCTCCTTAAATTGATTTATTTTCATTCTCCAAAGAAACTGGGAGAATGCCCTAGTCTTGACAAATTTTTCATCAGCAAGGAAAGAATCAGTGGCCTGTTTCAAAATAGGGTCCATCTATTTACCCTCAAACTCCTCAACTCTAAGATCCATGGCCACCTCCTTAGGTGCCTCCGGTATCCCTTCCTGCAATTCATCATTGGAAACAAAAATGTTTCCCTCATTTCTCAATTGTACAAGTTGTTCTGCCACCCCATGTTCATCTAATTGGATAGGGGATTGGGAAGGAGAATAAGCCTTCTCTCCTGGTCTTTCTTCTTTCCTCTGCCTCTTTGGAGAGGGTCCCTGCATTATCGGATCACTAATGGGCCTTTTCCCAATAGAAGTAGAGGGAATATCCTCACCCTTTTGTTGTGGTGGCAAGAGAACTATATATCCACTTCTCTTCTACATTGTATAGAGTCCCCTTGGGGTCAATTTTATATAAATGGGCTGGCTCAAAATATTCCTAGCCCTCTCAGGGTTTGTCTTGCTTACAGTAGCCCTTTTTTCATTAACTGCTTGCATGATACCCTCAAAATGTTCCATTAGGGCATCCATTTTCCTTGCCCATGGCTCAAATCCTTTCAATGGGTCATAAGCCTTGTCAAAATTGTGAATGAAATCTAGAGTCTTTTTGTAGATGATCCATTTCTCTTTCTTGATCTCCTGAGTTTGAAGATCAAAATCATTCCTTATCACATCTTCAGGAAAATTAAACTGATGCTCAATAAGAGCACATCTCACCTTATCTCTAAACACTCCTGAAAGGAAACCTTCTGTATCTACACATCTAACAATAGCTGTTGTCATTCTGTAGGGATGAAAAAATTTATTCAGATGTACCCACCCTTCCTTTGTGATCACATACTGATGTGCTCTGGTTATATCTGGGAAAAAGGTTCCCCTTCTATTCCCAGTGAGAGTAGTCTCTTGTAGGTCCCCAATCTGCCTCAAGATTTTGACATATCCTAACTTCAATGGGACCTGATAAGGTAAAATGTATGGTGCCTTTCTGCAACCATAAACCCTAAAAACTATAGAAACATGATATAGAATGATGTCCCCAAAATTATGAACTATGGTGATATCCTGACAATATTCCTTTGGCCTGATTAATCTTAGCAACTCTCTTGGGATCCTTGGATTGTCAAAAAATAAAAGAGTTCTAAGCCTTGAGGCAAAATCCCTATCAAATGAAATTTAACTAGCATCAATTCTGTCCCATGATAGGGCTGTAGTCCATAGTTGTACTAGAAGGATTTCTCCATTCCTCTCTTTCACAATATTTATTGTTGAACTGAAAAATTGCTCACCTTTGTATAGGAACATGTGCATAAGCATCGAGTACCACCCAAAAGGCCTACTAACCTTCATGTCCTTAATTCCCATCAATCCCTCATGGATTAAATCAGCTAGATGAGATGCAAAATAAAAAATTAGTGCCAATTGGGGATGCATAGATTGTACCATCATAAACATGTATGGGACTGGCATATGAGTTGCTTCATCATGCCCTAGAATTAAAGTTAGTGATTTATAAACCTCCTGTGCTCTTTTACTGAACAAATCTAGCCTAAAAGGCTCTGGCGTGCTTGAACTGATAACACACATGGACCCAATTTCATCTAAAAATTGCCTCAGAGGCCCTGCCCTTAAATAGTCTCTTTGTGCCTCATATATCTTAGTAAACTCTATGAAATCAATCTTCTCTACCCCAACAGAAGGGTCATTCAGTGAAAAAACTTCCCTAATCTCATCCTCTGTGATGCTGATTAGGTCCTTCCCATTTACATCCTTGATATATTTTGTCACAGGATCATAGCATTTAGCAATCTAAATTAATAGCTCAGCATCCATGAAAACTCTAGGGACTATCAATCTCCCATTGTCAAATTGCCATATGTTGCTCAGGGGGGCACAAACATTTCTCTGTGAATAGGCCGATTTAAACAAAATAAGACCGTTATGCTTTTCACCAACCTTAGCATCTCTCATCCAATTCCCTCTGTCATGGAGTCCGTCTGCTACAAAATCCCTAGGGTTTCTTGGAACGAGCTCCTTTAACCTAGCCACCCCGTTATCTGAATGTGGTAATAACTAGATTAAATCTTCAAAGATTCCTCTCTTATTGTACTCTGTCTGACTAGACAGGTTTCTTTTTGGTGGCATTTTGAAACTAGGGCTTTATAAAACAATGTATGAATACTGAGAAAACCCTTAAAACTCTTCACCCGGCAACACAAATTCCTCACAGCTCCTCAGAAATCAAGCAATTTCAAACTCAGAAAAGAAACCTACCAGGCACTTGCAAATTTTTCACTTGAAATCGCTTCTTGAGGGAAATCCAATTCGCTAAGATGCTTATGAGAATGGTGAAGAGAAACAACTGTTCAATTTTAATGTATAGTGTTGCCAACTGCACACAATCCATCCGCACATAGCACAATAAATCTGCCATTACTGAAAGTTGGCAGCCTCAGTGTTCACAAGATGTGAAAAATGTCATTGAGGAAAAATTTGAATTCAGACCATAGATATATTTCCTTTTTTGACGCATTGGACGGTTGGCAAGTCTAACAGAAAAACCCTGTATTACTTTTCCCTAAGTTAGTTCTCAACAAATGAGAACATTTCAAAATAACCATGTGAGGAAATAAGTAACTTATCTTTACTTTGCACAGAGCGGATAGGTGTCACCCTATCGCTAAAGCAATAACCCAAAATTGTCAGGAGAACCAACTCAAGATATAATGACAACCGTCGATGCAATTTTATCGGACGATCATCACATTTCAATAAAAATTTAGTCCCACAACTCACCTTTGAAACCTTCAATGAATCAGGAAACACCATGTTGGACAAGTTAGCAGGCAGAAGACCCCACCTTTATCGTTGGTGTCAAACAAACTGCCAACTTTGACATGTCATTATTAGCCTGGGCCAATCAGAAATGACTCTGTCATCAAAAAACCTGCAGCAAAGGACCCACCAAATGGTCCCCATCTTCAGACAAGATCAAAGGTTGTCACTATAATGCTGACCCTAGAAAATGTGCATCTTATCCTAGCAGTATAACGACAGCCGCAAGATCTTGTCATGTCTTAATCATTCGAAAAAGGCAGGCCCCACTATGACACATCACTAATCTATCACTGAATCAAAAACTACCATGTTGTGAAGAACCGACAAGTGGGACCTCTGACTTTTCACTCCCCATTCAAAAAAACCCTGACAACTACCACATCAAGACCTCCTGCAACCAATGAGAAACAAACATATCGATGTGACCTGGCACCTTCAGGACCCACTTCATACTTCATTTCCTAAAGAGAATCTGATGGTCATCGCTATACTATAGGCTTAAATTCCTTGCATCTCCTATCAACGGTATAATGATAGCCGTGAGATTATCCTGTTGTTTAAACTTTTAAAAAATCTGACCCCACATTTCCTACGTCACAAAAAAAAAGGTGTTAACCCAAGGGAAATGCCACGGAGACTGACAAGTCAGAACCTAACACTGTTAGTGCAACTTTGATTGAACGATTGTTGCTAAAGCATGATGTTTAAATGGCTATCATCTTGGTCCAATGGTATAGTGACAACCGTTGATTCTCTTCATTCTTTAAATGCTAGCATACCCTGCTACCAGACGGGCCCACTCAGACAGATGGTGCTTCGTCGCTAAAGCGCATGTCAGACATTCTGACACAGGTAGGTTCGGGGTTCAACAACAACCACATATTTAAAATTTTTGATACTATTGAAAAAATTATCAGAACTTAGGCTTTGAAAGAAACAATTTAATTAAAAGGCACCCTGATTCCAAAACCTAACCACATAACACATAAAGTGATGAATAAAGGGGGTTGAAAAATAACACATGCTTTATAAGGGGGATTAGTGAGCCAAAAAGGTAATGTGAAAACATAACAAGGCTCAAAACTGGCTAGGGTTTTGTTAAACTTAGGGTTTTCAACTTGAAACGTTACCATTGGGCCAACAACATAGATTATTTTCAAGAATACTAGCATGAAGCTGAAAAAATTTGCATAGTGATAACACATAACATCGGTTTCCTAAACCAAATTTTCATCGCAAAAGTATTTAACATCATAGTACATCATATGTGACATCTTCATAAACTGAAACTAAATCAAAACATATAGTATCTTGAGTGTACCCTGATTACATAATCGAGTACTAAACATATAATATAGGACTCAACAGATCCCCAAATACATAAGTGTCTCAAATAATCAAGTATGTCTATGAAATAAGTACTGAAAGCATGGAAAACAAAGAAGTATAAATATGACTATTAGGTAGGTCTCATAGACACACAATATCAAGAAGAGGATACGAAAGGTCTATTTGGCAATGGAAACTCCACTGAAAGTGATGCATCTATAGAAGATCTATTAGAAATAAAAAAACACATTGAATGAAGAAGTCAAAAGTCTAAAGAGAGAACATGAAATTCAAATGGTAACACTATGTGAAATAATTGAGCAGAAAAAGAAAGCTGAAGAAGACAAGACAATGACAGAAGAAGACAAAAGACAAATGGCTATAAGACTTGATGAAAGGACATGTGATATACAGAAGTTGAAAAATAATCAATTGGACATGGTAAATCAATTGTTACTTGAAAATCAAGAGTTGAACATGAATGACATGGAAATCACAAATCTGAGATCAGAGAACAATCAACTAAAGAATGAATTGAGATCTAAAAAGGAACTTAACGAAAGGTTGAACAAGCCTAGTGAAGCTGTTAAATACTTTGAGGAACTGTTGAGGTCACTGAGAAGATCCAGTGACACCTCTGGACTTGGACATGATGAGCACCTATCATCTACTAAATAAGGCAAATCATCAAAAAATGGAGAATACAGGAATGCAAAGTCAAAGAACAACAAACCTACATGTCATCATTGTGAAAAGATAGGACACACAACAAATATCTATAGAAGAAAGAATGGTAAATCCAATCCTAAACCTAAATCCAATGGAAATTTCTTTAACTATAAGAAGCATGAACATCATGCACATGAATGTAGGTGAAAGGTTAGTAAGGAACCTACTACACCTATATTTCAAAGATACTATTACAACTATCATAAATTTGGTCATAGAGCACAAGGATGCAGATCCAAAGCTAAACCAAAGTGGACATCCAATAAGAAGAATGAAGAACCTAGGAAAGGTAACACATTCAATTGGGATTACAATATATGGTATAGTTATCATTATTATGGAGAATATGGTCATATTGGAGAAAACTGTGTAAGGACACATTTTAGAGGTAAATCCAAAAGTTGGATGAGTGGAATTCTAGTCTATTACAAATGACACAAGATTGGTCACATAAAAAGAGACTGTAGAGCACAAGCATTGAGTGATGAATAATTTAGAAATGAAGAGACTGTTGAATAGATAAGGAACTAGATGATTAAGACATGGAGAAAGAAAGAGGAAGCAAGTAGTAGTGGATCTATTGAGCCTAAGGTCACCCAATCCAATGGATCAGGTGACCACACCACTTCTATCTAAGAAAAAGGGTATGTAAGGAGCTAAATTTTCAAATGTTACATTTTACACCAGTTCCAGACATTTGATATGTTAAAGTCCATATCTACATGAATCAAGATGCACTAGGAGAGATTTGAGAAGAGTCAAATTGCATAATTGATGCCGAGCATTAGTATTTATGTTTATAGTGATTGAGTCACTCAGTATGTGTGCCAAGCTCCTATAATAGATGAGATGTTATATCTACCGAGCTAAAAATGAAAATGTTGGTATTGTCCTAGTCATCGTTTCAAATGAGTAAGGGCCTGTGATAACCAAGTTTTCATGTGAAGGCCGAGATAGTTGTATTTTAAATACAAAGTGTACAAATCATTTAATGAAGACCTAATCCAACCATTTGAGTCTATAAAATGAAATATTACCATTCATTCTCATTTCACCCAGTGATTTGAGAATTTGCAGAGTGATTTAAGGTGATTGAGAAGAGAAATTTGTGCTAAGTCAAGTTTGTGAAGATTCCTACAGCGTACCGTCAGCAAACATTGTGAAGGACTATTGAAACAAGGTATTACGAAGCTACAAAAATCTATTTTAAGAACCCTAAATTAGAAAAATGGCATCCACTTCATCTACAATAGTTAGGAAGCAAGGGAAATAAGTTTTAAATGTTCAACTAGTAAGGAGTGATACGTGCAAGCCATCGAAATTCCAAGTTGTACCAGAAAGTGTAGTGAAGGGAGATCTCACGGGAGCCTTGTCATTGATTCCATTGAAGGTCTTGATGAAACATGATGTGTGCACATGCTAAATGTGAAAAATTGGAGATTATGAGTTGAGGGAAGCTTATAATAGGTTGTGTGATAATAGAGTGTTGAAGGTGGAGCATCAACACATTGCCAAGAAAGGGTTAGTGTGTACCCTATATTTCCCTCGTAACTTCAAAGTTGAATGGGTTAAGATTATTTTGGGCAGAGTACATGACATGCAATTGTGGTTGGAGAATGAGATGGTCAAGATCACCAAAGATATGATTCACCTAGTCACTGGTTACCCTACACTTACCGGGAAGAAAAAAATGAGGTGCCAAAGCAAAGAATTAATTCAAGCTAACACATTGGGAGTATGGAACAAAAGAGGAATGAGAATCTCTATTATTAAAGATCCAAAGATATATTTTGCAGTAAGGGTTATAGCTCACAATTTTTATCAGTCAAGTAGGATGGACAATGTTCCTTGCATCACAGTAGATTAGGCGTGGAAGATGGTGAAGAAAGATCATACTTATGATCTTGTCGAGCTGTAGTTGACTCAACTTTCTGAGAACTTAACATCAATCAGGAAGGCTAAAAACTCAATGTGTAAGTTTGCTTCCCTGATAGTTTTCTTATTCTTTTATGCACAAAATAGTTTTCCTACTATAGGAGATATATTATGGAGTAAGTACCAAACGGAAACTCAACAAGTAAATGAGTTTATTCATCAGCTAGGTGATAATTTTGATAGTGTTATGGAAAGTTATTTTGTTGAATTTTAGAAGAAGATGAGGAAGAGAAGTAGAATTCCTGTATCCGTAGTAGAAAAACACTACAATGATATATTTTTTCTAGTGGATACTGACAATACCTATTTTCAGGTTTTTATGCCTAGGGTAGCATGGCTAAGGCCATTTCCTTATGAGGTCAATGTAGATGAGACATCAGAAACAATAACTACTTTACTTGCTGAAGAGATTGATAAAAAAGAAAAGCCTTTTGGGAATTATGAAGAAGCAAAGTCCAAAATCACTATGGGGTTAAAGTCTGCAACCCTAGAGAGGAAAAGGAAGAAAATAGTCAAGAATATAGAAAAGATGCTAGAAGGTGAAGAGGAAAATGCACCTCTTGAAATTACACAAGGTTTGGGAGAAGATCAGTCTAGTGAATCTGAAGGAAGTGAAGAGGAGGATGTTGAAAATCAAAAGAAGGGAAAGAAGGCAATGGTTGTCGAGTCCAGTAAGAGAAAGATATAGAAACAAAATCCTACTCCTCTTGCAACACTTAGATTGAGAACTAGGGAAGCTTCAACTGCCACATTTTTTGAGCCCCAAAGGAAAATTCCAGCAAAGAAAACTAAAGGGGAAGCCTCAAGAAAAAGAAAACAAGTGCAAACTAGAGTTGTGTCGAGTCATCCCAAGAAGAAGTCGAGAAGAAAGCTAGTGCTATAAAAGGATGATGAATAAGAAATGAATGACACAAATGATAATAGAACATTTAAGGTGGCATCATATAGACATCCAACTAGTGTGGATGAAATATGCCAAAATATCAAGAGCTCAACAAGATTAGCACGATTCAAGCTTATAAAATTTGAAAAACTAAGTAGAGATGATAAACAAAAGATTGAAGAGGCTATGTTAGAGATGCTATGAAAATTCAAGATGACACCTTTGCAAATAGGGAATCTAATCCTTGAAGAACTATTTAACAAAATTGATTAGAAATGCCAATATGCTATTATGACTGAGAGGCAGATAAGAGAAGGAACTTTAACCTAGATCATGCTTGAACTAACACCCAAGCAAATAGGAAAATTCATGGCAGAGCACAAAAAGAGATTTATACCTAAGCTAAGAGCTTATTCCATTTTGAAGGATAATGTTGAAGAAGTTGTTACCCAGAGAAAAGGGATGTGGAAGATCATTTTTGGGTTAATGGTTGATAAGAGTGCACAACAAGGTGAAGGAACATCCAGCTAGATTGAACTCGATAATAAAGTAGATGTAGGTGAGATTCAAAATCTTGAGGAAGAGGAAAGACAAAAGGTAGAAGTGAGTGCATCATAGGATGTGATCACTATTGTGGATATCCCTAAGGACACACAAGTAAACATCAATGCCTTGACTGAGGAAGAAATAAAAAGCCAAATTCTTAAGGAGATAACCTCAAATCCCTTTCTACCGAGTACCAATCCCATTCTCATCCAGGTACATAATTATACAAGGATTGAGGGTACATCAACTATTGACACTAAACCTTCAAGCTCCCACATGGTCCCAGTTGAGTAGCAAGTCTTACAAAGTTCAAGTATCGAGGAACAAGACAAGTCGATAAAAACAACAGATAATGCACTTGTCAAGGAAGATATTAAAGGAAAAGGAGAGGAGAATTTAAAAGATCAAGAAGATATGTCTACAACAGTAATTTTAGGACCTCATGTGGAGGAAGAAAAGAAGACTAAGGAGACAATGACTAAGGAGCATCCAGAGCCTAAGGAGCAAGAGGCTATTCAAGCCTTAGTACAGATGCCGAGTGGCAATACACCAAAGAAGAAAGTGGATAAGAAAAAGGAGAAGTCTCCTGCCACACAGGTAACATTAGATGAAGTTATAGTGATTCTGAAGTGGGACACTGATAACTTGACCTATGAAAAAATGGAAAAATTGCAAGATCTCTTGAAGAAGAAGAGCAAAAAAGCAGAATTAAGGAGAGAGCATTAGCAGAAGTAGGTATAGTTATAGATGCTTTTGAAACGGATGATGTGAATGGGACTTCACCTATTCTAGAAAAATTGGTTCATATTGTTAAAAGGGTGAACAGTGAAGAAAGAGAAGCTAATGAAAAGCTCATGTAGTGGTCAGAAAGAAAGTTTGAGACAAAGGTTCTTAAAAGAGTCTCAACTGAGATAATAGTCAAATAGGTAGAACTTTCTGACTTAGTGAATAACTTAGACAAGGTTGTACAAAATGTTCATTCTTTGTACAAGAAAATATGCAATGTAGAAACATTCACTAAGGAAAATCAAGAATTGGTTGATAAACTGCAATTAGACTTGAAGTCTAGTAGTCATTCACTAAGTATGGATGCAAGTTCCAACTCCATTCACTTCACACGACTACTTTATGCACAAGCAAGATTAGCCGAGCTGATGGCTAATGATGGAGGAATAAGAGCCAAACTAATCTCAATAAAAAAAATGTTAACACCTCATCTGGAGGTCATGCAAAGAGAATTGGCATCAGCAAAGGAGTTAGTACAGAGAGATCCTCATCTCTCTATTATCGAGAGTTTGGTTGATCTAGCTGCCCATCAAGAGATCAAGATAAAGGTTTTGGATTCTGTGAGATACGGATGGGAAAATGCCTTAGAAATGATTATGCAAATCCACAAAACATTTTTGGACAAGTATTTTCTTACTCCCACACCCCAGCAGCTTCAAGTGAAAAAAACAAGGGGGAAATAGTAGATATGTCATGGCACAAGGAGGAAATGAGTCATGTACTCATGTATACTACAAAGATATATAATAGAAAGGTATGACGTACTATTTTATAATGTAAATGTATATTTAGTGTATGTCAAAGAGTCATGTATATATAAAAAAATCTTTTGAAGATCGAGTCAAAGTCTTAGGGGGAGTACACAACTACTAAGTACTAGTTTTGGTTATACAATGTAAAAGTCATGACAAGGTGTTTTTGCCACTAATGTCAAAGAGGGAGATAGTTGATCTCTATGTTATGGTGTCTATTAGTGTCTAACACTTAGTCATTTTCAAGGTAATGTTGGTTGGTCATCACTGCGACCAAGCCATCTTATTAAGGCCAAATCATGTATAGACTTGTATAGTTATCGAGCAGTAGTTACTCCTGAGCAAGTCAGAGGTCACCGAGTACTTCAGTAGTTACTGAGAAGTTTATGTTGAATTGTATAGAAGAGTCAGTGTCGAGCACCAGTATATGAAGAATGGTTTTGACTGAGCATCAGAGACTTCATATATCAAGAAAGCCAGTTTTGACATATGTGTTTGTTATGGCACAAACACCAAGGTAAACCATTTTGGTCAAATTCTATGGGAGATTTAATGATTGTTGAGAGAATCGAGGAGTTGATTACACTTTGAAATTATTATTATTAATCCCTATGCAAGCCATGTAACCTATCAAAAAAAGGGAATTCTAAATCGGCATAAGTGATGAATCTAGATCATTGATCTTGATCTAGAATCTTGATCAGATGTTTATATAAGGTGATATCAAAACCCTAAAACATAGTAAGAGAGAGTAATGGAGAAGATCTCTTGTATGTGGAATAGAGTAGTGTTTTGATTGTTAGATGTAGAGATCAGATAGAGTAACTGAGCAGAGAAGTGAAGGATAAAACATAGCTACATTTGATTGGGGAGATCAAACAAGTATTGGAAAGATATGATCTATAATCAACATTTATAGTGAAAATTGAAGGATCAGGTACTGATACTATTGAGTGTCATTTTTACATGAAGACAACAGCTAGGAATTTGCGTGAGTCAATCCCCCTCTTGGAAGACTGATGGAATTAATCTCAAGGTTCCTTCTGGCTGGGTCTCAACCGCTTGGATAGCTCAATGGAAGACAAATGTGAATTTGTTAACAAGGAGGCCTTTGCTGGTTCTTCTCTCAAGGGAAACTGCAAAACAAACTTTAGGATTCCACAATATCTCTTTTTGGTTTGATTTTCAGATTTAAGAAATGAAAGCACTGCTAATTTAATTAATCTACTAAAAATAACTTGCCAGGAAGGTTAGAAGATGTAAGGTAACAAGAGATTTTAATGAAATTGCTGGAAAGGAACCTAATAGACATATGCTAGCATCACACCATCATGTGAATTAAATAACCAAGAAGATGGAGAAACCCACAAAATAGAGATCAGATCATGTCACAATCTTCAACTGAATGGATGCAATCATCAACAGAATCAAGAAAATGCAGACGTATGATAAGTCAAAACTCATCAGATCATGAAGCCACTCCAGATGTGCGCACACGTGAGACACATTAATCTTTAAGCACCAAAGAATAATCTTCTTAGAAATTCATCACAACACAACAATGCAATACCAACAAACACTGAACTAAAGGATCGCAGACTTAAAATCATTAGACAACCAATTGGCTCTTTGAAATAAAGAATGAGAAAATCACACATTCACAAATTTCGCATAGATAGTAGATAAATCACACCATGAATGAAGCACCAATTGTATTTGTTGTATTAATCATCAAGTCCACCCTCATTACATCATTTTATTATAATTTATAGAGCTGGGCTCTTATTTTCACAGCTAGGGTTTAGCTGCAACTAAAACTTGAAAGTAAATCTAAACTATAGCTTGCATTAAAGAAACTACTTCTAAAGCTTAGCTAAACTATCCTACCATAGAATTAAACCTCGTGCATTACAAAGATTTGAATAAATTAAGCATCAGACATCTAAAAAATAGAGCTGGAACTTGTGCATGCACTTGATAATCTCCATGTTTGTACCCTTGATCATTGGCTCCGGCTACTCCACGTGGACCTAATTGAAAGAGATCCCAAAATCATGCATAAAAAACCCAAAGAAGGAAGTCCAGATGACTGAAAAATGATCTCTGAGATAACTGGAGTCAACTTTTGGACATGCCCAAAAATGCCCAAATCCTGACAATTGGTCCGAAAAACTTAAGCTCCAAAAATAACCAAGTGCTAAATCCTCCCTCCAAAATTTTGGACTTGTCAGACTTGTAGGTGGCCAAAAAATCCTCATGGCTGAAATACCAGAAAACAGGCTTTACAAAAATGGCTAAGTGTCAAAATTGAATCTCCTGTACACAAAATTTGGCAGACCTTGGACCGGAGGCTCACTAGCTGGGAGACACTTCTAGATGTGCCTTTTTGAACCTATCCACTATCTCCAACACCTCATCAAAGTCCAACATCTTGATCCCTTGAAGGATCTCCTTTTGCCTATCTCTGAAGTTAATCAATTCCTTTGCAAAAGCCTTTATTTCCTCCTCTTGAGATAGCATTTTTTGAATTTCCTCCTTTTGGTAGAACATCTGCTGGAGGTCTTCTTTAGACTTTACCCCTCAAAATATGCCTACGTACTGATTGATGATGTCATTTACTAAATGCATGGTCTTATCATCATCTTCATCAAACAGATCCAAGTCTAGACCTTCAAAGAACCCCTGCAGCTCCTTTGCAAATAGCGTGTTGTCATCTCTCCTTTTGTTCAACCTCTTGAGAATATTTTCAAATATGGACAATGCCACTATTATCTCTTGGATCCATTATTCAAAATTATCTGATTCTGCCCCTTCATAAATCTTCATCAAAACTTGGAAGCATTTCTTTCTTATCATTGTTAGCTCATCCAACACTTTTTTCCAGTTAAGGATGGTCTCTTCTACACCATTCTCCTCACTCATTATCTCCACCAAGGAGGTTATTCCCACCAGAATGTTTTGAAAGGGCCTTAGAATCCTCCTGAGAGCTAGACTAGCGAACTGCTTGAAATCTATCTTCCAGTCAGCACAAGCCTGTACAAAGGAATGTGGAATGTCTGTATTTACTTCCCCCTTCTTCTCCAAAATTGCCTGTAATGAGGCTTCGGGGTTATTTGGGTCAATTGGACCTGTTGCCTTCAAAATGAATTTCTTCATAGCTTCATTTTGCTCTTCCAGAGCTTTTATCCTTTCTTCATCTTTATCCATAAAGCCTAAAGCATGCTTCAACCCCAAACTAGCCAAGGTTTTGCTACCTTCCCTAGTGGGCTCCCCTAAGTCTACCTCCTCCAACATGTAGTCATCCGGAGTGGTCTCATTTTCATTGACATCCATTGTGGGGACAACCACCTGTGCTTTCCACCTACCCGTTTGGTCTTGAGTGACATAAGACATCGTTCTTTCTTGGGGAATTGGTGCTATTTGATGGAAAGCATGCCCCAACGTGGTCACATCAACCTCATCATCTATGTACACTTTGACTCTTGGTTGTACCTCTTTAGTGAGCCAAGTGGGCTTTGAGAATGCATTCAATGGCTCATAAAGAGAAGCCAATTTGGAAGAAGTTGCTAGGCATTATGTCCTTATCTCCTCTCGACTTTCTTCTTCTCCTATTTCCTGCTCATTCCCAGTGTCCTATTCGCCTTCTTCCTATGTGGGTTCCTCATCATCAGCCGTTTGCTGCTCATTAGCCGTTTGTTCTTCAGTATCTGTTTGTTGTTTCTCTTCTTTAGTATGCAGCTTTTCTTATACCTGTACTTCCTCTCTATCATCTGGCTCTTCAGACCCTGTATGAGCTTCCTCTCTCTTATTTTTACCAGTGACCTCCACATCCTCTTTTGGCTCCTACGAGCTTTGTGGCAATGACTCATCATGAACTTGGGGCGAAGGCATGGGGACTTGCGGAGGAATGTTCAGAGGGGGAGGCGTGGGAGATACATGGGGAGTGGTTGAATGCGCTGATGGAGTTGGAGTTGGAAAGGGAACATGGGATGAAATGGGTTGCTAAGGCAACAGAGTGGTTTGTACAGGAGTGGAAAGTGGAGTGGTAGGGGGCGTTTGAAGTGGAAAATAAGGTGGAGTTAGAAAATTTTAAGGTGGAGGCAAAGGTAGAATGGATGAAACCAATGGTACTTTTGTAGCTATATCTTCTTCTGAGGTGACCCCAACAAAAGCGTCCTTCTCTGGCTCTGCAATTTCTTCTTGAGCCTCGGGCATCTCAACATCATCCTATCCTTGAGGTTTCTATTGTAGATCCTCTCCCATGCCACCAAAAATAATTGTAAACTACACTGGAGCCTGTTTCTCGGACTCCTTGAAATCGTGCAACCTTGCAAAATCTATGATGTCGAATTCATGATCACCAAGGGCATCCAGATTTACTGGTTCTCCCTGTGCAGCCCCTTTGGCATCCTTAGGTTCATCGTCCATTATTCTCCTTTTCTTCAAAAATCCCCGGGTCCTCTTATTGAGGGGAACTTCATTTAGCTCATCTTCATCCTCCTCTTCTAGGGCATCTATTTGTGTAGGCATTGAGCCTTTCTTTCTTTTGTAGACATTCCCTTTAGCGACTCCAGCTAGCTTAGGTCCTATGATCTTGAATTTTGTTCTCTTCGCCGAGCTTGGAGAATCATGGTTGCTAGGTGAAGGTGCCTTTGGTGGTGCAATACTTCCGGTCATCTTGATTTTTACCTTCTTGGAATGGATGGCCGGACCGTATGCAGTAAGGCGCTCATGTTGATATACAGTCTTTGGTTTCAGAGGAGCAACCTCTTTGAATTGTGGTTTCAGTACCTTTTCTCCCTTCTTCTTCTTCTCTCAAGAGGGTTTCTCTGGGAGTTGCTTCATGGGGACCAGTTGCATTGGGAAAGGATGAGCAATCCAAGATTTAGTCAACTTGATCACATGTCGAGCTCTGAAATCCATACTGTCATTTTCATCTCAATCTACCTCCGCATTTAGGATAGCCTTTGTGTACACCTTGTCTGTGTTATATATAGAATCCAAAATTTTATCCGAGTCAGCATCTACCACCTTCTGTGAAATTCTCAATGAAGGGGCACCCTATGCCAACTCCAGACTCATCTGACAATAGTCACAGACTCTTACCTCATAATCATCCACACAGTTAGCCTAATGGTCTTCAATATGTAGCTCATGAACGTAGTGTCTTCCCATTATGTGGCTATAGGTACCGATGGGATCAAAGTGAGGCCTTACCAAATTATAAGTTAACAGTGGGAATTCATCCCATTCTCCAGTCAAAGACTTGCAAACTTTCATGTCTGGGACACAGTGGGGGCCGATGGAAATAAGAAAATCCCAACAATGTTTCTTCTTGTGCTTGATAACTGCCTTGCTATCTTCTTTCATGTACCCAAGCTTCTTATATCAATTCTATCCAATCTATTTTTGGGCAATGGCTGCATTAGGTACTTGTTATTGACAATGTTGTGAGCCCTATGTATGTCCTTATTGTAGAATTTCATTCCCTTATTGACGTTGAAATTGAAGAACTTATCTACCCCTTTGGGCAGATGGAAAACATCTTCAATGTTGTCAGGCCTTAGGTCCAAGACCACCTCTCCAACGCTGTTCTTGACCATACGCTCGTCTGGAACATAGTTACTGGCCAGTGTATTGATTAGTTCTGTCGATTGGATGGAAACTAGGTGCACCGCCGCATTCACCAGAGAGTAGTGGACTAATGAAGTGCAGTCCTCTGAGCATCCCACTGGCTAAGCACACTTATTTAGGTACTCATTCCAACTTACATTCCCAATGTCCGTATCGGTTATTCCTGCATGTAGGTTGGTCACTTTGGATGGCGGGTGATAACCTTTGAACTGATACTTCATCGCTGGTGATGCCACTACCTTTTTGGCCATACCTATAGAGAGCACAAGACACAAATCAGTAACATAGTGGGAGGATAAAATTTAGAAAGAAAAGTACATTACTAAAATCAAGCTCAAAAATGGGCCACATAAGTGATTTTGGCCTTTCGGAATTTCGAAGGTACCAGACCTCCGAAAGGTTGAAAAGGCTGAAAAGGGGCTCAATAACTCTTAGACTGTTCGTCAGCCCTTTCAGCAAGATGGAGGTAGTGTTGGTACTCTCAAATTTGGCACAAATTTTGAGTGACCAATTCAAAATTTTCTATAAGGCAAAGTAGGTGCTCATAAAATTTTTTGTGAGAAGGCCTAACTGGTGTGCTTGAAAAGGACATCCTGATGATTTTCATGAGGTATAGCCTGGGAAACATGTTTAACATCTTTCATTTGACATATGCAGTGGGTTTTAGCTCCTAAAATTCAAATTTGACATGTTTAGGGAGTAGCCATTTTGAGGTGTTCGCTTAAATTTGTATTTTTGCCTAAGTGTCAAGTTGTTGTAACCGGCCCTGTTTGCATTTGAATATCTTGTGTCCTGTTAGGTTTCATGGCTCGCCACTCTGGGAATGTTTAACATGTATATCAAAAAGCTTATGTTTTAAAGCTCAAGCCATTTCGAGTCCATTTGATAAGTTTTCAGATCCTCCAAAGTTGGCTTCCCAAAATTGTCATGTTACTCTATTCTGCCCAGTTTTCTGAGTGGCCCTGTTTGACTAGTTATGAATTTTGACTGTCTGACCCAATTGAGAAAATTCTTTTTGTACTGTATTCCAAAGGTCAAATACTTCTTAAGCCTCTGTTTTCATGCCATGATGAATCCGTTTGCCCAATTTGCCAATCTTATTCCCTTGGCAGTTTCTAACATTTTAATGAAGATCAGTTGCACAGTTTAGTCAGAGGCCCTGTTCGTGATGTTATATCTTGAATAACATGATTGGTCATTGCATGTCAGTTGCTTCATCATGCTATAGGCATGGAAATAAGTCATCATGCCAATTTTTAGCTCTCCATATGCCTATTTAGTCACTTTGTCGGAGCCATTCCATTTGCAGATTGCTAAGTTTTGCTAGGAGTGCATTGTCCAGTTTTCTAAGTGACATACTTTGAGGTATCCCATTTCACACCCTGCTCGAGGTCTGACATAATTGAAAGTCGTTTCATACTGTAGACCTAAGAATGTATTTGCCTGTAGATTTTGAAGTCTCTGCCAATCCGTTTGATTATTTTCTCAAGCCAATTCCAAATCAGATTTCTATGATTTTCACTGTTTTATTCCTAAATAGGTCTGATAGACTGACTTTGGCATTTGATTGTAATCCGCCACTTGATCTTTTGGGCGAGTTGAATGGATCCGTATACCTTGTATGGGGGTAAATCATTGCCCAAGTTGCCGGTTCCTGAAGATCTCAGTGGTGGCGTGTTCTTGTGAGACTGTTTGGTCAGTTTTTATTTTTGGAGGCACAACTTTGAAGTTTATTTCTAGATGATAGGTTTATCTTTCTGGAAATCTGATTATAGCCTCATTTTATATGTGTGAGGAAGATCATTCACCCAAGATTTCAAACGATGAGGTTTCCATCTGACAGGTTTTCAAGATTAGACAAAAAGTGTTTTATGTTGATAAAAAGTGCGGATAGGACAACTTTGCAAAGTAGCTATTTTCAAAAATTTATAATTTTTTGTCAGAAGATTGTCTCCAGTTGAGGGTTGATGTGTTGCGTTCCTTGTATATGAGTCTTCTGCCAGATCCAGTGGTTCGCCTTCAGCTCGTCATTTGATATTTTTAGTTTATCTCCTTCCGGGGCAGTTTACAGTGATTTCAATTTGTGTTTGCCGGCAATTCACAACGGGTGATGTCAACTTTTAAAATATCTTGCCCTGTTCATATTTAGACAAAGCCATCTGATAGGGTGATTATCTATACTACAAAGACTGTACTTGCCAAGTTTCAGCTTCCAGTGATTAGTTTTGAGCAGTGTTCTTAAAAGACGATTGAAGACAATTTATTCAAATTTGCCGACTGACGAAATATTAAAAATTGAAGTTTTTAAAAAGTTTTTGGTTATCCGGTTGCAACTGCCAGTCGTATGGGTAATGTTTTGAGGTCCAGACATTTAAAATCGAAATTTTTTTAAGTCGAACCCGTTTGAGTTCCAGCCTGCTTCATTAATTAAAACTTTGTCGGCTCCGTAGTGCTGCTAGCAATTCATTAGTTTAAGAAAGAATGTTTTCGAAGATAAACAAGAATGAAGTTATTACTAATGCAATGGATAGTGTTTCAGCCTGTGCCATCTTCAACACGCTTGCACAACATTTGTCAAGTGGCCATTGTTACTGGATATGTATCTAGTCATAATTCTTTATTGGCTAAGTATGCAACAGATTTCATTTGGCTGGGGATATATCCAATTTAAATTAATAAGTTTTGAATATTATGAGGGGCTGCCTGCAAATAAGAAATGTCAATTAAAAATGCGTGAGATGCATAAGGAAAATGGTAAAATTGAGGCTTGAGGCTAAATCAAAATAAAGAATTTGTAAGCAAATAGCGTGAATGTGCAAAATATTGATGCAATGACCAGCACATAGCATCGCATGAAGTAAATTCCAACAAATAAAATGCTGCATATTAATGGAATGCTGCATGCTGTGTAGATACAAAGGAGCTGCTCATGTGGGAAGGCAACAGGCCAAACAAAAGGAGGCTCCTACATTGAATAAAACAAATGCAATACAATGTGGCTGCCTGCCCTGCGTAAGTATTTGGAAGCTGCTTGCATATGTTAAATAAAGGAAAACTGATGCATATACACAATGGAGACAGCCAGCATTTGGCATATATGAAAGCTAGCATGAATATATTGAAGGCTCAGGCAAGTTACAATGAGGCATTGTTTAGTGACTAGCAGTCAAAACAAAAACAATATGTGAGTTTCTATGTGCTGTCTGCCAATAAGAAATTGCAATTGAAGCATGGCATGTTAATAAGAACTGCCAGCACATAAAAACAAAGACAAATGGAGAAGAAGCTTGGCCATGTTGAATGAGAAAGCCTTGCGTATTACAGAAAGAACAAGTTTGAGATGTGGAGCCAGCGTGAGTATAGGCTGGAGCCTCACGCCAAAGACCAAATGGCCTACGCAGTGAACAAAATGGAGATGACAGCCGCAACGTGTTTCAAAGGCTGTGTTGATTTTTGAAGGGAGCGTCCAAAGCGGATGGAGAACCGGAGCATTAATAGAGGAATTGATCTATTTGAAATTGGCTGCACACTTAGCAAAGTTTGGATGGTGTGTGGAGCATGAATGAATGCGTGAGGGCTTCATGACTGGTGTGTGCACACTGCTTATGGTTTTCACATGAGTTCTTACGCAAAGCACAAATGAGGATTCATACAGCAATCAAAAGGAGGGAGCCCACACACATTTTGTAATGTGCATACAATGTGAATGAATTCAGCATCAAAAGGAAAATCACGCAAAGCAATAAGGGGGGTTTGGAGTTATTTAATGGTGACAGTCCAATCACCATTCGATGGTGGCTTTGTTTTGGATGCCTTGCGTATTAAGTTAGAGGACTTGCGCAAGGAAGTGGGAATGCCAGCACATTTGGGAGCCTCACGTAATACCATAGGGAGGCTGCTTGCGCAAAGAGCACTCACGCAAGTGCTTGCAAACCCATTGTAAAGTGAAGGCTGCAGGGTTTGAGGTTCGCGTATACTTCTAAGGTGAGTGTGCAATCAGCAAAAGAAATCCCACGCAAGTGTCAGAAAGAGTGTCTGCCATTGACCAATATTTTTGGGGGTTTTGCTGTTTCAGCATTATCCCACATTTATCCCCTATTGAGATTTTAAATAGTGTATATAGAATGACACTCAATAGTAATGTAAATAAAGTAAAGAGGAGGTTATGGAAGTCTGAAATGTTTATATACAACAAGCCAAACATATGAAAAATTGGTATTTGATTAGCAACAAGCCAACTTTAGTCCCACATGCATGCCGAAATAATGGGTATTTGAAATGTTTATATGCAACAAGCCAAACATATGAAAAATGGGTATTTGAAATGTTTATATGCAACAAGTCAAACTTAAATTCGATTTTTACCTGAGCATGAAAATGACGGATGGAGTGGCGGTGGTAAAAATCAGATGCGATTTAATGTGTATAAATGGGTATTTGAAATGTTTATATGCAACAAGCCAAACATATGAAAAATGGGTATTTGAAATGTTTATATGCAACAAGCCAAACTTAGTCTCACATGCATGCCGAAATGGGTATGCGATTTAATGTGTACAAATTCATTTTTTACCCGAACATGAAAATGACGGATGCAGTGGCGGTGGTAAAAATCAGATGCGATTTAATATGTACAAATTCATTTTTTCCCCGAACATGAAAATGACGGATGCAGTGGCGGTGGTAAAAATCAGATCTGATTGAGCAGATGAGAGCAGTAAGCGTTTTTAAATCCGAGATCAGATTTCTTCCAGACAAGACAAATTTGCAAGCAGGAATATTTGAGAAGGTTAATAAATCAAATTTGCAAATGAGTGAAAGGATAAGGATCAAAGTTTGTGTGGTCTCTTCAGTTTGTTAGATTAATTTCACAGAGATTTAATGTTTACAAATTCATTTTTTACCCGAACATATAAGTGTTATATTTTTTTGGAAACAATAGAAAATGACGGATGCAGTGGCGGTGGTAAAAACTAGATCTGATTGAGTAGATGAGAGCAGTAAGCGTTTTTAAATCTGAGATTAGATTTCTTCCAGACATGACAAATTTGCAAGCAGGAATATTTGAGAAGGTTAATAAATCAGATTTGCAAATGAGTGAAAGGATAAGGATCAAAGTCAGACATGTGTTGATTAAGCATAGATTTTAGGGTTTCTTCTTCTGCTTTTTATTCTTTTTTTTTTCCTCAATTGTAGGGGGTTCCTGTTCCTATTCCTGTTCTTGGAGGGTTCCTATGGTTGCTCTGTTGTGAGCGGGCCCTTAAGTGATGAATTTTAAAATTCTCTGCATAGCAAATTTCTAATTTTATGTCTAAGTTCTTGAACTTTCAAGTTTTGTATGTAATAGACAAGTTCATTTTCAATAAAATACACTGTAATTTCTGTCTTACTTTGTCATTGTCTCTTTGCTCTGTGTTCTGCTCTTATATGTTTTGATTTGTAAGACATTTTGAAAACATACCAGTTGTAAGGCAACTAGTTTAATTGACTGTGAGTTCCTTTCAAGGAAAGGATTAAATTCTCATATGTAGTTTCAGAGAACAGACATATTTCTTAAGATTTTGATGATTACAACATAAGATTGACATGATAGTTTGTAAGGCATCCTATTCAGATTGCATGTAGTTTGTCAGGCATCTTACTGTATTTCCTTGAAATCTTCCTGTGCATTTATATTCAGACTCTTTTTCCCAATGGAATAGGCACTAACTGGATGTTTGTTATGTGGTTATCTTTCAGTCATCTAAATTTATATTCATTACCAGTACTTTTCTATTTCTAAGTTCATACCTATTGTGAAAGTACTGTATCTAGGTGATGTAGTTCAGTTTGTTGATTCTTTAAAGAGAGAATCCAGAGGTTAGCCTTCCTTGAGTCAAACTCAGAAAAAGAAGGATTTACTTCCTTATACCACTGTTCATGCTATTACATTTGTAATTTCCTTTGTCATATTCTGTATCAGGATGTTCTCGATCAGCTGTTTACAGAATCATCTTTTATTGAAGTAGTTTGGAGTAACACAATAGCATAACAGTGAAGAACATAATCCACCTATCAAAAGATTACTTGAAATATAGTAACCCATTATAAGCAATACCTGCCTAAGTCATGTGGAGCTTGAAGCATAAGGAGGATCTTATCTAATCCTCATTAATTAGGCTTTTCTTGCAAACTTAGAGTCCTTTTTAACCGAGAATCAAGTCCATTCATTTGCCAAGTTTGATCCCACAAGAAAAGACTCTAATAGGTAGAAAGCTTTTCGCAGGCCGCAAAGGCCAATAATGCCGAAAAGGTTGAGCAATACTTGGAACAAACTCTCAGTGATGCAAAAAATGGAAGAATCTTCGGTGTGCGATAAGCCCAAAATGGCCAAAAAAAATGTCAAAGACCGGCAGGACTTTACTCTCGGCGCTTCAGAGGTATGAGTGTTTCAATGTGCGACAACACTGAAACGCTGAAAGTTGTCAGCACTTTGGAGAAATTGTTGCAAGGCGGTTGAAAGTTTCAGACCCTGAAGGTCCGAAACTAGGGTTTTCTTGGCCGGACTCGAAAATGAGCCCGGCGACAAATTTGACCACAAACCCGTCATGGGGACGCAAGGTGACTACCTTAACAATCCCCAAGCCCAAAAGGCTGACTCTAAACAACCTAGACCTAAGGACAAGGCCAAAAAGGTTGAAAAGACACTAACTTCTAAACTAGGACAAGCTGAAAAAGACTGAAAGCAAGGACCCTAATCTAAGACCCAAAAGACTAACAAAGAGGGTTGGAGGACCACCAACCTAGAAGATGACGAACTTGAGGACGACCAGCGAGGAGATGAGACCAGGATGAAGAAAAAGCTACGAGCAGCAAGCAAATAGGCAGGAAGCGGAGGAGCGAGCGCAAAAGTGAGGGTTTGAAAACCCTCGCACCTTTTATAGGCTATCCGGGTTGCTGATGTAAGCACCCCGGATGTCAGCCATTTCAGCCTTCTCAGGGGTGTTGGACCCTCAAAAGGTCGACTCCCCTGCGGGAGTCGGACCTCCGAGGTTTCGGACCTCTGCAAAGTCTACAAAGGGGGTCAGGTCTGAAAGAGCGTCAAATTCGAAAGACCCGAAAAGAAACGCCACTAGCTCCACTGACCTTTTCGCACTTTCGGACACCCAAAAGTGTGAAAGGGCGACAAGGCCGAAAACTGACAAAAATAACAAAGGACAAAAACCAAAGACAACATAAGTGAAACAAGCAGAAAGCAGAAAGGGGGCCCCTGAGGCCAAAAGGGCCTTTAGGGTAGCATGGCTATGGGACCACAATAGATACATTTTAGCAGGTGAATCAGGGTAAATATCTTAATAGAGTGGTCCTCATAGGCCTTTATAAATATCTTAATTGAGTGCTTACTTAGTTGTAAGTTTTAAATCCTTTAATCAAGGTATATTGCACAAGTTTGTAATCTCTTAACAGGGCAGACCCTTCATAGGGTAGATCATCTGAAGTGATCAAATTTTGTAGCCCTAATAGGCACACTTTAATACTATAGTAGTGAATATTTGTGGGTGTCATCCCCACCCCAAGTTTACCTTTCAAGAGTTTCGGGGTTACCAAATTTATGAGTTATGTGTTTCATTTCATGGATGAGATTAGAATGTTAGATTTATTTTAGTATTGAAATTAATGTTTATGGAATGCATGTGGAATTAGTTTCAAAGTTGAGAAGTATTGTGGATAATTGATTCACCCCCCCTCTCAGTATCTCATTTTTCCATATTAGATTTCCAATAGACCCAAGCATCAAGTTGCTACCATAAATATTGAAAATTCTTCTCCTCATAGATAGACAAGTGAAAATTCAAAGGGATTGTAATTTATTTATTCTCTTTCTAGTAACGTTCCTACTGACAGTGATACCGGGATTATTTATAGTGGAGCCTCTAGTCACATTATAGGTTATCAGGAGAACCTCTCTTTAACTTGAAGGAAAAATATTCTCACTTACAAGTTATCATTGGTGATGATTCTTGCTATTTTGTGAAGGGTGTTGGCTCTACATCTTTTCATTTATACTTATTAATTTTTCTTCTTCTAAGTGACGTACTCTTAGTTCCTAGAATCAAGAGGAATCTAATTTCTATTTCAACTTTGGGAGATAAAGGTTATAATGTTTCATTTTCTGAAAGAAAATTCCTCGCATGGAAGAACACTAGCATTAAGTTATCTGAGGAGATTGGTGTTCATCATGAAAGGCTATATAGAATTTATTCTTGTCTCATTCAAGCCTTGGCACATGATTCAATAAGTTCGAGTGAGTTGTGGCATAAAAGGTTTTCTCATCTAAAATTCAAAACTTTGTCATCCATGGAGAAGATGGTAGTTGGCCTTCCAAAGCCAAGTCAAGATCACGAGGATGTTTTCAAAGGGCATTTTCTAGGTAAGAACATTAGAATTCCTTTTCATAATAGTGAAAGTGTAGACACCCAAAAATGGTTCAAGCCTACTAGTCTTGGTGTTATTGCTTTTCTGCATTACAATTGAAACATTGTTTTTCACTCTAATTATTCTTCCCTATGTTACACATATGGTTTTAACTGTATGTCAACACTTTGTCCTTTTCTATTGATTAAACATTGAAAACTGTTTAATTGGTTACTAACATTTCTTGCATCTTGTACTATTCCTAACCATTCCTAATCATTCCTAGTCGATCCTAATCATTCCTAATCATTTATAATTATCCCTAATCTTTCCTAAACTGATCCTTATTTTTCCTAAACGTTCCTAAACCAATCCCAATCGATCCTAAATCATGTCAAATCAATCAAAATCAATCTCAAATTAGTCCTAATCAGTTCAAGACCCTTTCAATCACATTAAAACTAATTCAATCCCAAATCAATCCAAGGCATTGTCAAAATTCATCGATGCCTCATCATCACCAATCAATCCCTGAGTGCATTGTCAAAGTTCATGAAGGCCTCATTGTCATCAATCCAATCCCGAGTGCATTGTCAAAGTTCATCGATGCCTCATTAACCAATCCAAGCCAATTTTAAATAGAATTGTCCAAGATCATTGATGCTATTTCATCATCATTAGTCTAGCCCGATAGCATTGTCAAAATTCATCGATGCTATCCTATCATGTCATCACCAATCGTGCATATTGTCAAAATTCATCAATGTTGCATTAATCCCTAATCGGTTTTTAATCATCAAGATCGGTTCAATCCCTAATCAAATATTTCAAGATCAATTCTGTTTCGATTATACATCATCAATTTGGCCAAATATATTTACTAATTCATCCCCTTGGGATAGATAACCCATAATTTATCCCTTTCCTATTAATCTATTTATTAGATTAATTACCCTTATCCTAAGTCTCCTACAATTAATTAATTGTTTCCCTTTTTGAATTATGGGATTTTCTAAATTCCTAAATTCTTAATTAGCCTATTTGAGGGAATATTGATTTTTAAATATTAAAAAATGTGACTCTTACACATTTTCTTAAATCATGCTTCATGACATCCTACTAATTAGCCTTCACATTTCTTCCACTTTCCCTTTCTCATTTTCCACTAATTTGGCCTCCTAATTTCCTATTGATTTGCCTCCACCTTCCTTCATCACTTTGTCCTTGATTTGTGCATTAATTTTTGCATTCCCTTTTGTGCTCCCAATTTTTCATAATTATGACAAATTTCCATGTTGCACACTAATTTGCCTTTTCTTGCATTTTGGCTCTCAACTCTATAAATTGAGCCTTTTTGCACTAATTTGGTTAACCACTTTGAATGATCAATTAGTCCTAGTATTATCAATTTTGCTTTCAAATATATCATAGTGCATTTCAAGATCTTTTCAAGAGCTACATCCATCCATACTTTGGAGAAAAAAGGAGACCATGGGAACAATTGATTGAATCAGTTTTATTGCTTTTAATTCCTTATTTTTCAAGTAGTTTCCATGATGAGATTGAGTTAGGTTTTTTCATATTGTTGAAAGTTTGTGGTTTCTTTTGATATGCATCCTAACCCTAATTTTGGTCTTACATTTGGTGAACCCGATGTGAACATCTCATTTTGATAAATTTTTATGTTTTTATGCATTTTCAGTGTCCTAAAAGGCTTTTTAGGACCTTAGGAGTGAAGTTGCACAGTTGGTAGCTAGATTTGAGCACTTGGGGCCTAGAACTACATAATCAGTCATGGGAACTGTGCAGTTGGAGTGATACCTTTTCATTTCTAGTTTATCCTACTTTTTGCATTCTGTGTTTGCTTTCAGCTGTTCCTAATTAGTTTTTAGGGCCTAAAATGAATTTTATTTTCTTCAATTTCAGTTGTTCCTAATTAGTTTTAAGGGCCTAAAATGAATTTTATTTTCTTCAATTTCAGCTTTTAAAAGCTTAATGAATCCTCATATTTGGTTTCTTAGCACCTAAAATGAACATCACATCTCAGATTTCTTAAATGGAATGAACCTCATCTAGCCAGGATCTAATCAAACAAATCAATTTCAATTGGTCAATCAATGAAATGTCATAAAAGGTTTTCAAAATTTGAAATTTAGCTTAACTAGGGGCTAAAATTGATCAATTCCATTCCTAATATGAAAGTTAATAGGTCAATAAACCCTAATTCTATAAATTTGAATGTTTCTAGGTTTAATTAGCACTTTTAATTAAAGAAGAGGTATTAGAACATTATTTTTGGTCTCTAATTGCAGAACTGCGCAGTTGGGGCCCATAGTTGCACAGTTGGTCTCTGAAGCTGTGCAGTTGGTAAGAGAAAATGCACAATTGGTAAAGCTACATAGTCGGTCCATTGAACTGCACAATTGGTAAGTGTAGTTTGTTTTCATTGAAATTTTGGATCATTTATTGTTATTTCTCAGTTCTAGGACTTAGGGTAGCATGTTTTCTATTACTAATGCTCTATTTTTAGCTAATGGCATTCGTTGGATGAAGACATACTTAAAATCTACTAACACATCTTGATGCAGGACTTTGTTGAAGACTTGTGTGTCTTCCTAAAAATAATCTTATGTGTATTTGGTAGATAGAAAACACTTAGTCTAGTGCACTAAAATGAACTTTTTATTTTGAGTGTTTGGCATGTCTTCCTATTTGTAATCCCAAAGAAGTGTTTGGCATGTCTTCATATAATTCTTTTAGAGAGGCCTGCCTTGGACCAAGGTGTTCCCTTTGAATGCCCCAAGGGACAACCTCAAGCGGTAATAGGCCAAAGCCAGGTCTCCATCCAAACCGCTATATAAATGCATGATTGTGACTAATAATCCAATCAATAGTGTGGATGGGTGATAGGTCTCCTCCAATACCCTAGTGGTGCGTAAAATCTTGGTTCTCAAGGCTGGGAGATCTCCTAAGGGATTTTATCACACACCCACTGAAATGGATGTCCTGAATTAAAAACCTTGTTGTATTTGGCCAAAATCATTCTATTCACTGATGGAAGGGGTCACTCATGCCCACGAAGACATCCCACACTTTCGCAGCTCTTGGTAGAGACAATAGTTCCTTGGGAAGTGATGAACCTTGGAATTCAAAGCTTGTTGTGCCTGAGAAGTGAGTGCACTATAAGGGGGAGCCTGTGCCTCCAAGCTTCTAAGCTGTCTACCCTGAGTAGGCATGACTGAACCTAGTTCCAGTGAGAATCTAGTAAATATTGTCCTTCAAGCCTAATTTGTAGTGTGTTTGTTCATTTTACAATGCCCATGCTTGTTTGATGTGTCTTGAGTGAGTGAATCAAAAATATTTAAAAAAACTTTAAATACACTCATCCTTAAATTCACAAAACTTTGCAAGCAATTCCTAAAGCATACATTGGTCACACATATCCTTATTTTTTTAAATCCCTGTTAACTTAGTAAAATCTTCATGAAACTATGTTGGGAACCTTATGGCATGATTAGGAGTCCTCATTTTTCATAAGTCCTTCATATTTGCATGTCCTTGATCTTTCATATTACGTAGCATAAGCCTCATTTTTGCATATCATTAGTCCTCATTTTGCATACCCTTAGTCGTCATTTTAATTTCATTAATCCTCACTTTTCATTTCCTTAGTCTTCATTTTGCATGTCATAATTTTCATTTTGCATGTCCTAGTTTGCATTAATCATTTTCAAATCCTTGCATTTAGATTGTCCTTCCAAAATCTTCATAATAGCCTTTGCATATAGAACCATTAAAAACCTTTTGCAAAATCCAAAAATCTAAACAAAATGCAAATCTTAGAGTCTTACTTTATTTTGATGGATAAGGGATCTTGACTTTGTTGGTCCTCTTTCAAATCTTTTATCTTTTTTATCTTTTTAAAATCAACCCGACCTATGTCTTGGAGGGTTTGATTTGGTCCTTTTGTCTTTTCAATCTTTTGTTACTTTTGCAAAGTCAAGATCCAAGATCCAACTTCATAAGGTTATACTCCTAGGTTTATATTTTCCAAGATTTTCCATTTCAAGAAATTCCAAAATCCCAAGTCCTAAATTTCATCCAAAGTCCTAAGTAAAGTTGCATAAACCTTAGTTTTGCATAGAATATCCTAAAAGTTTAAAAAATTCCAAAAACATAATTGCACTTTGCATTAACATATCCCTAAATTTTCTAAAATCCAAAACAAATCTTGCATTTGCATAAGTCCTTGCATATTTCCATTTTGCATTAACATATCCCTAAATTTTCCAAAATCTAAAACAAATCTAGCATTTTCATAAGTCCTTGCATAATTCCACTTTGCATTATCATATTCCTAACTTTTTCCAAAAATCCAAAAAAAATATTGCATTTGCACACGTTCTTGCATATTCAAATTGTATTAACATTTTCCTATATTCCAAAAAAGACAAAAACATATCACATTTGCATATAGATATCATGCCAGTCTTCACAAGTTCCCAAATTTCTAAAAACCAACAAGATAAGTACACACCTATGTTCATGTCACAAGGTGAATCTCAACCTCAATTTGATCCAAGACAAGGTATGACATTTCAACAAGTGGACCCAATCAATATGCAACCTCCAAGAGAAATGACCCATATTACTTATGAATCAAGACATGTTACATTTTCACAAGTCCCTTCAAACATTCAAGCACTTCCTAATGTAAACCAAAGTGAAGATATATGTAACATGAGGTACTGATCCACTACTTCACCAAGTCATGGTATGATTCAGTTAGGTCCCCCTCCTAATTTTGAACCTATCTTTGTACCATTGCAACTAGGATATGGAAGTGTCCCAAGCACCCCTTGAGAAGAACAATATGAGACATTTGATCAAGTAACTCAAGAATCCTTTGAATCCGGATTTGTTATAGAAAAAATATATGATCCACAAAATACTTATGATCCTGAATACTCATCAGACACCTCATCTGAGTCGAAAGATTCTCACACTAGTCATCTTTCATTTAAAGATTTACCAATAGACCAAATTGATTCAAGGCACTTAAAGACAAGCACTTCCAAAAGATAGTGGATTACATTGTAACACATAATCCAATGTATTTCTTGGATGTATTGAAGAAGAGAAACCTTAAATTAATGTTGGAAGAAAAAAATAAAGAACAACCTATCTCAGAAGAACTCCAACCTTTAATTAATTGTGATCAACAAAAGGGGAAGAAAACTTTGGAAGATCCAACTACAAAGGTAATACAAAGAAGATCATGATAGGAATTAACTATTAAAATTCCTCAACAAAATACCTTTGAACAAAGTAACAACCCTTTGTTTGATACAACATCCTCTCTTGGGATAGTTGGTATTGATAATACTCTAAGGGTGTACCCACAAAGAACATTAAGGTTGGATTTCAAGAAAGAGATGCAAAAGAATCAGCAAGTAAAAGAACCATTGTCTTTTTCTTTGGGGATGCCAAATATACCTTCTTTGGAAGAAATAAATACTATAGAGAGTGGTCCTCTACTATTGACTTATCCACAAATACAAGAGCAAGTTTCAAATGCAACACAAAGACAAAATGTTGATACATCAAAGGTATCAAAAGTTCAAATGACAAATGCATCTTGTGTAACAACTACAAGAACATTGAATGAACCCAAGAAAAAGAGTATAATTGATATCACTCCTATTCCTCCAAAAGTGATACAACATACAAGCACAACACAACACAACAAATGAATGTTTCTACATGACAACAAGTACTAGTAATACAAAAATCTTTAAAGTCATATCAAGCACTAGTGTCACAAAAAGCTTCAATACCTTATCAAGTATCTATATCACAACAAGCTTTAGTGCTATATCAAGTATCTATATCACAAAAAGCTTCAATACCTTATCAAGTACCTATATCACAGAGATCTTAGTGAGATAATTGCTCCATTAGGATTCTATCAAGAATCTAAGCAACAGAAGAAACATGTACAAAAAGAGTCACAACATCAAGTGGGTCAAGGATCTTATCATTCACACAATATTTAATAACCACCTAAAGTGAAACAACAGCTCCAACAGTAATAGTTTGTACTATAAAATCAACAAAAACAATTTATGTCACAAAATTGATAGCAACAATTTGTGCCACAAATTTAACAACAACAATTTATACCACAAGTTCAACATCACCAATTTATGTAGCAAGCTCCACAACAACAGATTCCTCTACAGGGAAAATTACCACAATATACTTAACAAATTTTTTTTCCCGAATCTCAACAACAATAGTTTGTGCAAATATTTCACCAACAACAAGTTGTTCTAGGATTTCAACAACAACAATTTGCACAAAAACCTCATCAACAACAAGTTGTTTCAGAATCATAGTAGCAATAGTTTGTACAAAGACCAAAACAATGGTTTACTCAAAATTTTTTAGAAACAACCATTTGTGCAACAATATTAGCATGCACCATAGTATCATGAGAAAATACCTCAACAATATCAACAACCCTATTAGTATTGGTTAGAAGATCCACAACCAGAAACACAATATCAGTCTCATCAGATTCCTCAGTGACCTCTTCAGATCCAATTGGGAAATAAGTTAGAGCCTCAAGTACTACAACATGATATAGTATCTATAGCTTCCTCAAAAGAAGAGAATCCCAGAGTTGAAAAAAAAACAAAGCAAGATCATTCTCCTAATGATGAAATGGTTCAAGTAGTCAAGCATTTGCAGAAACAAATGGAATCATAAGAAATGAAGCATAAAAATATATACTATACAGAGAGGGATTTGTGTCCAAATCCATTTGCCAAAGATTTATATATGCCTCCTTTTCCAACATATTTTTGAAGTACCCAAATTTGAGAAATATAGAGGAAAAGGAAATCCAATTGATCAAATTCTAGAATTCTCTACATCTTGCATAGAATTGAGCCAGGAAAAAACATATCTCATGTGTCTTTTCCCTCATAGCCTTGGTGGACAAGTGATGGAATGGAATTCTAAGCTGCCTAGGGATATAGGATCCTGGAATGAGTTGGCAGGAAAATTCATATCCCACTTTGCTTTCAATATCTCTCATGAGGTCACATTATTAGATCTCTGTGCAACAAAACAAAAGGAAGGAGAATCCTTCATGACATTCTTGCTACAATGGAGAATCCTAATTGGTCAATGTCCTTTTGAAATTCTAGAAGAAATGCAAGTGAACCTCTTCATTGAAAATTTGGTGGCAGAATTAATGTATGAGATGACAATTAAAAGTCCAAGAACCATTGAAAAAATCATGAGAAAAGGATTCAATATTGAATATGCTCTTATCTACAAAGGAATTCTCAAGATTAACAACGACAATAATAATACAGACACATCCAATGAAAAGACAAAATTATGGTCTCGGAATAAAAATGTTACAAATGATGGAGTTGTTAATGCACACATGATAAATACTGCACAAGGAAAGCTCAACATCAAAGGGCCCAGCCACACAAATACACAGACATAAACTCAGGCAATACCTCAAGAATCAAATCAAACATAGAGGACTAAAGATGCACAACAAAATTGACAATGACGACCTCTATAGAATAGAGACACACCACAAAGGAAGTTCACACCCCTGGGTGAACCAATTGATTCAGTATTGCAACAACTACTTTAGAACAATTTTATTCAATTACTTGAGATTCAAAGAGAACCTATAGATAAACTCGCATGGTGGGATGATAATAAATATTGTGGATATCATTGATCTAAAGGTCACAAGATGACCTCGTGCTTCCAATTGAAAGATTTGGTATAAAACCTTATCGATCAAGGCTTAATCGAAGTAAAGCCTCTTGCTAGATCTTTTAATGTTGATCACACTATTTTCAAAGATGCTTTGATTGACCATGGAAAACACAAGGCATCTAGCTCAAATTCAAATTCAAGTCCCAATGTTAATTACGCCCAAAAACTAGTCACTATTATATCTTAAATTATTTTTCTGAGCTAGAATCCAGTGTTTCAACCATTACCTTCAAGAATAAAAATCCTCAATGTGCGGTTACCACTCTTCATACCAAGATTATTGTACCTAGATCCCCTTCCAAACCTCAATCTCCTATTGAGTATAACCTTGTTGACCAACTTGGAAAAACCCCTTCCCAGATTTCAATCCTTGAGCTATTACATATATCCCCCCAGCATAAAGAGATCTTAGATAAGGCCTTGAAAGAGTCTACTGTCCCAAATGACATCGATGTTTCCCAGTTTCAGGTGATGTTCAGACACTTTTCCATATCCCAACATATCACTTTTCCCTTGATTATATACCTAAAGACAGACTCAGTCATAATGATCCTTTACACCTTGAAGTTTTTATCCATAATTGTAAGGTTAGATGAGTCATGATAGATGGTGGAGCAAGATGTAATATCTATTCCTTGAAAGTTGTGATTGGTCTTGGTTACACAATAGATGACATTGATTCTTCTAGAAGAATTACAATCAAATCATATGATGATGTTTAATGTCCTTCTAAAGGAGTCATCATGTTGCCTATTAGAATTGTTCCAACAACTCAAGCTACTTTGTTACAAGTTTTGGATCTAGATCTTTCATATAACATGATTTTGGGATGTCCTTGGATCCATTCTATGAAATAATTCCCTTCTACTTATCATCAGTGCCTAAAATTTTCTCATGATGGCATGGAAATTACTATCCAAGGAGATCCAAATCCTTTCCAATTCTGTGCTAATTTGAGAGATGTCCCTACACAACAAGTCCCTCTCAATAGTGGAGCTACACCAAGAAATTCATCTAAATATGTTGATGCATCTACTCTCACAAAGTTAAATCAAGGAAAGTTGAAAATTGAAGACAAAGGTTGTGGAGAATACTCTATGTCATAGGATTTTCACATTGGAAATTTTCCTCTTTCCCCCAAATCATATGGAAAGCCACACCTATTACAAAACTCACAACCTAAGAGCACACTAAAAATTAACCCCTCTCCTACATACACCAGCTGGGGTGGTTTGCAAGATGAGCATGTCTATGAGAATGTATCCACATGGTCTCATTAAAACAATTCAGAACAAGAATTTGTTTACATTCCTACTGAAAAGTATGGTCTTGGATTTACAATTATGTAAAAAAAAGGCTATGATGGTAGTAGTGTCATTGGAGTATAGAAACAAGGAATTGTTGAGCCTATTGTAGTAAAAGGATGACCTCCTAATCTTGGACTCAGATTTAGACCTTTGAAAATTGGCTCTTCATGCACCAAGTTACCCTTGTGTGCAAATGTGAATATTTTTAGTGATGATGAGGCATATGAGGATACCCAACCTACAACAACCAATTCCAATGAATGGGAATGGGATTCCTTCTCTTCTAGCCTATATGCACTCGACTGTATTTTTACCAATCCCAATGACCTACCACTTGAAGACAAACATGTCAATGATATTCCTCCACCAAAAACTTGTCCTCAAGCCTGGATCAAATTTTTTTGGGACCCCGGTCCTAATAATTCTGAAGATGTATCTAAGAAAACCATTGACACTGATACTTACCTCCTGACACTTACACCTGGTTCCCAAGAAATTTGCAACAATGGCAATGACATCCCTTTACTATATCCTAAACTAATAGATTGGGATCAACATGGACCACCGAGCTTAGACCACTTTGAAAATGATGAAGCTATAGAACACCTTTTTGAGCTCAGGAAAGCTATGCCATTAGGAGATCATAAAGTAGGATTATCCATTGATCTAGATGCTACAACTTATTTTGGGGATTCAACTCCCTCTTCCAATCATAAAAGTGAAAAACAAATAAAACATTAAAAAAATGAAAAAAATAGGTCTTCTGGTGAAAACCAAAAGGTTCCATTAGACCACAAAAAGTAAAAATAAAGGATGTATCTGAAGGTGAAAACCTCTCTGAGGTGCCTAAGGATGGAAGAGTGGACATAGCCCCACAAAAAGAGAAATCAACTCTATTAATAGAAAAGATAGAAGAGGTAAATTTGGGGACTTCCACTGACCCAAAAATCATACACTTTGCAGCATCACTATCTCAAGAAGAAAAAGATCAGTTCATTCAATTATTCATGAAAAGACAAATTGACTTTGCATGGTCTTATTTAGATATGCCTAGACTATATCCTGAATTAGTTCTTTATCATTTTCCACTACAACCAGGAGCTAAACTAGTCAAACATAAATTAAGAAAGATACATCCACAAATAGCTCTCCTAGTCAAAGAAAAACTCAAGAAATTATTGGATGTTGGATTTAACAAAACTATTGATTATGCAGATTGGATTTATAACTTAGTTCCTATCAGTAAACATACTGGGGGCATTAGAATATGCATAGATTTTCATGATTTGAACAAAGAATGTCCCAAAGATGATTTTCCATTACCAAACATTGATATCGTAGTAGACATGATAGTAGGATATGAGAGTCTATAACTAATGGATGGCTTCTCTAGATATAACCAAATCAAAATTTCTCCTGAAGATCAACCCAAGATGGCTTTCACATGTGCTTGGGGTACTTACTGTTGGAACGTCATACCCTTCAACCTAAAAAATGTTGGAGCCACATATAAGCGAGCAATGACTACCATTTTTCATGACTTCATGCATGTATTAATGGAGGCCTATGTAGATGATCTTCTATGTAAGTCTATCACAAGAAGAGATCACTTAAATACTTTGAGCCCAATCTTTGATAGAATGGAAAATTACAAGCTCCATCTAAATCCTAGGAAGTGTGTTTTTGGAGTAGTTTCTGGTAAACTCCTAGGATACATTATTTCTCATCAAGGCATTGAAGTAGATCCTGAGAAAGTACAAGAAATATTAGAAATGCCTCCACCAACTACTCTGAGATAGTTAAGGAGCTTACAATGAAATTTGCAATCTATTAGAAGATTCACTGCACAACTAGCAGATAAATGTCAATCATTCCAGAACTTACTTCACAAAGAGGTTACTTTTAAATGGAATAAAAAGTGTCAAGAATATTTTCAGCAGTTGAAGGATTACCTACTTAATCCACCTATTCTAATGCCTCATATCCTAGGGAAGCCCTTTTTGTTATACATTTCAACTATTGACACAACATTGGGAGTTCTTTTAGCCCAACATGATAACCAAGGCAGAGAATGAGCTATATATTATATTAGCAGAACACTTGTAGGATATGAGCTTAACTACTCACTCATTGAGAGAGCCTGTCTCACTGTGGTTTTTGAAGCTAAAAAATTAAGACACTATATGATCCACCAACAAACAATGCTCATCTCAAGAATTGATCCTCTAAAGTATCTCTTCTATAAATAAGCTCTTACAAGGTGTCTAGAAAAGTGGGTCATGATCCTATCTGAGTTTAATATTGAATATGTTCACTGAAAAACAATAAAAGGCCAAGTAATAGTAGATATACTTGTAGAAGCTCCAGTTAAAGCTGACCATCCTCTATTATCTAAATTTCCAGATGAGTCCATCTTTTCTTTCGAAGAATCCAATCAGTGGCATTTATATTTTGATGGATCAAATACTAGAAATGGCTCAGGAGCTGGAATTTTGTTTGTCACTCCCCAAGGAGATGTCATTCTCAAATCCTTCAGGATAGCTTTTGAATATACCAACAATATTGCTGAGTATGAAGCCTTGGTCACTAGACTAAAACTAGCAATACAATGGAAAATTCAACATTTAAAAGTGTATGGTGATTCCCAATTAGTCATTCGACAAGTTAATGATGACTATGAAACTAAAGATGAGAAGGTGATCCCCTACAAGAAAATTTTATATTTCCTTAAATCTCAGTTCATCAAAATCACATTCCAACAACTTCCCACAATACACAATAAATAAGAATATTCCATTGCTACCATTTCTTCAATGATTAACATGACACGAAATGAAGAGCGTTGTGAGTTTCTAGTTGAGCAATTATTGATCTCAGTATTTGATATTCCATAGTCTGAGCTCATGTGTGACATTTTTGGTCCTGATTCCCCATGGTATCGATATATTTACAACTACCTTCATGCCCAAATTTTATCCCCTGACCTTTCCAAGAACCAATGATGAGCCCTTATTCGCCAATCCTCTAGATATGTCATTTTCGGTGACACCTTATACAAACGGTCCTTCAAGCAAACCCTCCTTAGATGTCTTGATTCAGAAGAAGCTGAAACTACTTTACATGAGGTGCACGACGGTGTATGTGGGGGTCATTTCAATAGTTTGAGCCTAGCTAAGAATTTGGTAAGAGTTGGAAATTATTGGCCCACCATGGAAGAAGATTCCTATAATTTTGCAAGGAAATATCATAAGTGCCAGATACATAGAAATTTGATTCATGCCCCTGCTCAAAATTTGCAACTAGTTATTTCTCCATGGCCTTTTTCACAATGGGCATTTGATCTCATACGGAAAATTACTCCTCTATCTTCCAATGGCCATAAGTATATTATTACAACTATAGAATATTTCACCATCCCTATGACATGTCACTAGAATTTTTTTTTTAAGTTTATCTTGAACTATATCATATGCCATTATGGAGTTCCTATGGCTATTGTTACTGATCATGGTAACTCCTTCCAAAATCAAGATGTCAAATAAATTTGTAAGAAATTCAAGATTCATCATGTATTTTTTAGCATATACTATCCACAGGGCAACGAACAAGCAGAGGCATCTAATAAAACAATAGTCAAGGTTCTACAAAATATTGTCAATGATGTTGGCTAAGATTGTCACTTACAATTAAATCCAGCTCTTTGGGCCTATAGAACCAGCATTTGCACTCCTGTCAGTGCAACACCATACTCTCTAGCATATGGAACTGAGGCCATACTACCCCTTGAATTTGAAATTACTTCATTGAGAGTATCTCTACAACATATCATAGATGATGAACATATAGAGTTTCCAGACTCCATGAGCTAGAAATGCTAGATGAGTAGAGATAGGACATGCTAGTTCATTTGAAAGCCTACCAGAACCATCTTAGAAGAAGCTACAAAAAAAAAGTCAGAGGTCGTCACTTTGAAATTGGACACTTGGTTTTGAAGATGAACTACAAAACTCATCCAAACAGAGACAAACCAAGAAAATTTGAGCCCAACTGGGAAGGCCCATATATAGTTACTGCAACATCTAGATCTGGGGTATATCAGTTTGCAACTCTGGAGGGAGACCCACTACAAGAGTAAACCAACAACATGCATCTTTGAAAATATTACAAATAAATTTCTAAATAAATATAAAAAAAATAGAAAAAGTTTCTAAAAAAATGCAAAAAAAAGAAAAAAAGAAAGTGAAAAAGAAAAAAAAAAGGAAAAAGAAAAATTTCGTCCAATAGTGAAAACTTGGCAAACAGGCACTTTGGACAAGTACCATGGTGAAAACCTGGTAAACAGGCACCACATGTAGTAAGTCATTTCTCTTCCATCTACCATGGTTAAATTTGGCTTTATTATATTCCCTGATCATATATTTTCCCTAATGAGTTTTTCCTCGTACCCTTTCCATGGCCTGTTACCGGTTAATATTCCCTATCACTTCCATGAGAGATAACCAGTCTAAATGCACCTTGTCCTCAGTCTTCTATATATACTATGTTTTATCTGTGGGCATGACCGTCTTTTGGTCTGGCTTTGAATTTGAGCTGGAAGCATGGTTTTGAGAACGGTTGATCTTTGTGATCATCGCTTTATCACATGAAGGCAATGATCTGTAAATACTCAATATGATCCTGAAAAAAATCACTAAAAATCTCATAATGTCCTGAAAAAATTAGTAAAAAGCATAAAATGACTTGAAAAAAATTCCAAAAAAGTCATAAAAATTGGAAATAACAAAATAAAAATTGCAAAATGCATTCATTGAAAAAAGAGGTAAAAACACCAAATATCTTTGAAAATTCAATTTTTTTTGTAAAAATCTCAACAAACCCAACTTATAATAAAATCTTGTACATAATCTTTCCTTTTGTTTTCTAGCAACCATGTGTGTAGACATGACCTATGTGCTTCAGCGTAATCACATTTTCACAAACAAAATCACTAAGACAATTCATCTAACACCTATCAGTCAATCAACCGATCAACTTCTTATTCCTTGATCTGACCTAATCAATCACAACAATCATCTAATATCAAAACACTCCAAACAAATAGCAAAAAAATAAGAATGTTTGCTGGCTCACATTGTTTCTATGAGTTGTTTTATCTTTTATTGATTTTTCTATCAATCAAGTTCCTATGCCATTCAATGATATAAATGAAACATATGAGAATGGCCAGGATGGTTCATGATTATTTTCTTTTGATTTCTATCTATTAGATGATCTCATGACATCCTGGGGCATTCTTTAATTTGTGTCAGGAAAGATGAGCTCATCTTCTATATGCATTGTGTTTGTTTTATGTAAATGGATCACCTTCTCGCTCTGGCTCTTCATGCCATGATACATCACTTTCCTTTGCAACATAAAAATAACACTCTAATAACATGAACTGCACTTATGAAATAAATTTTGTCATCTCCTACTAACATTTCCTATCTAATTTCCATCCCCTGCTAACTCTCCTTCATCAGTCATCGCAGACACTTTGGTCTAGTACTCTGGTACACAAAAAAGAAGTACATTCTAGATCTTGCATTTCATATTAATCTCAAAACAGATAAAAGAATATTCCATTTCATATTGATCATAGAAAATATAAAACAAAATATGGCATTCATATCATTTATGCATTACATTTCTAAAAAATATCAAAAAAATAAAAGCATATAAAGCTCATTCCATTCATATCTTGCAAATAATAATAGGTGGCATCACATACATATCATCATATGAGAAGCATAAAAGAGACAAGCACATCCAATATATATCTATCATAAAGGTATAAAAAAGTATCATAACATAGTTTCATCTCATGCATACATATAAATCCAAAATAGTATCAAAGTACAAACATCAAAGAGTCTGTACACACTAAGGCCCATAGGCTAAAAATCATATCATGTATCCCCCTTAGTGTGAGATAGAGTCTCCTGCCAAGCTATGTTCTATCTGTCATCCTGGTCTCTGCTCGGCCTCGATGATGAAGCCCCCCTGTCTAATCTAGTCTAGGTGGCCTCCTTAGTCCCATACCTCCCCTGCTACTCAGTGACCTCTTGGAGTCTTCCCTGCTCGCATCACTCCTCACACTCAATGGCCATAGATCTCATGGTACATCCCTCCTGTACATGTCCCTCCAGTACTATATGTTCATTCGAGCATCTACTAGCATGCTAGCCACCTCATGTATTCTTGAATCTACTATGTGACTAACAAACTGATGTGCACTATCCTCAGCCCTTTGTACCTAATGCTCTACCCTCTGAGCCTTGGACAGTGCTATGTCTCAAGAGGATATAGCTACATCTCTCTCTACTATCAATCTGTCCCACTCTGCCTCCCAAGAATCCCTGTCTGCATCTCTATCTGTAGTCAACCTTTTAATTTGACCTCTCAGCTCTACTATGTACTTATAGCCCTACCTATCTATCTCATCATTTTTTGCCTCACCCTGTATCTCAAGAGCCTGTACATCCTGATCATATGGTGCATCATCTCTATCCTCTCCTACCTCCATCAACATTCCCTATGGAAGATCCTCATCCTTGCTCTCCTCATTGCTGCTAGACCCAGTGCTATCTCCCTCCTCATCCTCCTCTCCCTCCTCATCTTCACCCTCCTTGTCATCATCTCCCTCCTCCCCATCCTCCTCATCTAAACATCTAGCCTCTCCCACCTCCTCTCCATCTCCTTCATCCTCCTCACTGCTCTCCTCTGTCTCTGATCCTAGAACTTGAATCCTCAACACTGGCACATCTAGATCTACAATGGTATCAACCTATGTTGAGAAAACCAACTGTTATACTCCTACATCATCCCTGCATCCCTGACATCTACACCAGCTGCCCACTGTCAAGGTTGTAACTACTCTAACAATGCATAAGCAACCTATGACCTGATCAATGCACCCCAGGATGTTGTCTCTATTCATGACCATGCAAATAGTGCCATTCTTTTTGGTACTCCCTGTCTCTTCCCAAACTATCGTAATACCCTCTCTAGTAACTACACCTTAATAACCACATGCCCTATAGTCACATGCCCAATCAAGTATCTCTGATGTCTATAGTAAGGCAGGTTCTCATCGTCATCCTCCCAACTAGGGAAATCTCTATATGGCCACCGTGTTAAATCCCTCAGTGCATCCAACTCATGTCTAAAGTGCACTATGTATCCCATCGGTCCACGTGACACCACACCAACATAATAATATACATACATCATATCAGGAACCACTACCCACTCTTCTACAGGTTGAAATACTACTATATGTTCATATACCCATATCTACAATAAAGTCACCCTTGTGTTCATTGACAAAGCTCCTCTATATGCTATCTAATGTAGGTGATAATATGTCATAGCCAACATGAATGGACCCCATGCAAACACTATCCTATCCATGATTATCCACTCTAGTACCCTACTTGATGCAAGATAGGGAGCAAGAGGTGCCAAAGGATGGCACACCCTAATGATCCAAGCCTACTCAACACATGTGGAAGAAAAAAACAATAATAGTGAGAGAGAGAATGCCAGATATTTCATATATTATCATCAATTGAATCATACATGCCAGGTTGTAAGGCCTTCCTGGTTATGGCTAGATATTACAATGAATCTCAAAAGTCCTCAAACATGCAAGGATCTATTACCAATCTCCAATCTAATGTCTACTATCTTCTATCCAAAACTGACTCCCAAAACTACACCCAAACATCTACATTTATACAAGAAGCTATCGAATTGAGTCGGCCTTCAGATTCATAATCAATGGAAGTAATGGTCAAATCTAGGACCACACACTTCCCAAAGATGGATACAAACATTAAATTCATGATCCAATATAAATGTACAAGTTGGCCACAACAGGAAACAAAACTAAACCCATTAGTAAGCATGATAATCGAGTAGCAGATAGACAATGCCGAGCACTAGTGAAATAACCGACCACCCAAGAGAGAACTGACCACACTTGGTAACCAAAGGAAACCGACCAACTACTAACCAACTTGGTCAAAGCAGAAATCGAGCAACACAAAAAATTCCAAATTATTTTTGGTGACACAAGATTGCCAAGGACTTGAGATGCTCCTGCATCAGACACCTGAGGTTATTATGAAATGATTCTCCAAATCATTTGGTATGCCTGGTCCAAGCTGCATCTAACTCAAACTATGAAATCCATGAACTTTCTTCCATCGGTCTACTCTTCCACTTAACCAGATATTCCATGTATTGTTTTCCCCTTGTACTTTTGCCAACTCTTTCCTTCAAAATCTGCTCCACTTCATCATTCTACTTCTTAGGATATTCTATTGGTACTGTTACTTCTTCATTAGGTTCATGATATTAATACAAATCAACAATGTTAAAAATTGGTGACATGTCCATGTCATCAGGTAACTCAATTTCATATGCATTTCCACTGTCAAATTTCCTCAAAATCTTGCAAGGTCCAAACTTCTCCATCTTCAGCTTTCCATATGTTCCAATAGGAAATCAATCTTTCTTCAAATGAACCATCACTTCATCACCAACATCAAAAGTTTTATGTCTTCTTGATCTATTAGTTCTATCTTTGTATTTCTGATTACTGTCTTCCAGTTTCAGCTTCACATCTTCATGCAATGTTTTCATGTGCTCACCAAACTTTACTCCTTCAACACTTTTCTTGTTCTCATCAGCAATGTCTCTCAAATCAGATATTCCTCTTAGTTGTGTGTCATTCACAATCTCAAATGGTGTCTTTCCAGTACTCCTATTCATTGAATTATTATATGCAAAATCTTCATGCCTGATTCAAACTTTGCATCTTCTTCAGTAGGTCAAGCTCATAATCAACATGAATGAACTGCCACTTCAATTTATCCACCATTCAATCCCATCTTGTGATTTTATCTTTCCCTCTTCTATTTTGATCCAATTGAATCTCTTTCCACTAGATCTTTGCATGACCTTTCAGTCTGGCCTTCGTAAATTTGACCCTATCAAGATCTTCAATATCTTCATACTCAAAATATTCTTCACATTCATTGATCCAGTCAATCAACTCCTCTGGGTTAAGATTTCTTGAAAATGTAGGAACCTCAATCTTAGGTCTTTTTTCGATCTTGGAAATGGCCCGAAAAAGTCTTTCTTCCTCCTGGTTCACAACTTTGACTTCTCCTTCTTGATCTTCTTGTTCAGCTTCATCCTCGCTTTTGTCTCTGACATAAAATTCATTCCTCTACGAATCTCCTCTTGCAATGCTCACACTTGTGTCTGGAGTGCTCTAACCTCAGGTGTTACAACACCAGCTCTTCTGCCATGTTCCCTTCATGGAGGCATTTTTGTGACACACACTGAAACCCTAACCACAGTCCTAGTGCAAAATGTGTCACAGTCGACGATCTATTTACACACTCAGGAACTCCTGCTCTGATACCATTTGATGAAGGGTGCTCCCCTTAATACCACAAACACATAACAGAAATAAAGAAACAACAACAATATGCAAGAATAGAAAATTGGCTTCTTATTATCTCCACAAATGTGGAATTACAAACTTTCAAAATTACAATATGCAAAGCCACATGGGGATTCCCTTACAATATTTTGTAGGACAAAGCCTCAAATCAATACCTAGATCTACTACCCAGAACTGCCCTAGACAACACTATGGGCCTTCTTTATATAGGCATTTTTCACCACCCGAGAAGGTTCTAGAAATTTAGCCCTTAGGGCCAATGAAACTTAGAATTATTTTATTTTTCAATTTATTACATCAAAGTTAGCTCAAAATAACTTTTGAAACCCAAAAATTTTTGTTGAAGGAAAATTATTTTCTGCCATTTCAGGTGACCCGACTTTCAGAGACCATAAGTCATCACTAGTTGACCCGATTGACTATTATAACCCCATTTCAGAAAGGCCACGAAGTGCTCTACAGGCTTGACTTGTGCAAGTGCCTATCACCTAAATTTTCAACCTCATCTAGGGCCTCTAAAACCTTCAAAACTGAGTTCAAAGTTTTTGTACCCTGCTGCCAATACCAAAAATCTTCAATATCTTCAAAACCAGACCTGATCTAGCCATGAAACTTTACTGGTAGGCTGATATGACTGAGATGAACCTCCACATGTAAAATCAGAACATTCTGAGATCATATGACCAACTTAATAAAAATAGAAAGTTTCCATAAATAGCAGCTCTACACAAGATAACCCTTATTGAATACAAAAATATAAATATTTTTGGGTGATGCAAGATTGCTCTTACACCCATGATGCTCTTGCATCAAACACCCAGGGTAATTTGAGATGTGACCCCATCATGTCTCAAGTGTGTAGAGGAAAACCAAGATGGTTAACCTCCTCCTTTGTTAGCCATGATGAATCTTCAACAGGTCATCCTTTCCACTTGACCAAATATTCTTTATATGTCCTATTCCTTGTGCTTCTACCAACATGACTATCCAATATATCCTCAATCTCTTTGGTATTTGAACTAGTTGCCGGAATACTCCACTATGCTATTGTGATCTCATCTTCAACACCTCCCTCATGATACTCTATCAGATCTGAAATGTTAAACACTTGTGAAATATTCAGCTCAGTAGGCAATTCTACTTCATATGCATTTCCTGAATCATGCTTCTTCAGTATTTTACATGGCCCAAACTTCTTCATTTTCAATTTTTTATATGTACCAACTGGAAATCTCTCCTTCCACAAATGAACCATGACTTCATCTCCAACCTAAAATTCCTTATACCTCATTTTCACATTTGCCTTAGCCTTATACTGCGCATTCATTTTGGTAATATGCTTCCTCACCTCCTCATGGATGTTCTTCAAGTGTTCTGCAAAATCCTCAGCTTCAGGACTACTTATTTATCCTTTATCTATCTTTCTCAACTCAGATGCATTTCTGGGACTATTTCCATATACAATCTGGAATGGTGATTTACCAGTACTCATATTGACAGAATTATTATATGCAAATTCTGCCTGTGGTAAAATCAAATCCCATCCTATTGGTTTATCTCCAACCAAACATCTCAGCAAATTTCCCAAACTCCTATTCACCACCTCTTTCTGTCCATCAGTCTATGGATGATGTGATGAACTGAACTTCAAATTTGTTTTCAACTTCTTCCACAATCTATGCCATAAATATCCAATGAACTTAGTGTCTCAATCTAAAACTATGGTCTTTGGCAAACCATGTAGTCTCACTACTTCTTTGAAAAACAATTATGCTACATGAATAGTATCATTAGTCTTCTTGCAGGGAATAAAATGTGCCATCTTTGAAAATCTATCAACTACCACAAAAATTGAATCATGTCCCCACTATGTCCTCGGTAATCTAAGAACAAAGTCCATACTGATATCCTCCCAAGGCTTCTTTGGTACAGGTAATGGCTTATACAACTCTGTATTCTGCTTCACTCCTTTCACCATCTGACATACTCTGCAACTTTGTACAAACTTCTTGACATCTTGCTGCAACTGTGGCCAATAATAATTCTCACTAACCAAAGCGAGGGTTTTATCATGACCAAAATGTCCAACCAATCCTCCACTGTGCTTCTCCTTGATGAAATTATCCCTCATAGAACTTGTTGGAATGCACAACTGACTCCCTCTGAATAGCATATCATCCTGAATGATGAAATCTAGCCACTTTGTCCTGTCTAGAGTAACAGGTTCTTTACAAGCTTTCTAAGCTTCACCAAAATCAGGATCCTCTAGATACAAATTCTTGAGCTTCTTAAGCCCAACCACCTCAATCTGCAGCTCTGTTAGCAATAGTTACCTTTTGCTAAGCGCATCTGTAACCCTGTTAGACTTTCCACTTTGGTGTTTCAAAAAAAATGTATAACTCTGCAAAAACTCAACCCATTTCAAATGCCTTTGATTCAACTTTCCTTGACTATTCAAATATTGTAAAGCTTGATGATTAGTATACAAAAGGAACTCCTTAGGAAGTAGATAGTGTCTCCACTTCTTCAATGCTTGAACTATAGCATAAAATTCTTGATCATAAACATAATATTTTCTCTTGGCATCATTTAACTTCTCACTGAAATAAGCAATAGGTTTACCTTTTTGGCTTATAATAGCACCTATTACAGTACCACTAGCATCACAATCTACTTGAAACACCTTATTAAAATCTAGAAGTGCTAAAACAGGTTGTTCTATAACTTTTTGTTTCAACAATTGAAAACTCTTTTCTACCCCATTAGTCCACTTAAACTCTTTTCTACCCCCTCTCACCTCTCATTATTCCAGTCAAGGGACCACAAATACTATTGAAATTTCTAATAAACTTTCTGTAAAAACTAGCTAGACCATGAAAAGATTCTACCTCAGTAGCACTCCTTGGAGTAGGCCATCCAAGGATAGCCTATACCTTCTCTGGGTCCATTTTTAGACCTTCTGCTGAAACTACAAATCCCAAATACACTAACTCTTTCTTCACAAAACTGCACTTCTTCAAATTAATCAACAATTTTTCATCTCTTAACTTCTCAAACACCATACGAATATGCATCATATGCTCTTCCACTATCTTACTAAAGATCAAAATATTATCTAGGTACACAATAAAAAACTTACCTAGAAATTCTTTCAGAACCTCGTTCATGAGCTGCATGACAGTGCTCGGTGCATTGGTTAGCCCAAAAGGCATGACTAACCACTTATACAGTCCTTCCTTTATCTTGAAGGCAGTCTTCCATTCATCTCCTTCTCTGATCTGAATCTGGTGATATCCACTCTTCAGATCTATCTTTGAGAAATACATAGCTCCACTGAAACAGTCCATAATATCATCCATGCATGGCAATGGAAACCTATACTTGATTGTGATCTTATTTATTACTCTAGAATCTATACACATCCTCCACTCTCCATTCTTCTTTGGTGCTAATACCACTAGTACAACACATGGACTCAGGCTCTCCCGAATCAATCCCTTCTGTAACAACTCATGCACTTGTCTGTTTAGCTCTTCACTTTTGGCTGGTGTCATTCTGTGCACTGCCTTGTTTCAAAAACTGGCTCATGGAATCAGATCCATCTGATGACTGATCTTCCTTACCAGTAGTAATCCATCAGGTACATTATCAGATACAATATCTTGAAACTCATTCAACAAATCTGCAACCTCTACTGGTACATCCTCTACTTCCTATTTATGAGCTTTTGGAATTAAAGAAAAACACACATGCTCATGCCTCATACCATCTAGGAATTTATTTCTATCAACAAAAGTTATTCTTGCATTACCACATACCTTTTCTTCGGTTTCCTTCAATGGCTTTAGCTTATGTTGCACTCCATCCTTTGTCAGGGAATAGGTATTCACACGACCATTGTGTACAACACATCTGTCAAAATGCCATGGCCTACCCAAAAACATGTGACATGCATCCATAGGTATGATATCACATAGTACCTCATCATGGTACCCGCCAATCTTGAAATTTACTAGGCACTGTTCACTGACCATGACCTTGTGGTCATCCTGCACCTAGGCAATCTGATATGGATGTGGATGTTTCTGTCTCTTGAGCTTCAAATTTGTCAACATCTCTTCTGACACCAGATTGTCAGTGCTTCCACTATCAATAATCACATCACAACATTTACCCTCACACTTGCATCTAGTGTGAAATAGGATCCTCCTTTGTTTAGGTTCATTCTCACCACTCAGTAGGACTCTTCTGTTAATCAACGTTTCTCCTCTTTCAGCATCTTTAGAATTTGATGATCAGGCATCTTCATCTACATGTGCAACTTTGGCTTGGCCTTCATTCATCCTATCAGTCATTCCTTGGCATTGAGGACATTCAAATGCCCTATGACCTTCTTCTCCATAGTGAAAACATGTTCCACAGAAGCCTCCTCTTCCTGAACCTTGTCCTCTTTCTCTTCATCTTTGATCTCTATTGTTCTGATCTTGGAAACGATTGGAATTATTTCCTCTCTGATTTTGACTGCTACTGGCCTCATCCTTCTTTTTCAAATCTTCATTTTGGCCTCCATATGACCGTCCACCAGATCGTCCACTGTGACCCCTTCCATTCATTAGTAGAATTTGGTAAATAAATGACCAGGTGACTAAAAATTTTAGTCACATGACTAAAAATTTTAGTCACGTGACTAAAACTGATCATGTTCTACCATATTTTTAGTCACATGACTAAAATTTTTAGTCATGTGACTAAAACTGTCATGTTCTACAAATATAAATGACTAAATAAATGACCAATTTGGTCATTAGTTAAAAGCACAACTAAAATGACTAAATAATTAGTTACCCTAATAAAAATGAACAATAGTGTGATAGGCTCAGTCCAAGTATGAGATCAAATCCCTGAAAAAAGGTGTGGAACTAGAAGAAAGACAATTAACCGCTCAAAAAGACTCCTAGACTGAGGTGAAACCCAAAATGGCACCTTAACTAATATAAACAATAGAATAACTCATTAGGAACTCTCCCATTTCTCCTCCAGGATATTTGCAATCATCTTTGATCCCCAATTTCTCCTAGTTGAGTCATAATTACACTACTAAATTATTTACATTATCAATAATATTAACATTCCTCCAACATTGTGAGTAGCAATGTTGGTAAGTGAACCCTCCATATTTTCTCGTGGTTTGTTGATTCACATATATGTAGAGCTCAGGATAGCTAAATGTATTCTTCAACATTATATGTGACATTGTTGTTTTAGTGGTTGATAAACAAATGTATTATTTTGAAAATTATATCATTTATCTAATTGAAAATAATAGGATAGACACAAATATCTATCTTTTTATAAAATTCTTATTTTATTACCAATACTAAAAATTACAAGATATCTTATGATATTAATAAATTTAAATTATTATTTTATCCTATGTTAAAATTAGATATTATAATTAAAAAAATACCAAATATTATAAACTTTATTTATAAAGTAAATGATTTTACTTATTTTAATTATATTAAATATGTATTCTTTTAATTAAAAAAAGAAAGAAAACTAAAAAAGCAAAAATATCATTTTATATATAAAATGAATTAATTAAAAGAATATTTTCATTTTATATAAAGTAATGGATATTAGAAAAGATACGTGGAAGTTTAAGGGGAAAAGTGTTTAAACTAAGAAAACTTAATAAATAAAAGAGCAATAAAATTATTAGTTTCCACGTAAGGGAGAAAAAACTCCAAAAAAATATGAGGGAAGGAAATTAACAAAGAAGAAAGGGAGATCTTTCATTCTTTGACCGAAGTATGGCCAAAAGGGTTTTTTATTGGCGGGAAGGGAATCCAACTTTTGGAGGGGACAGAGCATGATCTTTTTTTGAAGAGGGTTTTTGGGGGAGAGATATGTTGGGCGTGCAACAATGGAATGAGGATACATGTTACGGTGGAAAGGGAAGGCGTTGAATGTAAATTTTTTTATCATCTCAATCATGCGGACAATGCATGCATTTTGTTACATTTTGTTACTATTAGTGGCCTCTAAGTTTTGGTCTGCAAATGAGCTCATTTTGGGTGTTACCTTTCTGGAGATGGACATTGATTTGCTACTCCAGCCATGGTGTGTATGTCTTATGAGGGAAACTGAAAATCAAAACAAATATGCTTGACAACTATGCACAGTTTAAATAAATCAATGGCCAAGCATTTCAAGTCATATAAGAGGCAATTCGGGTAAGTTTCTTATCTATATTTTAATGGTTAATGTCTTAGATTTAATGGATCATATCAGTCATTTGTCACTCTAATAAATTTGTTTCTAGGATACTTCGTAACATTGAAGTTATTTATTTTGGTTTTATTATTATTATTTATTATTTATGGCCCTCCATGCATCATGCTGCTATCTTTTATGGCACAAAAAACCTATTTTACATCACTAATAACAAGGCAATGCAACCCCTATGAGTCTGAATGAGATTTATAGAGAGTCTCTTAGGGCCTCCATGAAAGCATATGGATACAAAACAATAAACATCCCCTTATAAAAACTCTAAAGGCTGCAAAAGTAGGGGGACTTGAACAAACAAATAATTATTCATAACAAAACTGTTCAGTAATTACCATTCATAGCAAAGAAAGAATATGAGCTTGTATATGATAAAACTTTCATGTTGGGCTTGTAATGAGAGGTCTTTCAAGAGGTGGAATAGACCTCTTGAAAGAAAAAAAGAATAGGTTTTTTAATGGACTTCAGACTCTTTGTATCCTTTCCCTCTTTAATCTATTTGTTGATTGGCTATTGAAACCTGGACAAATGCCGATCTCCTCAATGTTAAACCCAGTACTTTTCAACTATATTGTTGCTCCTAAAAGACATGTTCATTCTTCATACAAAGATGTTCCCTCTTGAAACTCAAGGCTCGATGAGTGGATAATCTTATTTCTTAGTTTTTCTGCTACTTTCCATTGAATATGTCACTTTTTTTCAACACTATATTTGCTCCTCAATATGCATGCATTGCTGAAATTCAAGTTTGTTCCTCTAAGAATGATTTTTCTATGAAGAGAACCAAATGTTTCCATCTTTTAGACTGATCGTTCCCTTTCATACATAGGTTTTTTGCTTCTATGCATGAAAAGTGCCTTTTCCTTTCCAGTTTTTTGTTGTGTCCTTCAAAAGCCCACTATTAGCTGCCACATATAGCAAGGGTTTCCTTCAATGCGAGAGCTTAATTAAAACCAAAGGCAACTTGATGTGAATTGCAGTCATGGTTTATTTTCCTTTAAATTCCCTCAAAAATATAAGAGGACTCCACATTGCATTATAAATAAATATGAGAGTTAGAATATTTTAGCAATAAAATATTTTAACACATTGGAACCTAGCACCAAGGACCCCTTTTGACTTATTTTGAATGCAATTTGAAAGTGTTCTTTAAGGATGAAGCTCACATTTGAAGCACAAGACCTTTATAACATACATAATTCTTGATGTGAGGCTATTTTGACCCAGGATGGGAAAAATAGGCAACAGGTACAGGAGTGGAAATGAGGAGGGGTATCTCAATTCAATGCTTCAGCCCATATTATTGGTGCACGACCTCCACAAGGTCTCTAGCTGAATCAACCTAACATGTGCCCAGGAGGTCCAACATGGATGATACACAACATGATGCATCAGAAAATGCCCTAGGCTTTGTTGCAGCAGCAAAGGTTTCAGGCAATGCAAGGTGTTACTCATTTTCCACCCATGCAAACACAAGTGTTTAATTCTCATCCCTCTTACCCTTCCATGATGCACAAATTCAGTGAAACTCTCTTGGCTAGGGATATAAGGGATCCACCCAGTATCAAGTCCCAAAAAATGTGGAAGGAAAATCCAACAGAACTATTAACAAAATTCTAAGATAAATAGTCAATTAAGCAGGATTAATAGTGGCTGGCCATAGTTTAGATCAAAATATATGTCTGCAGAAGAAATTGAACCATTGTACATATGAAACTTGTCACTACTCATAAAAATCATCCTTATGTAGATGATTATTATCATCAGGTTGTGCAGGCCAAGAAATATGTAAATTCTCGAGGGAAAACTTAGTTTGCACCTTCTTATCTACAAGATTTACCTTCACGCACAAATGATGTTGCAGAGCCACATACATATCATCAGGTAGATGCACTTGGAAGAGTACCATTTTCTTCTATTCATAGACCTTGTCCACTCTTGGAAGTGGACACACCTTCCACACCCAATGCATCAAGTGATAACATAAGTGAACCAAAGTTGAGCGAGAGGCCCCTTGAATAGGAGCCAACGTTGGTAGCTAGGATTGTTATAGAGGATGGACGGTGCGTCCTCCTTGATGTTGATGATATTGATAGACTTTTGCAAGTATCTCCACCTCAAGATGGTGGAGCCCAATTAAAAAGAAGATGAAAGATTTTATTGGAAGGCCTAGCTACATCTTTGCAATTAGTTGATCCTCTTGGATCAGATAAATGTGGTCATTCAATTGAGTTAGCACCAAAGGATGACTTTGTTTTTTTATGTTTGGTTTCTCTTCCCAAGGCCAATAAACTTTTGTCAAAATACCTTCAGCTTCTGACACCTGGAAATGAACTTGAACGAATTGTTTGTATGGATCTTTTCTGTCATTTGTGATTCTTGTTTGGTGGCTTACCCGCAGGTGCAGACTCTAGTGCTTCTACAACTACAACATCTCTTGCTAGGACTGTTGTTGTGTGTGTTGGAACAATGAATTTAAGTTCCCTCAGTGCTTACTTAGTAGTAGTAGTTTGTTCTTCATAGAAACCACCACTTCATCCTCTTGGCATTTCTATTGGTGATGGTGCATCTGTCATTCTAAAATATGTTCTAGAAAGTGCTACTGAACTCTTGATAGATCTCTGTGCTCCCCAATCTAGACCAAATAGAAATCTTTGGCAGGCATCTTTTGATTCAGTATTGTACAAATAAATATGAAAGTATAACCCAGTCCCTGATTTTAACATCAGGAAACACAATTGCACTCAGTTCAGCTGTTGTTATTGCCATGAGAAAGGAGATGCATGTGGAACTTCTGAGGGCTGGTCTTCCTCACACCAATGAGTAGCAATGCAAACTACTTCTAAATTTTTCTCAAAGATGAATTCCACTAGGTGTCTTCAACTCTGAGAGTGGTGGTGGTGGGCATGTGAGTTAGCATCTTTCAATATTTTAGATCGGTCCCTCATTTTGGTCGAGCCATATATTCCAAATGAGAATTAAAGTGGCTACCTTTTAATTATATAGGATGACTGCTTTAGGCCCTAGAAAAGGCCAAGATGAAAGCGTCTAATGTAAAGAAATTGGAAAATCCTAAGACCGATTAAAATTTCTACATGACCACTAACAATCAACAGAAATAGGGAATTAAAGGAGTAAGTAATTTGTTGGATTTTCCTTGTATAAGTGTAGGTAGCATCAATAAAGCCTTATAATCCCCAACTTCCAAAGTTTATCCTGCATTAACATCTAGTTTTGAACTCGAAGGCTAATATACATATGGAGACAATCCCTCAATTCTCTATTTTTAAATCAACTCCCACCGTACTCAATTTTTAGATGTGAATTTAAAATCAATTTTCTTTTGGTCCATTTTTAATTGGGTTTCGCTATATTCTAGGATTTCATTTAGCTATTACCTACTGGTGGTCAAAACATATTAAAATGAGTTGAAGGTGTTTAGGAAACTTAAGTTAGTTCAAGGCTCAAGGCATGCAATCCTTTTCTAAATTAATTCCTGTCTTTCAAAACTTTACAAAGCTATTTTTTTGAATCATAGAAGAAGTTTGACATTTCAATGACAAGACTTCATGAAACTCATGAAAATAAAGGATAAAATTTAAAGAAGAACAATGTTATTCTGTACTTCGGCAATATTTTCAAAATAAGAATTCCTTAAAGTGAGTTACGAATAATTTTTTTTTTGTATTCATTTCTGTTTGGAGAGGAGTTCAATGCTTCTATGAAATACATCAGATATAAATCTTTCTGATGTATATTGGTAACTGGGACAAGGGAAATGTTCAATCAGGGGTAAAGTCCAAAGTGTGGGTATATGTGGCTCAGTTTGCAAATTTATGATGTATTTCCATTGAACTAGGGACTACCACTACCAAAAGGCATTATGGCTTAAGGAATTCTGTATTTTTTTTAGGATACATTTTTTCCAAACACTGGTTATAAATCAATTATAGTCATTTTGAAGAGATGTTTGTGTTATTGAAATATACAAACTCAATGGTCTGTTTCTAATTTTGTAATATACATTTTTTTTATTGTCACTTTCTTAATTTTTTAGAGTATAAATATTTGTTGAACTATCCAGATTAGTAAAGTGTAAATACATGATGACATTACAAAAATATTTTGTGTGATGTGTTTCAAAATGTCACAAAGAAGAAAATTAGCATATTTTTTGAACTGAGATATGTATATTATTTATCAATCCTTTTCTAAAAATATGTAGGCTTGCACAAGCATCTTTAAGATCATCAAATGATAGAAAGAAGGATAGTTCTTATCACATACATCCTCATAGGAGAACATAGTGCACTTACTGCAAGCGTTGTAACTCTTGCTGAGCAGTACATGAATCTAGTAGTGGAATGCTTGCGTGTTCTAAGAATTAAAATGCAGTTGGAGACACTATTTCATTTGCAGGTTAGTCATTTCACCTTGTAAAGGAAGTTTGGATATGACAATTTTTCCCATTGTTTTATTTAGCTCTTCCTCTGTTTTATTTAAGAATTTACTCACTACAAAAGAGTTGCACATAGGGAAAGTTATTATGTATGAACTGCTTTCATGATGTTTGATGTAGGATAAAGTGAATAGAGATTATACAGAGGAGCAAGATGTAGAAGAGCTAGAGGAATTCATTATTTCCCTAACAACACAAGTACACTAATTTATGCTCTACCATGGTTAGATATTTATCTATATTTTTCTTTTAGAACCAAGTTATTTTATACCATTCTTGTACACAAGTATAATACTTAATTTCATTAATTCTATCTTTAAATTTTCCAATTCCCTTTAACTACCAGTTCGACTTACTTATCAGTTCCTTTAACATATAATTTACATTTTTATTGCTGGTGCCCAAAGCATCTTTGGATTTTACCAACAGATCTGTATTTTTATTTATGAATAGCATCATGTTTCTTTTAATTTATTGATAAATTTTGAATTGTGCAACAAGACATCCTAGTTTATATCATGATACCTTTCAAAGATGGTTCTTGAGCATTTCCAGATGTTTTCTACAAGCATTTATTGACTGAACTAAGTACTATGAAGGTGTGAGCCATTTCTTGCCAAAACATAATGCTCCTTGACTTTAATTGGATGAAAATTTATTGGATGAAAAATTGAAAATAATAGGGGCTTAGTGACTTTGGAATCTGAAAATAATAGGGGCTCAGTGACTTTGGAATCCAACCAACTCAATACAAGCATCCAAACCCCCACGTATAAATTATCCATGACAAAGTTATGTCCTCCTATGTTTATCATTTTCTATAGGCTCATAAAATGTGAAATTAAGTTTCCAAAGCTTCTATTACATAGCTTGTTCTATATAGGATAGTTCTTTCAATTCTTGATTCGTTGAGGAGCTTGTATAAATTAACAATGCAAATGTCCAATAAAAAGATAGAATGCAACATGCATTGCTTTGGTGAAAGGAAAAGGCTGTCTAGAAGCCACCACAGACAACCTCCCCCAATAATCAATAGGGTCGATACCGCCGACTCCCCCCACCATTGCCAAAACTTCTTCCACCACCTTGCCTACCACCACCTAAACCACTTCTATTGGATCTACCTCCACCTTTGGAAGAAGCAGAGCCTTGTCCTCTATAGGGTGCAAATGCCCCTACCCCATTACCAGGTTGTTGCTTGATCCCCAATCCAGAAAAATAAAATTTCATGAGAACTGTATGGTAAACAAGAAGTTAAAATATAGATTATATATATGAACTTACAACTCATATCCAACATGGCCATCTGGCAACATCATTGGTACCATTGTCATGCCTGCAGTTGTTAGGCCTCTGCCATAAATGACTAGCTACAGGAACATTCCAGAACATTCTATCACATATTAATATCAATAAAAATAGAGGTAGCACTGGGGAAAAAAAATTACAAGAGTTGAAAGATAAACTTTTTACAATAGAAGAAATTTACATTATTTTCAAATGTTTCAAACATTAATCTAGAAACAACTCCATTATATTAACTTTCACCAATTCAAAAGGTGAATAAAAATGGATTTTACAAAAAACCTGTTTCCATTATATGTATAATTTGTTAGTTTACCTGATTGTAGCCTACATAACCAAATTGAACACCAAAACCTCCATAGAGATTTGCACCATAACCATATCCACCTTGCAGTTGATAATTTGGAATGATAGACCTTTGAAAAGGATACAAAGTAGAACTTTGAGTTTTCTTGTCACTCAATGGTCTTGCTAAAGAAATTGTCAACTTCTGCCCTATGTTGAAGACATTTTAAATCATTAGATTATACTTTATTAAAACCAAAAAGTTAATACAGAATAGGGAAAACTGTCAACTCCCGCCCTATGTTGAAAATATTTTAAATCATTAGATTATACTTTATTAAAACCAAAAAGTTAATACAGATCATGGATTCTCAATTGTACACATAAAACTTACCTTCAAGCTCGTATTTCTCTATTTTCTCCACAGAAAATAGTGGATATTTTTCGTAAGCTATGCAATTCACCCCACATTGTAGACAAGGAGGGACCGATGGTTTGTGAAGTCTTTAGTTGTGGGTAGGTCAATTCTTCTTGCATTAGAGGATATTGATGGAAGTCTTTCCTTCCTAGAGAAAGCTTTATGCATCATTGATCAATATGGTAAACTATTATATTTATTTTTATATCAAGTTGTGTCATCTCTGGTGCAACTTTTTGATACATGTAGTATACTGTCATTAATTTGGAAGGGAATTTAGTAGTTTACAAAGTCAGCTTTTGAATTCTACCATTTTAGCTTTTGGTATTTTAATTTTTCAAAAATATTAGTTGAAACTCATACGATTCAGTTCTAATGTGTTCTATGACAGTTAGTTTTAAGACTGTTATAGTCAGTTTTTAGACAGTTAGTGGGTTATAGTCAGGTTTTTGGGGAGTTAGAAGTCTATATTAGTGAAGATCCACAAGTTTGGATGGATGTGGAGTTGGATGTGTAATGAATCGGTAATGTAACGATTCCAATCAATAAACAATATTTTCTCTACACACTGTGAATCTCTGTCCCATGGGTACAATCCTCATAAAAGGGAATTCATATGCTTGGATAAAACATGATTTTATTTGGATGATAATGTAAGATCATTGTGTTCAGTGAATTTTACCTTTCCATGTATTTTTTTCAATGTTTTGACCACTAATAAGACTAGGGAATTAATTGGTGTCCTTGACTGCTCTTGATGTGGAGTCACAATCAACATTTAGGAGTTGAAACCTTCACAATGAAGTCACTCTCCCACCCCTGTGGCTACTATGATTGGTGGGAGAGGTATAATGGTGTATTATATCCTTGTACATAATGGTTTTAATGTAGGGATAGGTGAAATGAGTTTGGGAAAACCACAGAATGGTGGTACGTTGTTGATTGAAGGGTGCCCGATTTGACACCAGTCATTAATGTGAATGAATAATCTTAAGGATGGGTATGTTTTGTGATGGATCTAGTGTTGCAAGGTACATAGGGATGTGTTAGATCCATTGGAGGGATCTAGAGAGATTTGCATGTGTCCTTGTGAACAAACCCTAGCCTAGGGACCCTAGAAGGGAGGGTTTGATGCCTAGAAGAATAGGTGAGTGATGGTGCCTTAAAAAATTTATAATCCTTAGTGTTTTTCCATTTACTAAGATTGTTTCAAGGTTAGGATTCAAGGGAGAAAGTCCTTGTATAGGTTACTTTGTAAATGGGTGCAAATTAGGCCTATTTGGTTGCTGCAAAGGTACTGGATCTAGTAGATTGTCCAAAGTAATGAGCAACTACCATAACCTTACATACAAAAGGGAAACTACTCTTCTGAACTTTCAAACCTCACCCAAAACTCTATTGTTATCTCCTACTTGGGAGTTAGTACTACACTTTTAGTTTGTGCTCTTCTTAATATTCCTATGCTTGAAACTATTAGATAATTGTTGAAAAGATCAAAAAACTTGTAGCAAGGAGAGTCTTCATTTAAGATAAATATTTTCTTGTTAAAGATTTTGTAAAAATTATAACTATTTTTAAATTCCACTAGAGTTTTGTTTTCTTATAAATGGTTCATTATATAACTTATCTGTAATTTGTTTTTAACAAGTAATTGGTAGCCTATGGCAATGCATTATTTATTTTTTGTAATGTTGACATTGTGTTTTATTTTATATGCAATTTCTATAATGGCAGGGAATTATGGTTTTGTGGGCCAAAGGCTGGCTAAGGCTTTTAAATTCATTTTTTTTTCCACATAGAAGACCTACAATAATAATTGAATAGCTTCTTAGAGGTAGTGATTGTACTTGATCTTGTATTGAATTCCAAGATGAATATAAGAGCTCCTATGGTCAAATGAAAGCCCATTTGTGTGTGGTTTTGAGCCAAGGAAATAGAGTGTAATGTGTTAACCAATCATGGGTTGGCAAAGTTAAAGATTCTTGCATATATCAAAGGACAAGAGGAAGCAATAAAAGTTGCCTAAAATGTATCAAGATTTCCTCCTTTGCCAAGAAAGGATTCTGTAAGTGACCTATATGGCCATACTATACTCCAATAGTGACTAACCTACATTCATACATCCGCGTTTAGTGACTCCATCTTCAGAAAAAGAGGATAGAATGATGTGGACCAATTAGAAAGGCATTCTAGAATGAGGCGAGTGCAATGCTAATGATCTCATTACTCCTATTTATGCCAATAGGCTTTGTTTTAATATTGTAAGATCACCATATTGATGTTAGATGAAGAGAATCAGTGAGGTACCTAAAACGTACAAAGGTATTGGAAAGTATGCACCACCTTATTGCTCAAGGAAAGGGATTATGTAGATAGTTGATTACAACCTATTAGCAATTCATGGGGTGAAAATTGGAGTGTCCATTGTTTTTGATAGGCATAAAGATTGTAAAAATAAACCCCTAATTAATTTAATTGCAATGTGCCTCACTGGGCAATTTTTTTGAGGGTATTCGATTGTTCATGGAAAGTAAAGGGTGGATAATTTGTTGTCAGGGTGAGGTAGTGGGGCCCCAAAATTTTGTCCAGGTCATTATGACCAATGCTGAAAATTGGAGATCTATGGGGCTAATAGTTAAGGTGTGATGAAAACACATATTTTGAATAGCATGTGCCATTTAGTGGTTCATCTTGTTGATGGAATGATGGGTACCTATATTGAGTGGGTAAAACAACTTCATATTGAGGCTAATGAGATCTGAGTGTTTGTGATTAATCATCATATGTCAGAAGCCATTTTTAGATCCATGTGGAAGTTGGGACAGTTAAAGATAACCTTTTTTTTAGAGGTTTAAAATTGAAATTTATATGTAATATTTTCTATTATCTACTTGTTTTTAAAGTGTTAAATTTAAAAACCAAAGTAGATGATGTTTTAACTTGGATTCTATTTAATTTGTTTTAATATATTTGAATGCTAGATAGATACTTTCTTTGCATTACACACAATTGTCTTGAAGAGGTGAGAGGAATTGTTCAACATGGTAATCAACAATCTTTGTGGTGTACTATGCAATCATAGATGAATTACTCACCGAGTACTTAGCAAGTCAACACCTTGTGCAGCTTGTCATTTGTCTCTCTAATCCATTGGGTTCTCCGTTCCCAAACCCCCATTGGTTATTGGGATCTATTGTCATATAAGAAATTTGATTACAATAAGGGGGTCTGGGGGTGGAGGCCAGAATCGAGAACTTAGACAGCTAATTTTATCACTATCATAATATCATTGATCAATGATGAAATATCATACTATTAGCATCAAAGATTCAAATGTGATAATTCAAAATTTAGACCCTCTCCCAAAAGTCCCACTAGACCAAGGAAGAGGAAGATGTAAAATGTTGTAATATGCAATTTGTCAATTATGATGAATCATGATGATGTTCAAAGGGAATAATCATAATTTCATAATAGTTGTCAGCTATATTATTAGGATTCCATATGAGGATGCAATTTTGTACTCAATTTGCATTCAAATCCACTTTTCTACTAATTTATGGACTCATTGGATACATCTTGTCATTGAATTTAGTAAAAACAATGTGTTCCTAATGAAACTGTGCCAAGCTTTTGCTGAGTTGAATTTTTTCAGATATGGTGAGTTTTGCCAAGTCTGAGTAGTTCAACTAAGGTTTGAATTTCAATTAACATAACTCAAAAGTTGTCGCAAGCCTCTCACAACTGATTAGAAATTTGCAATTTGAGTACTTAGAAAATGTATTATTGTTCTTATTTTCTTGTGTGGTTTGTTTGAAATATTGTGTCATTTGATTGCTAAAGGAATGTGTGGACTGAATGTTATGTTTCTTATTTTCTTGTATGGTTTATCTGAAATGTTGCATCATTTGATTGCTGGAAGAATGTGTGGACTGAGAATTATTTCTGGATTTAGTATATTTTGGGTGGATGATTTTGGATCTAAAAATTCTTTTTAAGATTTTAACAATTCATCTGAGAAAATTCAAATATACAAAATATTCTGCTTGTGAAGGAATTAGCATTTCATTTTTTATGCAATTTTATGTGTCTGTAGGAAACTAATTGTAGCCTGCCATTAAATTTTCTTTATAGGTCACACTTGAAGATGATAAATTTTGGATCTCAAAATTCTTTTTAAGATTTTAACAATTCATCCAAGAAAATTTAAATATACAAAACATTCTACCAATGAAGGAATTAGCATTTCATTTTCGATGCAATTTTTTAGTGTCTGTAGGAAACTAATTGTAGCCTGCTATTAAATTTTTCTTTATAGGTTGCACCTGAAGATAATAGCCTCATCACATCCAATGTATCTTGTGGTGATGTTTGGACTGAATACCAGGAGATGAGCTGGGAGAGCATCAAGGCCATTGCTAAACATAAAGTATATACAACAGGAACTATCTTAGCTCTACTCCACTTCGTTGCTCCAAAGTTGATGCAACGTGGAGATGCTCATTATTCTTATGGTGTTGCTGAAAATTTGGATGATCCAAAATATGAACACCATAAATATTGGTCTAATACACTTGAGACAAAGTAAGTGGTTATGCTCCTAGTATGATACGATTTGTCTTCCATAGTCAAATCAACAATAGTCTTGCTTTGGTAATTCTCAGTTGATGTAGTGTGGTGCACATTATTTGCATCTAATCAGTTAAATTGTAGAAAATTTAGAATCTTTTGGTTCTTAGTAATTAGAGTTGATGTGATTTTTCATACTTCACTAAAAAATTAATGACTATTTAACAACTTCATTATGCTACTTGCTCTCAAGGTTCATTATTTTTATTGTTTTTGAGTAATATTCATCTAGTAAATATTGCTGCAGATTGCTAGATGCTCCAGACATGAAAATTTTTAAAGGTAGATTACTGACTGGACAGGGCTACAAGGGGATTATGCTCTTGGAGTGAGTTGCATTGCAGATCTCTCAACCAGACTTGAAATATCCAACAGGAAGCTTGTATTTAAAAAAAAATTATAGGGATGAGAAAAAAATGCTTGGTAATGATTTTGTAAAGATACCACTAGAAATATTTGGATGCATGATTCCCCTGGTTGATGTATATTGTATGTTCAATCATGCTCGAGGGACATGTACATTCATAGGAATATTAGACACTAATAATTTAATTGCATCACAGGAATTTACATGCTGGAGATTGACAACTGATGTTTTCAAAAACATTTTTTGGAGGCTTACTCTTATGTTTTGGTTTTGGTAGAGCTCATTTCACAAGAATATTTGCTGCGACCTTGTGCCATTTGGGAGAGGTTAAATGTGTATAGGCCATTGGTACTCTGCACTTCTAATATTTGATACTAAAATGATTTTTGTATAGACATTTGCACTCTGCACTATTAATATTTGATACTAAAATTCCTTCCATTCTTTATTCATGTGAATGTATATTAGCAATTGGAAGAAATTTCTAACGATGGAATGTAGTACTCATTTCTCAAAGAAACTAATGTATTTTTAATCAATGATTAGTAATTCTTAGATGCTTTGAAAGTGGAGTAATGGTTATATAATCTAAAGGTCAGAGTGATGTTGAAGTTGGTCAAATTTAGATACTTTCATTTGTCAAATTGTTCTCCTGGAATTCTTTGGTGCATTCCATGCCATTGTGAGTTCTAAAAAGAAATGGAATCAAAGAAATATAATTTTATATAGATTGTAATATGATGCTTCTATAGAACATTGAAAGCTATTTTTTTTATGCTTGTTCAAAATTTGGCATTGTATTCAATAATGATTTGTTTCTTTGCTTCAGGTTTTTGCAAGAATAACAAACCTTGTTGTAAAGCCTAAAGCTTTTCAAACGGGAGTTGCTGCAAGTGAGGCAGCAAGAACCTTGGGTGTTGCTCCAGAACTTGCAAAAGAATATCTTCTTACAGCTAAGAGTAAAGGTGTACTCTTGAGTTTTTTTTTTTCTGAACTATCTTGTGTTGTTGAATTTATAATCTATAAATGAATGAATGCAACTTCTTCTTCTTTTGGTATTCCTAAATATTTTCCATATTGTGTTGTTTTAGTCTTTTAGATGTATGTTTTGAGCTGGTTTTGTGTGTTTACATAATTAAATTTATTTACTATTAGGTTTCTTATGCTGAAGAGAGATGAGTATGAGAGAATTGAAATACATATTAAAAATGAGTGTTAATTATTGTTGATGTATGACTGAAATTGAATAAGGTGTTTAGTAGGGTGGTAAAAGAAAAATTGGTGACTATGTGATTACAGGCAGTGATATGTTTGAAGATATAAATAAAGTTTAGAAATCCATTTTGGTTGTAGAGTGAGTTGTGTTATAAAAGAAAAAAAAAGAAAATAAACACATAGTAGAAGATCATTGAAGACCTGTTAACTAGAACAAAAGGGAAATCCTGTAGGAGATTTACTATCAGAATTGAAGAAAGATTTGTTATAGATTTTTGAAGGAGGTTATGGAGTCAAGCATGTGAGATGATGTCAAGCATGTATGATAGAAGTCAAGCTTATCTAAAATCAGGAGTCAAGAAATGTTTCAAGGGTGTTGTGTAATTCTTGAAGGGTGTATTTGAAGTGTTGTGTATGTTCTGAAAGTTTTTTTTGTTCGGCATTTGAATTGGTGCTCAAATTGAAGTGGGTGCTTCTGTTGGATGAAGTTGGTGCTCTTTGTGAGTTGGTGCTCACTTATGTAATTTGGGTTTGTGTCCATTTTTGTTAATGAAAGCTATTGTATGATGTGGTTTTTTATTTGCATTTTGATGGTTGCTCTTTTAATTTTTTATATGATTTCATGTTGTCAAAAGTTTAAAAATTTGAAATACTGATTCCCCCTCTCCCCTTTCCCCTCAGTATTTCTTGTGTGCTCTTCAGATATAATAATGGCCTATTGGCCAAATAAAAAAAAAATTCTAGACATTAAAAGAAATGCTTCAGTTCTTGTAAAAATTTTAGTTTTACCAATAGAATTTATTATTTAAATTCCTCTCTATGTTGCAATTTTTAAGTGAATAATTATTCATTTTTGGGATTTATTTTCATGCTATAGATCAATTGATTACTCTTTTATTACTAAATACCATGAATTCTTTCAAATGCTCTGACATCATAGGTAACAGAGGACTTGGAAAGGATTTTTGAAGATTATGTGTTTGTAATTCCACCTTATTTTGCACTCATTCTTAAGGCATTTGCAGTGTTTGAACGTATTGGATTAAAGGCAGATCCAGATTATGCAATCATAAATGATTTTTATCCTTACTTATCCAAGAAAATTATGATAGATGATAGGCATGCCATGATTTTTGTTGTATTCTTGATATAATTGAGACTCAAAAAATGGTTGAAGAGTCTCCTTAGAGTGAATTTAGACCACTAGCTAACAATGACAAAGGTGTTAAAAAGAGAAAAGATACAGGCTCATCTTACCTTGCTCATCAAATTGATAAAAATTATTGCCCATCTCATAGCTCCTCACCCAACAAACAAACCTTGAACACAGACCAAGATATAATGCCAACAACTATGCAAATAAATAATGCAAATGCACACACAAAAGAGGTCTTTTAAAGGCCAATCATAATAGCAGAGAGGAAAATGGGAAAATGTTGTGGGCATAAGGGGAACAAGCCACATGTAATGTATTTTCCAATGGCATCATTCACTTCATTCTTATATTGCACATTGAATAACTTCATTGTTGAGTTTAAAGTATCACTACTCATCCTCCCCTTAAGCTTTGCTACCCTTGAACTATAGATGGAAAAATTTGAAATCATGCTTAGTGGAAAGTACTAGTATACATGGTATGATTACTATTTAAAGGGTACTAGCTCAATGGAAGAGCACCTACTTTACAAGTAGGAGGATGATGGTTCGATTCCATCATGCCCTAATATGACTAAATACATGACTAAATTAATGACTAAATAGATGACCAAATATATGACCAAATATATGACCAAATAAATGACCAAATAAATGACCAAATAAATGACCAAATAAATGAACAAATAAATGACCAAATAAATGACCAAATAAATGACCAAATAAATGACCAAATAAATGACCAAACAAATGATTAAATAAATGATCAAATAAATGACCAAATAAACTACGAAATCCAAATAAATGACTAAATATATGACCAAATCAATGAACAAATAAATGACTAAAATAGTTTAGTCATAAATTTGGTCATGAGATAAATGACCAGCAATAAACTACCACTTGTTACATGACCAAATTTGGTCATTTATCTACAATTTTTGGTAGTTTATTTGGTCATATATTGTTGTTTTTGTACTAGTGATTTTGTCTACTCTCGAACTTCTTATTTATCTTTTCCTCTACTTTTAGGGAAAACTAGTATGCCTCTTCAATACTGTTCATTCGAACCAAATTTAACTCCTCCTGAATGCTCGGCCTTAACCCATTAAGGTAATGGGAAACTTTCTCCTTGTTAGCTTCTACATGGCCTATTCTGATGAGGATTCGATAGAACTCCTTTGTATACTCCTAAACAGATCTTCCTGCCTACTTCAAACTTTGCATCTTCTTGAGTAGGTCAAGCTCATAATCAACAAGAATGATCTGCCACTTTAATTTATCCACCATTCGATCCCATCTTGTGATTTTATCTTTTCCTCTTCTATTTTGCTCCAATTGAATCTCTTTCCACCAGATCTTCGCATGACCTTTCAGTCTGGCCTTCATGAATTTGACCCTATCAGGATCCTCAATATCTTCATACTCAAAATATTCTTCACATTCATTGATCCAGTCGATCAACTCCTCTGGGTTAAGATTTCCTAAAAATGCAAGAACCTCAATCTTAGGTCTTTTTCCGATCTTGGAAATGGCCCAAAAAAGTCTTTCTTCCTCCTAGTTCACAACTTCGACTTCTCCTTCTTGATCTTCTTCTTCAGTTTCATCCTTGCTTTTGTCTCTAACATTAAGATTCATTCCTCTACAAATCTCCTCTTGCAATGCTCGCACTTGTCTCTGGAGCACTCTAACCTCAGGTGTTACAACACCAGCTCTTCCACCACATTCCCTTCATGGAGGCATTTTTTTGATGTGCGCTAAAACCCTAACCACGGTCCTGGTGCAAACTACCTCATAGTCGATGATCTATTTACACACTTAGGAAATCCTGCTCTGATACCACTTGATGAAGGGTGCTCCCCTTAATACCACAAACACATAACAAAAATAGAGAAATAACAACAATATGCAAGAACAGAAAATTAGCTTCTTATTATCTCCACAAATATGGAATTACAAAATTTCAGAATTACAATATGCAGAGCCACATGGGCATTCCCTTACAATATTCTGTAGGATAAAGCCTCAAATCAATACCTAGATCTACTACCTAGAACTACCCTAGACAACACTACAGGCCTTCTTTATATAGGCATTTTCCACCGCCCGAGAAGGTTCCAAAAATTTAGCCCTTAGGGCCAACCAAATTTAGAATTATTTTATTTTTCAATTTATTACATCAAAGTCAGCTCAAAATAACTTTTGAAACCCGAACATAAATTTTGAAGGAAAATTATTTTCTGCCATTTCAGGTGATCCGACTTCTGGAGACCATAAGCCATCACCAGTTGACCCGATTGACTATTATAACCCCATTTTAGAAAGGCCACAAAGTGCTCTACAGGCTTGACTCACGCAAGTGGCTATCACCCAAATTTTTGACCTCATCCAGGGCCTCTAAAGCCTTCAAAACTAAGTTCAAAGTTTCTGTACCCTACTGCCAATACCGAAAATCTTCAATATCTTCAAAACTAGACCTGATCTAGCCATGAAATTTTTTTGGTAGGCTGATATGACTGAGATGAACCTCCACATGTAAAATCAGAACATTCTGAGATCGTATGACCAACTTACTAAAAATAGCAAGTTTCCATAAATAGCAGCTCTACACAAGATAGCCCTTATTAAATAGAAAAATAGAAATATTTTTTGGTGATGCAAGTTTCTTCTTACACCCAGGATGCTCCTGCATCACTATTTCAACTACTTCTAGCCTAGCACTAATCTGTCTTAACATATCTGCCAATCCTGGATTTGCATGTCACCTCCCACAAACCATCTTGACAATCCTCTATAATTGTAGGTCAGATCGCAATCTGCTACCCCACAACAATCAACTAGGGCTTCAAGAGAAACCTACAAACCTAGATCCGTGGAACTAGACCAAGATCTAACCTCACTCTGATACCACTTGATGCAAGACAGGGAGAAAGAGGGGCTAAAGGATGGTGCACCCTAATGATCCAAGCCTACTCAACACATGCAGAAGCAACAAAAAATAATAGTGAGAGAGAGAATGCCAGATCTTTCATATATTATCATCAATTGAATCATACATGCTAGGCTATAAGGCCTTCCTAGTTACAACCAGATATTACAATGAATCTCAAAAGTCCTCAAACATGCAAGGATCTGTTACCAATCTCCAATCTAATGTCTACTATCTTCTATCCAAAACTGACTCCCAAAACTACACCCATACATCTACATTTATACAAGAAGCTACTAAACTGAGTCGGCCTTCAGATCCACAATCAAAAGAAGTAACGGTCAAATCTAGGACCACACACTTCCCAATGATGGATACAAACATTAAATCCATGATCCAATATAAATGCACAAGTCGACCACAATAGGAAACAAAACTAAACCCGTCAGTAAGCACAATAACCGAGTAGGAGACAGACAATGCCAAGTGCCAGTGAAATAACCGATCACCTAGGAGAGAACCGATCACACTCGGTAACCAAAGGAAACCGACCAACTACTGATCAACTCGGTTAAAGAAAAACCAAGCAACACAGACAAAATCCAAATTATTTTTGGTGACACAGGATTGCCAAGGACCTGAGATGCTCCTGCATCACTAACCCATCTAACTAGGAATCTGTGTCCTCTCCTATCTGGTACCACTATACCTGCAATCACATAACATATCACTATGATCCACATCCTGTGCTGACTCACCATAGTATCCCATTGGATTTCATAATCTCTAATGTCTAGATCACCTTCATCATACTCAAATAACTGGTGAAGTGATTCTCTCCCCATCGCCGGGTCATACTCCACGATCTCCCCGTGAATAGGTAACCAAACGATGCACCAGACATCCTCCAAAGTCACTGTAGCCTCCTTGGTCAGCAAATGAAAGGAGCTAGTCTCTGAATGCCATCTCTCTTCTAGCACTATAATCAATCCTCTATTCAGTGTCATCTTTGGCATGAACATGATATAGTACAATCCTAAATTGGCTAGGATGTCCCTCTCGTACCCACTCAATTGATACCATAGTGCTAGGCACCCTAGCCTGCCCTTGTGTGTTTGCAAGAGTGGTAAATCCTCCTATGTTTATCATGCCACTTGTGTCAGCGTTCTATTACTTTCTATTGTTGTTGACTAAGTTTGACGTAGGGTTGACCCAAGTTTGACCTTTATTTGACCATGTTGACCACATTTTCACCTACCCTAGGGTTTTCAATACATTTTGACCCCATTTGACCCTGATCATAGTTGTTTTGACCAACTGCACAGCTTGGCTTACCAACTGCATAATTTCCCTTACCAACTGTGCAAGTTGCGTAGTTGGTCATCCGAACTACATAGTTTGCACAGTTGGCCCATAGAACTGCGTAGTTGGGGCCTTGAAACTGACAAAAATACCCCTGGACCCCATTCTCAACTTGAAATGCTAACCAATGCAACCTAGAAATGTGTGAAACCAACTAAAACACTAAGAGGCCTTGATGTACTCACCTATGGTCCTACGCTAGCCAACCATCAGAAGCTCCGCACTCATTCTCCATGATGTTTCTCCACTGGCAGTTGATCCATTCTCCTTTCTCCAGAGCTCAAATTATTCCAAATGAGAGGGTGAAAATGAGCTTCCTACACCTCTCCTCCCCATTTTATAGCCTCTTTGTTTCCTAGATGGACGTTCACCCTTAGCCTTTTACCTTTGTTGTGATGCTTTTTTCACTCTACAACCCATATCTTTTGCATCTAATGTCCGATTTGCGAACCGTTCATTGCGTTAGATTCCTCTTGTCAATATTGAAAAATTCACCTATCATTTATATTTTTTGATCAATTTATCAAGGGGGAACCTATATATCACCTTTGTATCCCATTGTCATTAGGGCATGATTTATGTGATTCCTTTTGATATTCTTTGACACAATGCTCATAATCACATTGTATCAAAGAGGGGCAAAATGTAGACACCCAAAAATGGTTTGAGCCTCCTAGTCTTGGTGTTATTTCTTTTTCGTATTACAATTGAAACATTGTTTTTCACTCTAATTATTCTTCCCTGTGTTACACATATGGTTTTTACTATATGTCAGCACTTTGTCCTTTTCTATCGATTAAACATTAAAAACTGTTTAATTGATTACTAACATTTCTTGCATCTTTTACTATTCCTAACCATTCCTAATCGTTCCTAATTGATCCTAATTGTTCTTGATTGTTCCTAATTATTCCTAATCATCCTTAATCTTTCCTAAATCATTCCTAATCATTTCTAATATTTCCTAAATAGATCCTAATTGTTCCTAAGCATTCCTAAACCAATCCTAATCAATCCTAAATCATGTCAAACTAGTCAAAATTAATTTCAAATTAGCCCTAATCAGTTCAAGACCCTTTCAATCACATTCAAATTAATTCAATCCCAAATCAAACCAAGGAATTTTTAAAGTTCATCGATGCCTTATCATCACCAATCAATTCCTGAGTGCATTGTCAAATTTTATCAATGCTTCGTTGTCATCAATCCAATCCTGAGTGCATTGTCAAAGTTCATTGATGCCTCCATTAACTAATCCAAGACAATTTTAAATAGAATTGTCCAAGATCATTGATGCTATTTTATCATCATCAATCCAGCCCCATAGAATTGTCAAAATTCATCGATTCTATCCTATCATGTCATCACCAATCGTGCATATTGTCAAAGTTCATCAATGTTGCGTTGATCCCTAATCGGTTTTTAATCATCAAGATCGGTTCAATCCCTAATCAAATATTTCAAGACCAATTCCCTTTCGATTATACATCATCAATTTGGCCAAATATATTTACTAATTCATCCGCTTGGGATATATAACCCATAATTTATCCCTTTCCTATAATCTATTTATTAGTAGATTAATTACCCTTATCCTAAGTCTCCTACAATTAATTAATTGTTTCCATTTTTGAATTATGGGATTTTATAAATTCCTAAATTCCTAATTAGGTTATTTGAGGGAATATTGATTTTTAAATATTTAAAAATGTGACTCTTACACATTCCCTTAAATCATGCTTCATGACATCCTACTAATTAACCTTCACATTTCTTCCACTTTCCCTTTCTCATTTTCCACTAATTTGGCCTCCTAATTTCCTATTAATTTGCCTCCACCTTCCTTCACCACTTTTTCCTTGATTTGTGCATTAATTTTTTCATTCCCTTTTGTGCTCCCGATTTGTCATAATTATGACAAATTTCCATGTTGCACACTAATTTGCCTTTTCTTGCATTTTGGCTCTCAACTCTATAAATTGAGCATTTTTGGACTAATTTGGTTAACCACTTTGAATGATCAATTACTCCTAGTATTCTGAATTTCACTTTCAAATCTATCATAGTGCATTTCAAGATCTTTTCAAGATCTTCATCCATCCATACTTTGGAGAAGAAAGGAGAACATGGGAACAACTGCTTGAATGGGTTTTATTGCTTTTAATTCCTTTATTTTCAAGTAGTTTTCATGATGAGATTGAGTTAGGTTTTTACATATTGTCGAAAGTTTGTGGCTTCTTTTGATATGCATTCTAACCCTAATTTTGGTCTTACATAAAGTATAGCAATGAATATCCTAGAGTTGATTCATTCTTATTTGTCTAGTCCTATGTCTGTGGCTTCATTAAGTGGCTTTTAGTATTATGTTACATTTATTGTTGACTTCTCTCATAAATCATGAGTTTGTTTTCTAATATCTAAAGAATCTAATCAAGTGATTTTCAAATTTAAATAATTTAAAGCTCTTGCATAAAATTTTTCCAATAAGAACATAAAGGTTTTAAGGTATGATAATGGGGGTGAAAATACTTCTCGTATATTTCAAATTTTTTGTATTGAAGTTGAGATTAAGAGGGAGTTTTGTGTCCTATATAATCCACAAAAAACTGATATAGATGAAAGAATGAGCAAGTATATTGTTGAGGTAGTGAAATCCATGATCTGTGATCAAGGTCTTCAAACATTTTTATGGGAATAATCTTGTAGGACAATGATATATGTTCAGAATCCCATCCCATATCAAATCCTAGACAATATGACTCCTGAAGAAGCATTTGCAGGTTCTAAACTAGATATTACTAATCTCATAATTTTTGGATGTCTAGTTTACATGCATGTTCCAAAAGATAAAAGGAATAAGTTAGAACCTTCAGGAAATAAAGGCATTTTTGTTGGTTGTAGTGAATCATCAAAAGAGTAAAAAATCTACATTCTAGGCCAAAAGAAGATTGAAATCGGTAGAGATTTTCTTTTGAAGAAGATATAGCTTGCAAAAGACCTAAAGAATATAATATGGAAATTAATAGAGAAGATATTGATCCTTATCAATATATGGATGTTGTTGTCCTAGATTCCCCTTCAGAGACTAAGAGGGGGATTATAGAGTTAGAAGATTTTGTTGATCCTATAGATTCTACTATTGGTTCAAGTAATGCTTCATCTAACAAGAAGAGACATTTGTGGGCCATACATACTATGAAAGAGGCCAAAAAATATGCTACCCCATGTGGTACTTTCAAAGAAAGTAAAAGACCTCATACGTTTGCAGGATATGTTTCTTTCATGAGTCATATTATAGCATCTAATCCTTCAAGTTTTTAGGAGGCTTCAAAACAAAAAAGTATGGAAGGATGCCATGATGGAGGAGTATCAATCCATAACTAAGAATGATGTTTGGGGCACTATTCCTAGGCCAAAAGGTAAATCTATTGTTTCCTCTAAGTGTCTATTCAAAATCAAACATGCAACTAATGAGAGTGTTGAAAAATATAAAGCCGTATTTGTTGATAGAGGTTTTTATCAAAAGAAAGGTATATATTATGAGGAGACCTTTTCTCCTATAGAACAATATACTTCTATGAGAACTATTATTGTTTTTGCCACAGTTAAAGGATGGAAGCTTCATCCAATGGATGCGAAGATGACATTCTTGAATGGGGTAACTAAAGAAGAGGTATTCATTGAGTAGCTAGAGGGTTTTGTGATTTATGAGAAGGAATCATATGTGTGCAGATTGAAAAAGGCCTTGTATGGCATCAAACAATTTTTACGTGCATGGTATGAAAGAATTGATCATTATATTTTGAGCTTGGGCTTTCTAAAGAATGATGCTAATCCAAATTTATATTTCAAGGTAATTGATGATAGAGCCTTAATATTAGTACTTTATGTTGATGATTTGTTTCTCACTGGTGAAGATTGTCTCATTGTTAAATGAACGAAGGAGTTATCTTCTGAATTCAAGATAAAAGATCTTGGTCTTATGCACTACTTCCTTGGACTTGACATATGGAAAAGACAAAATGACATTATCCCAAGTCAAGAGAAATATGCTTTATATATTAAAAATATTTGGTATGTTAGACTATAAGTCCATGAAAACTCCTATGGAAGAAAATAAAAAAAGGTTAGATGAGGTTGTAGACAATTCAAATTTAGTTCATCCCACTATGTATAGGAAATTAATTGGTTCATTAATGTATTTGGTTAATACTAGGCATTCTATATGTTATATTGTTAACACTATCAGTCAATTTCATGTTTGAACCAAGACACATTCATCTTGTTGTAGAAAAACATATTTTGAGATATGTATGTGGCACTGTGGGATATGGTTTGAAATATTCTTCTTGTGAAGAGATGAAGTTGTAGGGTTTTTCTAATTTAGATTGGGTAGGGTGTGTGCCTGACAGAAAGAGAACTTCAGGCTGAATTGTTTTAGTGATGCAGGGGCATTCTTGGGTCCTCAGAAAATCTGCATGGTAGTGTGTTGAAATGGTTTTGTGTTACTTAGTTGTAGCTTTAACTAAAAATCTCATTTATTGAAGGATGCTTGGTCATTGAAGGAACTCAGTAAAATCTAGCTCCTGGTGAAACTTGTAATCGATGAGGCTTATGGTGCTCAGTTGACATGCTTGCTCAGTGATGCCTAGCATGCTTGGTTGTTTTACTGGTGGTCAATAGTTCTAGCTTACCGATGGGAGTTCTTGGAGTTTTGGTTGGCTGAATTGGTGTATTTAATGTTGGTAGCTGATGTTACATTGTCCTAGGTAGATCTTGAGGCCGACATGGAGAATTAAATAATTGTAAGGCTATTTGAGAGCTGACTATTGTTGCATTTAATATTTGTTTGTAGTAGAAGCCAACTTGGCTTAGGAGTTAATTATTTCTTCCAGCTGACTTGTGGTTGAGGAAGTGTATTTAAGGAGTGTTTGGGTAGTGGTTTAGAAGTAATTAAGAGGTAGATCTTATAAGGATAGCATTTGGATCCTATGAGATCTTGAAGGTTAGATTATTTTTCTAATATTTGTAATAGTAGAGCTAGTGGTTTGCATGCATGGAGACAAGGAGCTTTCTCGGAGGCTTGCGATCTCAAGTTTACATCTGCCATAGTGTCTCCACCAATTTTTGATGTGTTGCGAAGTTAGAATAGCTAGGAGGTTGTAAAATTACTTTTGTAATTGATTGTAATTGGCCCTAACCCAGAAGGCCTTATAGTCGGGCATGTTAAATGAAAATTTGGTTTGAAGCATATCTTGTTGTGTTATTCCACATTATTGGTGTTTGGCTGCAAGTTTGGACAGTCCTTAATTGGATCCTCCTTACTTGGACTGTGTCATTTAGAGTAGATTAAACTATGATATCTTGGTGTAGCAGAAAATAGTCATGTATTTATCAGAGTACAACTAAAGTTGAATATGTGGCTTCGTAAAATTCTTGCAAGAATGTTTGGGAAGCCTTTGGAACCTACTGTGATTATTTGTAATAACCAAAGTTGTGTGAAGATTTTGGTTAATATTGTTTTCCATGATAGAACCAAGAATATGGAAATAAACTATCATTACTTAAGAGATATTGTTCAAAGAAAAGTAGTTGAGCTCAAGTACATTTGCACAAAAGAGAAGACAATGGACATTCTCACCAAGCCAGTTCCTAGAGTAAAGTTTTTTTAATTTTTGAAATAAGCAAGTGGTATTATGGAGAATTATGTTCTTGGTGAGAGAGAGTCTTAGATTCAGTGATTATTATCCATATTGTTAATTCATTCTTATCTACAAGAGAAGTTTGAGGTGTAAGCCCTTGTTAATGCATTCTTCTTTGTGAGAGAAGTTTGAGGTGTAGGCCCTTCTTAATGCATCCTTCTCTATGAGATAATTTTGAGGTGAAAGCCCTTGTTCCAACCTCTAAAGTATCCATGGTGGAATTCATGTGTGAGACTCCATGACCTAAATTTTCTATTTTTCAGCTTCTAAGAGTGATGCAGAAGCATCTGGGGTCCTTGGAAATCCCGTGTCACCAAAAACATTTTGGAGTTTCTCTGTGTTGCTTGGTTTCTACTTTGACTGAGTTGGTCAGTTTCCTTTGGTTATTGAGTGTAGTCAGTTATCTCCTGGGTGGTCAGTTGTTTCACTGGCACTCGACATTGCTTGTCTGCTCCTCGGTTTTCTTTTCTCACCGATCGGTTTAGTTTTAGTTTTTGTTGTGGCCGACATGTGCATTTATGTTGGATCACAGATTTAATGTTGATATCAATCATTGGGAAGCATTTGGTCCTAGATCTGATATCTAATCTATAGAATTCCTTAGTATATTCCTTTACCGAGATATCTTTCTACCTTAAACTTTGCATTCACCGAACTAGGTTAATCTAATAATCACAAGGTAAGAACTTTCCTTTCAATTTATTCACCATTTTATTCCATACCTTGATTTTGTCTTTGCCTTTCCTCTTCCTATCCAGTTGCAGATGTTCCCACCATAAGGATGCATGACATTTCAACTTTGTTCTTGCAATCTTCACCTTCTTGTCTTTAAGAATGTTTTCATACTCAAAGTACTTTTCCATCTCAGTGATCCAGTCCACCAATTCATCAGAATCTAGCTTTCCACCATACTTAGGAGGATTGAAATGTGGTGTTGACTTCAGACTTGTCAAAGCCTTCAAAAACATTTCTTCACCTTGATCCATAATAGGTGCAAGTTCTGCATTCACATGTTCTTCCTCAATTTCATCATCACTAACATCTTCAAGAGGTATGCCTCTTCTCTGGGCTATTTCAATAGCTTCTAACCTAGCAACAACCTGCCTTAGCATATCTACCAATCCTGGATTTTCATCTTGCCTCCCATGAACCATCTTGACAACCCTATGTAATTGCAGGTCAGATCACAATCTACTACCGCATGTGTTGAGAAGGCTTGGATCATTAGGGTGTGCCATTTTTTGGCCCCTGCCTTGCATCAAAGAGAAGCCAATGTAAATGTCATGCTAAGATGACAATATGATGTTGAGAAAATTTGATATGAGGATTTTTCTATTGACATTTTTTTTGGTTACAAATCTTATGTTTTTCATGTTGAAGAGATGTCATGACATATGAATAATATCTCTCTTGATCAGAGGGAGTGTTAAAGTTTTGGTAGGAATGAGAGACATTTTTCATACTTGTGAGTGATCCTTCTGTATTCTTCACAATTGTAAATGTTCTATGAGTTCTAGTGTATTTCTCCTTGTTCAATATGCCATCATACATGTATTTCTATTCAGTAAGTTTGGAGCAAAAAAACTATGTTTTCTATTGAAAATGTTCATGCTTGAATTTCTTATTGTCACCACTCAGCTATGATATTGTACGACCTCCTCTATGAATGAGCTATTATTTTATTCATGATCATTTTGTATGAGTTGTTCATGTCATGGCACCATGTGTGTCTATCTTGGCATTGTGGTTCTTTAAATTCATAGCGGCTCATGTTCATGATCATTAGGTAGATGTTTGGATATCTACCAATCATGTTGTTGATGTTCATAATAGTATTGATGGAAGTTGTTATGTTGGTAATGATGGTCCTTTAGCTTTCCACCGTGTGACCTTTTGATGATCGCGATACTCTTGATCGTATGAGCTTCAAAGAAGGAAACATATCTCAATTTTTGTATTGGTGTGTGTGGCATCAGTTTTGGTTGAGATGTCTTGTGTAGTGACGATCTATTAATGTTCCTCAGTGAAGCCCCTTTAGTTACTAGGAGGTCTTCTCAACTTGTGCCCTCGAAAAGAAAAATTATCCTAAGATGATAGATTGATAGAAACGTTAGCATTCAGAGAGACATCTACGTATTTAACTCTCTGTCAATTCTTTCGCAAGTCTGTAAGAAGAGTGACAACATAAAACAAAAGATATATTTTTGTTATTATTCGATTTGTGTAAGATTGGGGTAGATTTTTGTAAGTCTTTTGTCTAAGAGTGGTACATATTGGGATATATATGTATTTGTAAGTCTATCTTCTGGAGTTGTATCTGTGATCAATTTGTGTGCAAGTTGAATAAGATTTATCGATTGACTGATTAATTTCCTCAATCATAAGAAAGAGTTTGTAGTATTTATTTGAGAACTCAATAAAGGATCATCATTTTGTGGGCTGGGTTTTTCACCTTCAAGAGGAGGGTTTTCCTAGGATAAGATTTTGTGGTTTTCTTTGTTTTTTGTTTTTTAAATTCCATCTTCTTGCATATTTTATGTGTTTTGGTTCTGAAATTAATAGATGGGGAATGTCTTAGGCATTTCCTGACTATCCCAGGATTGGCTGAATATCCCTGGCATTGAAGGAAATTTTTAGAAAAAAATCACTCCTGGCATGGGATGATGCAACATTTGAGGCTAAGGCTGAAACTACTAGTGACACTAATTTTGATGAAGATAAAGGGAAACAACACACTATCTTTGTTTTATTTTTTTAGTCTTATGACTCTTTCGATACTTTTGACACACATGATATTTAAATATTTTTGTTGAAACATGCAACCTTTGGGAATTTTAATATTCATATTAATAATTACATGCATATTGATAGTGATTAAATAAAATATATTTATGAAAGCAATTCGAATTAACTGTAGATTATTAAGTATTATGTTACATGATGTATAGTGCCTATGAATTTATGAATTTCAACTCATATTTGAACTCTCATTTCAACTCAATGGATATGTATAATGTATATGATGAATGATTTAACAATGTTATCATATGAATATTTGAAACTTCCTTATATATTTTAAAATTTCTCTATTCCTTATATAATCATCCCCTTGGCCATCCCCTGTCCCCAAAAATGGGCAAAAGAAAGTCTATCACAGAAACTGGTTTTCCCGTCCCCTTATCCCCCCTTCTAGAAAATTGAGGTAACATAAGTAAATATCCCTTTCTTTATTTAACCTTATAAAGGATAAGTTTGATACAGTATGAAAATTTAAAGTTTTAATACAGATCAAACATCTAATTCTTACATAAAGATTTGATTGAAACATTATGGACCATAGAAGGTTCCTTGGAAATAAAGGGATACTAAGTTGTTCAAAGGATTTGTTGAGAGGCAATCTATAAAACCACTGAAAATGTTGTGTGACAATGAAGTAGAATATGTCCAGAGGTATTTAAAGCAATTCTCCTTGGGCTCATTCCCAAGAGGTCCTTACGGGGATTCTAAGTGTTTAAGAATTTTTCTCCTTGGTGATCTGTCATTCCCAAATGATTTTGTGGGGAAATCCAAGCAATCCACCTTTTTTCACAATGTTATTATCCTTTGCATTATGTTTCTTATTCATAAACATATGAGAAAACATAGGTGTATAAAACTCTCCATGTAAGAGACATGTGTTCATATTAAGGTCACAATACTAATCACTAACACTTCTATAAAATATTGAAGGACCGATAAGTTGATGGATGTATGTATAAATTTAGATTGTCAGGAGGTAATGTTGTAAGAACTAGAAGAAACAAGCATCCATTCTTGTCATGAGAATCCTTACCATGTAAAATAGATAAAAACCCCAATTCAAACACACATATTGGCAACATGTACCAATATGGAAGGTAAATTCAGCTAGTTTGAACTAACTTCTACAGTGGAGTCACCATCTCCATCTTTCCCAAGTGAAATATCCTTCTAAATGAAGCCTCTTGATTTTAGAAGAGTCCAATGGTTGATAAAAGTATAAATATTCTCTTGTTTAATAGAATTATATAATGGCAAAGGTAGGAGGAATGACTAATCAAGAGATGCTCTCATCATCATATCCAAGCAATGCATTATTGTAAGTCCTTTTCTCACATTTCTTGTTGTTTGAGAATATTTCAATTTCCTTCAAGTATTCCTTTCCTTCACATCTCCCATACTTCTACCTACTCTAGACTCACTCTCCAGAGCTACAAAATCTTCATGAAAAATATTTCAACATCATGATTGTTCCATGGTACTATAAAACAAGGCCTTAAATGGTACTGTATCTATCTAAGTAACAATCAATAGCTCACAATATGAGTTGAACAAGTATAAAGCATGGTCTGGACCTCCAAACACTTGGAAACAATAGGTTTTCATAAACTAAAAATGAAATTTGATACCTAGTCACTAAGAACACATGCGTAGTGTAACTATGTGAGACTTTGTTCATAGCTCACTCAATTAATATTACCAATAATCTCCACAAGAACACTCTCCATGTTTTAAATGATGAAACCGGTTCACATTTCTCACAACAATTTCTCTGGCAACAATCTTGGACATAAACTTTGATGTAGTGTGACATTCACAACATACTAGAAGGTTCTTAACAACTCTAATAGTTGTTCCAACAGCCGTGTTTAACAACCCAAAAGTGATTACAAACTTTTTTCTATGGTGGAAGAGGAGTAATTCCTTATTCTCCTCCTCCACATCATTCAATATACGTCATGTATTTGGAATATACCCTGTTTCCTTCATCTCCCAAGATAGTATCTCCAACTTTGCATAGATCTATGTTTGTGGGTGTGATTAATCTCCTATACAAAAATAATGTACCATTTTATCCACTTCAATCCAACTACATCCAAGAATATTTTTGACTTCTCTTTCTTTCATCAATTTCCTAACCTTTTTAACATCATCCCACCTACCCACTTTTGCATAAATATTCGACAAAAGAATAGTATGTCCATATTCAAAATTGAAAAGGAGTATTTTTCACATCCCTCATGATAACTCATACTTTGATGCTTGGTTATGTTGATGCCCTAAAGGTAACTAGTTTCTATAAAATAACGGTGTTCTAATGAATTGATTCCCTAAAAGATATCTAGTTTCTGTCAGCCATGGCTTTGTTTTATTGAATTCCCTAGTTGGTTTAATTGATTTTAAAACAATGGTTTTGATTTAAAAAATGATTCCCTAGATGGTATTTGATGTTAGAAACAATGGTTTAGACTTAAATGATGCCTTAGATGGAAATTGATTTTATCTCATGTTTTCATGATATATTAGTGTAGATATTATATATATGAAATGACATGATGATTTCATTCTTATCAAAAGTAATTTAATTATTTATCTTGCATTATGTATACATAACAATGTTATAATGTCATGATTTTAGATTGACTACACTTTTTTTGGATAAGTGGATATAAGAACGACTTGGCCTTTGAGGAAAAGGGTGGAAAAGATATCACTAGGAAAGGGGGAGTGCAATATGGTTATGATGTGACCATTACAGAGAACTAGGAAGTACTAACTGGAATTTGGCTAAGTGCAACCTAGATTGCATGGGTTCCCTATTGGATCTTGGGGGGGATGTCTTTTGATGTCTTCTAAGTCATTTTGATGGTAGTGTTGGAGTCAAATGATATAGTGATCCTGACTTGCGCCATGCTCGACCATTATTTATCTAGTACTCTAGGCGATAACCTTGGTGCCAACATCCTTTTTGAATGCTTCGATTAAATCTTACCATAGGTTATATGTTTATATATATATATATCTATTCGTAGTATAAATTTATATGTATTTATATGTGTAATTAATATATGGGCAAGGTATCATGACTCACAATTTAATTACATGTATGTAAGTGTGTATGTTGTGTTTAAATACTACATATAAATACACACACACACACACACACACACACACACATGTGCCCACGCATGCGCACACGCACACACTTTTAATAATAATGAGACTTGGGTCTTTGTTAAAAATAAAAAATAAACATCCACTATTGTAATTTAAAAAATTTTGATATATTCATCAAATTAAAGTTGTCTCGAATGACACCTTAGGTTTGATCAAGCTTAATACTCTCACGACTATGAACATTGAAAATTAAAACTAAATCAATGGTTCAAAATGTGAACACCAACTTATGAATATGGATACCATGGAAACATTGGGAATTTATTAATTTTGTTTTAATACTTGGAAAGAACATTACTGGAAACTCATTTATTGCATCAACAAGAATTAAAACAAAACATTTTAGACATAAGTTAGACTTCCCATCATCCAAAATAGACGCATGGAAGGTTTAAAGAGCCATCTGATGGATGCATAGTGGGAAGCATTCATGGAAGTATATAAGAAAACTATTTCTCAAACACATGCATTCATTTTCTTTTCATTTGTTCTTTTGGCTTCCTTGAAAAGCTCTGGAAAGAGCTCATTTCTTAGCTTGTAATGGAAAGAAACACATGGAATTTTCCTTAGATTTGAGTTGTATTGAGGAAATATATGTTGTGTAGTACCCGCTCATAGGTTTCTTTTAGTTTGCTTTATGTTTCAATTGTATGACCAAATTCTTTTAGGTCACTTTTCATGTGATCGGTTATTGTTTCATTAAATGGTGATTATGGATTATTGTTATATGTTTATCACGTGCATGTATAGATTGGATGATAATGTTTCATGATGATAGATTACATGTTTTATATTGATTAAGATGTACTTACCCCATACTTGCATGTGTATGGTTATCATGTGTTTGCATCTGTTTAGCGTGTTTGTGTGGTAGAGGACGGAGGCGTAGTTACTTGCATAGTCGAGATCCACACATCCGACCGTACCCTATCATTTCTTGCTATGTATATTATTGTATGTACATGCTTTGTCTTGTGATGATAGGTTTGCAGGTACAGGGCATCGTCTTCCCTGAATTGGCAGGAGTGAGCATGCCCACAAACATTCATCTCAATGGTAAAGAGGGGAGATAATATACAGACCCAAAACCCTATCCTAAGCTAATTTATCCTAATTGTTGGATAAGCATCTGTTAACTACCCTACCTGAATTTGTCAGGGGACAAAGTTCATGGATCCCTTCTTTGAGTTTGTATGTTTATTTGATGATCTTGATTTATTGCTGTTTGATTATGTGATTTTCTATAGTCATGGAAATAAACATTATAATTGGAAAATAATGTTAGATTTAATTCCTATGTTTTTGTATGTTTATTAATTAATTAAAATTCAAATATTAAGGTATTTGGTTTTAATTAATTAATTATGTGAAAATAGGATTAGTAATGGTTATTAGTTAATAAATAATTTAATTGCATGGTTTATTGATGTTTGGAATATTAAATTATTTAATAATAGATTTTAATAATAACACGTGCTTTATTGAGTTTGAATATGTCTTGTTTCAAATAGGAGACAACTTGTCTTTAGGAGACTAAGTTGAGTTGTGCATAAAATATGTATTTTTAATTAATAATTAGTAATTTCTTTCAACATTAAGAGAGGGAGTTTGAATAGGAGATGTCTTATGAGTCATCTAGGGTTTGCATGAATGGTGGAGTTGAATCCCTAATAGGGGGATTTTGCATTCATTTGGCGTTAATTAGGTTTTTGGAGAGAATTCTTGGCATCTTGAGATTTTGGAGCTTTGTGTGTGTGTTTGGGAGTTTTGGTGGAAATTGTGGAGCTTTGGATTTTTTTGTTTTGTTTTGGCTTGTATCGTTGATTTAGATCTGCAGGGCTGAGTTTTCATCTGACAGAATTGGGAGTTTCATCATCTGACAGGCATTCTATTTCAGTTTCTAGCATTGGAATTGAGGTAGGGTTTGAGAAAATTCTTTTCAATTTTGTTTGTGTAAATTTTGATAATTTTATTGTGCCTAGATTGTTTCATTGGATTTATTGTATCTATTTTTCTTTGTTAGTAATTCTGCGTGTTAGAGAACCCATAGATTTGCTATTTCATGATTTTATACAAACTTGGCATAGTAGGGATATGCTATCAAAATTTCGGGAGAAAATTCATCCTGGATCTCTTAGGAAATGAAAAATTAATCTAGTTATAGTTTATACTGTAGAGTAGTTAAATTAAATTATTGGGTTGTTGTAAAAAATCCAATTTGAGTTGAAAAACATCATTCTGGAAAGAAAAAAAAATCTCTATTAAAAAAAGACAATCAAAATGAAAAAATTGCCACAGTGGAAAATAATTACTTGTAAATGGTAGAAAATTACATTAGCAATTAGAAATGAATTTGCAAGCAATAGTGGAAAAGACGGTTTAAGGAAAAAGACAAAATTTCCTTGTATTTTGCAAAATAGCTTATATTTCCTTTTCTGGTAAATTACTATAGAATCTGTTATTTCCATTTTCAGAAATATCATTTATTAAAAAAAAAACAAATCAGAAAGTTGTTGTCAAAATATAAATATAAATATATATATATATATATATATATATATATATATATATATATATATATATATATATATATATATATATATATATATATATATATATATATATATATATATATATATATTATTGCTTAAAAATTAGCAGTTTAAAATATATATATATATATATATATATATATATATATATATTATTAATGGCAAGTTGTTTGGAAGTTGAAAAAGTTAAAGGAATATATATATATATATATATATATATATATATATATATATATATATATATATATATATATATATATATATATATATATATATATATATATATATATATATATATATATATATATATATATATATATATATATATATATATTAATAAATTTGAATGGGGATTTGAGAAAATAAAAAATATATAAAAAGTACGCTTTTGAAAAAAGTTTTAAAAAAATTATTATTAAAAAAATTGGAAAGTTGAATTTCAAATGAGAAATTAATATTAAATTTTTTTTATTAAAAGCTCTTTGGGAGTGGGGGCCACCACACCCCCCAACCCCCATCCCATCCTCACTGTCGACGACAGAGAGTATTGCCGATGGCAGTACCAACTTTGCCGTGGCAGAGAGGGTACTGCCATAGAGGACATGCGTAGGAGTCCGGTCAGATTTTTGTTTTATGTTATTTTTTTAAGTTTTAGTTAATTAATTAATTTAATTAATATATTTAATTAATCTAGTTTTGTAATTGTTAATTATTTTAGTTTTATTATAATTGTTAGTTAATTTATTTAATTAATTTAGTTTAGTTATATATTTGTTTATTGCTTGTGATTTGATTAAGATTTATGTTTTAATTTAATTAAATCAGAGCTTAGCTTTAATCTTGATTTAATAGGTTTTAAATTAAAAATTAATATTAAGTGATTAATTTTTAAGACCTTTGTTATTTAGATTTGCAACTTATGACAATTTGATCGCTGGATCGATATAATTTGAATTTATGATTGAATTGTGCTTATTTTCTTTAGTTCTTAGGTGTATGGATTTATAGTATGGATTTGTTTATTTCTAACTCATGTGGGTTATTTCAAACGAGTTTTGTAATCTGAATAGGATTCATACATATGCTCATAGGAGACGTAAGTTTATGTGATTATTTATGTTTATAATTAACATTTTGAATAAGACAAGTGTTATGTTGTATATAGAAATTGGGTGTATTTACTTAGTTAGATCCCTAGGTGGTCTATAGGAAAATATTCTTTCATTTATAACATTAGTGTCAATATTTGTGATTAGTAGCTCAGTAAATGTACGTTGTTCTATACTTTGATCCAATTATGCTCAAAATGGAATTTTGTATTCTTGTGAGTTAGAGTGTTCTATGATGCATTATGTCTTCTTCATGCCTGAACTGTATTCTTGTACTTTATGTGATGATGAGCATTAGAATGACCTAGGGGAAACAGAGGCAGGGATCTTTGTCAGTTGAACTTGTTTTCAACATTATGTTTGATGTGTGTGCTTATTTTGATTATCATCTATGTTTCAAACATATGGGCTCTTGTTGGTTATTATCTGTTTATGGTATCATTGTAATCGTGATAGTTTCTTGTGTGTGAAACTGCATCTAGGATTACCTGGTAGTATACCTACTTTGATATTTATGAGATTATGAGCCTAGGGGAGGTTGAATAGGTGCATCTTAAGGGAGTGGCTTACAATAGGGGCCGGGACCCAAAGTGGTCAGTACCTGGGTAACCTATCATAAGTTATGTAATTAAGTGATAACTTAGTAATTAAAACTTGTAGCTCATTCATTTAAAAAGATAAGTTAGAGTATGCTTATGATTAGAATTCCTCATTTCTATGAGAGAGTATTCTAATCCCACATGGATTGTATTGAGGGTCCGGGGCCCAGAGTGTTCAGTTCTAGGGTAACTCAATGCTTGAGAGTCCGGGGTCCATTGTGACCAGTCCAGGGTACTCAAGTAATCAGACATGTGATGACACTCCCATAGCATGTAGCCTAGGTCATCTCCTGAGTTTCTATTTATGCCTCTGGATTAGTGTGTCTCACCTTTCACTTTATTTTGTACACCAGGAGTAGAGAGCTTTCAGGATTCCTTGCTTAGTGGTTTTATCCTTGTTTGATTTTGGTCATCCGATTGGGGTTTTTGGTTATCTCCTTAGCACGGTGGGGTGGACCTTTGTGGTTCTATACAGATGGGTAGTAGTGATTCTTTACCATTTGAGATTCGATGTCCTGGTGCTGATGTTGTTGGTACTTCTGCAGTTGGATGCCTTCATGAATCTTCATTGATTCTTCATTGTTGGATTCTTATCATTTCTTCATTATTGTTAACTCGTATTAGTGTATTGCATGTGATACCTAATTTGGTCATTGTACTTTTTATAGTTAGAATTATTATTACATACCCTGTGGCATGTGCAGTGGATTTCAGTGTATTAGTTATCATGGTTGTCCATGCGGATTGTATTTACTGATGTAAGTTGTAATTGTATCATTTATGTTATGGAATCATTTGTTATCTTTCTTTAGTTGTACTTTGTTCTTAAGTAATTCTACGTCAAGGAACCCTTGAGATTTGTAATCTGTGTTGGATGTTGTTTCAATGTGAGTAAATGGTAATTGCTTCTGCACCATTGTGTATCTTGTATGTTAACTTTAGAAAAAAAAATTCTCACCAAACTTAGTAGCATGTTATAGGTTAATCTCTCTTGGGTTCTCTGGCAGGGCGTTACATGTTGGACTAATTGCCAAAGTCCCCCTTTTGGATTCATGACATCGTTTAACAACCTTTTGTGTCTTCTATAAGTCTAGTAGTTGTATCAGGCATTAACATGTCGATCTTTTGGTGCAACAACTGCTAGTTGTAACAAATGGTATCAGAGCTTGGTCATAGGTTCGAATTCCCTTGAGTGATGTTGACAGGGGGATTTTTAGACTAATTTCCAACGTCCCCCTTTGGGATTTGTGACATGGTTTAAACACCTCCTATGTCTTCGATAAGTCTAGTAGTTGTATCGAGCATTAACTGGTCAATCTTTTGGTGCAACAACAACCGCTAGTTGTAACAATATATACTCTTTTTTGAGTTGCATTGGAAGATTAACTTATTTTAAGGATTACGGTAGGAGATAAATTTCATCTTCGAGTTGCTTGGAGAGATTTCATAGAGCTTATTCTAGTGAGGATCTTTGTTGGTGTGAGTAGTTGTTAAATCAAACCACCTTTATCTAGTTCCATCTTTAACCTCTTTGGAGACTCACGGGCATGTGAAGATCATTTCCCAATCTTTTCTTGTTTATTATGTTAAACCTATACTGAAGTAGCTTGCGTAGTAGTTCATTATTCTGAAAGAAATAAATAAAAGTTTATTCTTCAAGAACCAGATGGTAGCTATCACATGAAAGAGGAGTTTATTCTTCTTGATTCTTTAGGATTTGTTTTAAAAGAAGAGACTTCTCTGCTTGTTGTTTATAGACTATCACTTAACCTGTATAAATAAAATCTCCTCTCTTTGTTTAGCAAAGTTAAGGCTAAAATTGTGTTACATTGTGACAAGAATTCTTGCAAACCTCTGTAACTATAGGTGCATGTTCAAACTTAGAGTTTTGCAAGGTTGCTATATTTTATTCGAGTTTATTTTTCTTTTTTTAAAAAAAAGTTTCATATTGTCAAGCTAAAACTTTTCCTTAAGTGGCAAGTTTTGAGATAGTATTCTTGCAACTTAGGAAACAAAGGTGCATGTACATACCTTAAAACTATGTAGAAGTCTCAAGATGTTCTCTAACCCACGTTGCTTAAGTTCTAGGGAATTTTTAGAAGGGAATAAATGTGTTTGCGGACATAATGTAATTACCTTACAATAGTTCAAGTGTGCCTATAGATTATGATATGATAATTGTTGCATTGTGCCATAGATGAGAAGATTAATAAGTCTTTCACTCTCCTTAGATGTACTATCTAAATTATTATAGACTTATAAGAGATTTACATTAATAATTTTCTAATAAATGAACTATAGAAGTGGTTAAAACTTACTTACTATAGAACTACTCTATGAGCCCATTCAAATGAACTGAGTGTAACCTATGTAAGAAAATCAGGCGCATGTACTCTTAAGGTTTAGATGAGGATCTTGAGTGAGTACATAGGCTTGAGAGAGAGCACATTATGCAGCACCAAGTTGAATGGGATTACATATTTGTAATTGGATTAATGAAAATAATGACAAATTAATTAAAAGAATCAAAACAGATGGTCAAAATGTTCATATGCTAGATAGGTGTGTTAGTTCATATAGAGAACTAAAGAAAATCCTTTATCCTTGAGCTTACCATTAGCCTATTGGGATCATAAAGGTGTAAGTCAGATAGGGTGAGAACTTGATATAATTAAAAGTGAATCCTTGACCAAGGTGCACTAACTATGTGCTAGTGCTTGTTAGTTCTTAAGATCCTGGATACAATCCTAGTTAGGAGTTATACCAAGTTAGTAGGAACTATAGGGTGTAACCAACTAAGGTTACATAGGGTCTTACACCAATTTCCATATGACTTGACATAACCATATTCCATTCCCTTGCAGAGGGCCGACCCACTACGGTAAGAAGTGAGCAAGGGGGATTTGTAACGATCCATGGTTGGGTGGATAAATTTTTCAGTGATATCTTATTCCCTTATGGTGCAAAAAGAGATTAAAGATGAAAAAATGGATATCAGTCGCTAAATGTAAAAGTATGAATATTTCTCTCTGTACTTTGTATATGATGTTAATAATGAAATGTATATCTAGTTTCTTCTTAAAAGTTATTTCCAAATGTTGTAGATTTGATTTTGTTCTTTTTGTCTATATATATATATAGTTTAGCATGTTATTGTAATTTCTTCTTTCCATGTTTTACTTAATTTCATTTCTTCTATACATTAAACTAACCATTAATTTTGTTATAGTTTAGTGTTTATTTCAGTGTTGCAACAAATTCTCCTAGTCTTATGTTATTTTATGATCGATAAGTACAAAGAAAGCATAACAACACAAAAATATCAAGTCTTACTGACATTTTAATAACAAAATTTAAAGCTTCTTGAAGAGAACCATCACAACCAAGAAGGTCAACCATGCATAAATCATGATCTAATGTAGGTGTAATGCAATAAGATTCACTCATGCAATTGAAGTATTTATAGCCTTCATCTACCAGACCTACATGGATGCATGGAAATATAACACAAACTAAACTTATATTGTCAAGGTTGTGTCCACAAAGCTTCACTTCTTTGAACAGTTTGAGGGCATCAGTGTGTAGGGATTGAATATCACAAGAGCATGTCACATAAGAAATTTCCAAGAAATGTGGAAATTATAATGAGAGTCAAAGTTGATAAGCACAAATAGACTAGTCAACAAGATTTTATTTTCATACAAGTGGAAAATACACATAGAATTCGACCATGCTATTGAACACCCACAATGTCATAACATAACATTACAATGGCCAATTCTAATGATGCTGACATACTCATCGAGCATCCAAATACATCATGATTACATCAAGTATGAAATACATCAAAGAATATACATCAAGAAGAATATATCATAAGTAAATACAATCTGATACATAATTACCCTTGGACAACTATCCATCTACAGAAAATCCTTATCTCATAAGCCCTCAAACAACTATCCATCTGTTGTCTCGAGATAGGAGTATGGCCCAGGTGCTTTTTCCACCCAACAATAGAGTGGTTAGCTCCCTTGGGGCTCTTCCTGAGATGAAGAGTGTGTCAACCTTACTTGAGAAGCCTAGCAACCTAGAATTGATGGATCAGATGGATTTGGTATAGTTGTGAAACTAACTATGCAAAGTAGAACATAATCACGGATGTGGTAGGGAGATACAACATAACCATTAATAAATTAATTTTTTTTTGTAAAAATAGCTTTGGCCAAAGAATTTAAAACTATTTTCTACTAGTAGTTAGTATGAAAAGTACAACATTTTCAACCACCCTGCCATAGTTATCCTCATTCAACACCCCTCCCATATTGCAACAAAATCACTAGAAGAGATAAAGGATAATACAATCAACTCAGAGTTTAATACTGTCACATCTATGTCTTGATTTTTAAGGTAAATTTTAGTCATTTCAACATACTATGGTCTGGAAACATCGTTAATTTATTACAGTAAAAAATATCTAGTGTAATATTCAACCTTGTCATAATCTAGATTCATCACATGAAACTAACAGCTAAACAGGGGTTCAGATACATAGACCAATTTAAAAACAAATTCCAGACAAAAAGAGAAATAATTTTTTGAGAAAGAAGTTCAAGTACGTAAGCACAAGGAAGTCCAATTTCCATTACAAACTACAAAGTCAAGGTCTCAGGAAGAGAGGTAGCTCGGTCCATTCCAGACACTAATATAAATAAATCAAAATTATGGTTATATATATATTCCAGCTAATAAGGAAAGGCATGCAACCTTACATGAGACAAATGGCATGTGGAAATTGGAAAGAACCTAATTCAAAGCATCCTAGTTGGAAGGACCCAATTTGGTTTCCAACTCAAAACAAATGATATGGAAATGGTAGATTCAATGTTGGAGCAGCCGTAAGGACAACTCCGCTGAGCCCATTATGGTTATCTTTCCCCACCTACACAAACTCGGGGAGATAGGCCAAATTGTCTCTTAAGAGAAAATAAATAGGAAACCTCAGATAGAATGTAATCAACACAACCTAATCATTGTCAAATATACAACACTAATTCCCCAGATAGAGAAATCAATAAGAAATTAAATCCAACATCAGCAAAAAATAACAAAAGTTAAAATAGATTGACAAAAGATTTGATTCAAAATAACTACATAATTTTTAAAACAAAAAAACATGGATTCAAATGGTGATAAACATGGAAAAATGCCTAAAAATGATACATATCAGATTTGAATAGTGTTAGCATACAGTTTTTTCCTTTTCTTTAAATTAATCTCAGACTTATTTAAAGCATGAAAAGAAAAGAAAATCTCAACACTAACAAATGAGTTTCTTTGGAAGCAAACTCTCTGAAAATTATAAGGTGCAACTACCTTGTAAAAATATTTTCAATATGATCTTATTGAAAACAGAAAAGTAAAACCATGTGTGCTTTTCACCAGAAAACACTTAAGGTAAACATTCAGCTCATGAACATGAAAAGAATGTGCAAATTTTAAAAGAACCAAATCTAATTCTATCACTGTCTCACACTTTGAAATCTTTAAATCTAAAACTTCAATAAAGATTCTCTCTATTACTCTAAGCACAAAATCCACCCATATCACAGTTAAGCTTTATTTAATATAACTTATCTCCACAAGAAAATAAATCACATAAGATAAACAATAGTATTTATCAATTCAAAAGATTAAACACATATGAAATACCATAAGATATCTCATATACTCTATAATATCAGTATTCAAAAGCTTGAAGCTTAGTTCTTAGAAAATAGTTTCTCAAAACTCAGAGAGCCGAACCCTTAACAAGCTAAAAGTTTTTCCAATATATAGCCACGCAGGGCTTATGTAAATAACTGAATGAAACTGTCTTTTTTTTACTAGAAGTAAATATTTTAAACTTAATAACTATCCTAAGCATAAAGAAAAATAAAACAGGATTAGGTGCGAAGCACCTTCAAAACAGAGCCAAGTGTCCTAGATGACTATGGTGTTGAAGCCACCGCAAGCCGCCCTGCCTTGCAATCTTGAAATGTAGTTGTGAATGCAGATATTACCTATTGGTGTGGAAATCCAAGGAAGTTGATTCACTGTTTCCATACTTCCTTTTCCCTCTGGATTTTAGCTATCTTTTCTCTATGCATAACTAGGTGATCCCATTGGATTATAAGCATCGATTCTATCCACGCAACCTTTGTGAATTCTTGGACTACTGGTGCCTTCATTCCTTTGAGCTCATCAAACCAGGTACTGACATTCTTGATTACCTACTCAATTGGTCTATTTGATTCCCCTTGACACTGTTTATCCACCCAGTTTACATCATTGGAAATAATATCCCTGATGATTCCTACTCCCTTTAGGAGGTCTTTTATTTTAGAAACTCCTTGCGCTACAACTTCGTTCCTCCAGTCTATACACTCCTTTATAACATAAAGGGTTTTTTCATCTACCCCTGGTATTGGATTTTTTATGAGGAATTTTTGTAGGCCATATTCTTCAGCCTCTTCCATCCAATGGATTTCTTTTGTCTAGGTGGTTTTTTCTATCTCCCACTCCTCGATACTTGCCTCAGATTTCTTTATCAAATGACTTCCTTCAACACAAGCTTGATCTAAGTGAGTTATTTTCTTGGTAGCTTCTAACTTTACATGCTCCACCCATTCCTCATATGCTTTGCTAATCACCTTGTTTCTTTGCACTTGGTCAAGAAACCTTTGATTATCCAAGGATTTCACATCAATGGAGGCTGGCATTTCACTCAAAGGAAAGGGCTCTGGATTATGGATGGAATTTATGTATTGGCCATATTTTTCATAGCTTCCTTCATCTCCTGTTTGTCTTTAGCATCTTTCCAGACTCTATTGGCAATCTTCTTGTTCGAAACCTCAAAGAATTTCATATCAGTGGCTCTGCTATCTCTCCCTAAGTCAACTCTGGATATCTAGAAATCTTGGGCTAAAACCTCTCCTTCAATCTTGTCGCTTACCAAATTTGCAATTTCTATCATCCAGTGGCCACTGATTTTATTGAAATCAATTCTAGATTCCATCCTTGTCTTCTTAGTCTTCGAAGTTTTTCCCAAACACCTACTCACAACATCCTCAATAGGGATGGATATAGGAACCACACTTTTCCTTTTGGCAACATAATTCTCTAGCCATAGTGGAGCTATGAAGGGCTTCTTTTGAGTATCATAACTACTTAGAAGAGCCAGTGAATCCTTCAAAGTATTCTCTGTTTCATCCTATAACTTCTGATTATCTGCCATATCAGGTATACTAGATCTTGCAACTGGATTCTTCTATGAATCAGCTTCTGGTGGATCCAAATTCACAATGACACTGGGGTCACTTCTTGCCACTTAGCCTTGTTCTTCACCCTGGAACTTGATCAGGTAACTTGAGCTATGGGTTCATCTCGGAGTTGAAATTGAACTTGAACTTGTGGAGAAGTTGGTTCAACTTTTCCTGCAAAAGATTGATCAATATTCACATTAGTTAAAATAGAAATTTTCTTCGACGAACTCCTCTTTGTTTTCACTTCTTTCTTGGCAGACTGTGGAGGATTTATAGAAGCCTTCTTCTCAAGCAACCATGCCTTTGTTCTTTTAATCACCCTGTTCATTCTCACTTGCAAGTCATCTTCCTCCAGCTTCATCCAATCTAACTCAGGAATGGGAAGGGCCTCTACTTTCTCCAAGAATTGGGAATCAAGAACATCAACCTCACCATCCTCTTCTACCCCATCTATATTCATATCTAGTCTGAAAGTGATAATTTTTTTCATGGTTAATTTGGACCAAAACCTTTTCCTTACTTCCAATTCATTAGAACAATTGGCCCAGAAATCCTCCAACTCAGGAATATGCATGAAAGTATCAAGAACATTAAGGTTTGCTCTAGCAAAACCCCTATAATCAAAATTGGTTCTGGGAGTGTAAGTCTATAAGCAGAAAGAAGACAATTCTTATTCCATAGTTAAAGCATCCTAGAAACTCTTGCATTTGTAGTAACCCAACTCGATAGGAAAAAGAACACCCGAGGATTTCTTTGAGCTACCAGATTTTTGTTCAACAATAACAAGTTGACTACAGAGTTCCATTAAGACCACATTGTCTAAACAAAACCTAGGAAGCCATAATGGTTCTTCATCAAATGCTCCAACCCTAAGGTAGGTGAATATAGGAAATTGTATGAAATGACAACCATATACATTTACCACCTGCTTGGCTTCTTTAAAGAGTGAAATTTTCTTTCCCTCTCAATTCAAAAACTAACTTTGTTGAGAATCTGTCATTAACCATTCTGAATACCCTAGGGAGCTTTTCACTCTACAAACATGTGAAATAGTCATATATTCTCATGTCATTTGTCCACAAATCATGGGGTAATCCCTCCCAAGTCTGGCAACAAGATAAAATATAGATAAGGTAGGAAGACATGTAAAAGGTGGTCAGGCTAGTCACATTTAAGAGCTCTTTGTGAAGTTTCTTTGCTATCAAATCAGCCCAATCAATAAATTTATTCCCTTTTATAATTTTCTGAATAAAGCAATACATCCAGTTTCCCAATGGAACACGTGTGGGTTCCCTTTCACCCTGTTTAGAAGAAATACAATATCGGCTATATCCTTACGAAAATTCTTGATTGTTAGAGGCTTAGGAAATCTAGACCCCCCTTCTCTAGTTTCGAAAGCCATGTCTGGGCTATCAAGGAGCTATACTTTTTCTTGTCTGACTCATACACATGATCTACCTCAACAGAGGTCCACGATTCATAGGGTTCCTTATTTGGAATCCACAAAGCTACCATTAATGTTTCCCTACTAATCTTGACCAAAAATTCTCCTGAAGCATCTTTGATACATCTGCTCTTAGCGTCATACTTATTGGTGCATTCTAACACCAGTTCAGGACAAACTAGAGCTGGGGGAAAATTTGGGGCCTCTACAAGTCCACTCTCTACTATCCTTTTTGAAAAGGAACCTTCTGAGGCATTTCTAACCCTATCACATAGTTCCCCTAAACTTACATTCATCAAAGAGGTATCGCCAATGTCTGGAAGGGAGATTAACATTTCCTCTTTCAGGAGTTTGGGGTGGAACAAAGGCATTTTACTAGCAAGTAGTGAAAAAGACTTACAACACATAATGACCTCTTTTGAATAAACTAAAAACTATAGGGAAGAAAGGAACTCACCAATTTTCTGTGCACCAGATTACTGTAACCTTCTCACCACCAATTCCATTGCTCCTTCTTCTTCCTCAAGCCAAAATAATTAACGGAAATGTCTTAACCATTCTTCATTTATTAACAATGGCTCATAAGATTTTAGTAAATCCCCATAGCATAGCTTCAATAAATGTCTTAATGAAGGAATGATTGACATGACATCTGGAGTTACTCATCATTAATCTTCAAGTTAAATTGGCACGAAAATCTCAATTCCCTAGGGCATTCCCTGATTACCATATCTTTTCAATAATGACCCTTACTACGTCATGCCATCAGCTGTCACCTCCACTATTCACATGCATGAGCCATCTTGTCAGATTTAACAACCCTGTATGATAACTTCCAAAAATTGATGAAACACCTGGAGTGCTTGAAACTGGAAAACTTCTACGGAATGAAAGAACAATCCCACTGAATATTACATGTGTTATTCCTTGTATTTCAATCATGAACTTGAACTTGAACTAATTTAAGGTTCATGAATAGGTTCAGGTTCAAGTTTGACTTTGAAGATCGACAAACTTTTGAAGAGACAGACAAATGACTGACGCTGCACAACCCGAACGGAAATGAACTTGAACTTGAACTTGAAAAGGTTCAAGTTCAAGTTTGACTTAGGATTTTTACTGACCAAGACTAAAACTAAGAGTTAATAAAAATTGAGGATAAAAAATAGGATAATATTATAATACCCCAAATCACACCTATTTCCTAGCTCAAACATAATGGTAAATTGTTGCATGTATCATCTCATTGATGAGCATTGAAAGGTAAAATGGAATTGAGTTTTAAAGGAAAATAAATTTTGTATAAAAGATACCACCTCACACTATAACACAAGATGCATTTCAAAGAGATGACGATTCTTTTAAATTGAAACAGGCCTTGAGCCTCCTTAATTTGATTGCAGCCATGCATTGGTTTGGCATTGAGTAGTCTAGATTCTCCCTAAGCCATGGTTTTTACTATATTTATTTAGCATTTAAATTTTGATGTGGTCAAGGAAGGAGAAATCCTCAATGGAGATGTCTAATCTTGCAACTAGAGAATACACAATAGAAATGACAAAACAAAGCAATAATTAACACCAACAATAAGGAACAATGCTCTTTAATTATCATGAAGTTGGCCTGCAAATGTAGATTATGGATTTTCAACATACATGCCTCATTACTAAGGACATCAACCTTATTCCCGATCTTCACTATCAAATATATTGGCTACCCTCATTCCCCAATCTCCCTCTACCTAAAAAATAAATACTACCCTACTTATATACAAGATCATCAACTATAAGTCGGCCTATCCGATCAACAATCTCCTAGATAAATAAAATGTATTACAACATATGGGTTAGAACCTAAATTCACAAGAACACCTCCAATTAGATACATCATGTTGTGTGAACATACAAGGAGATCGGCCACATGTGTAAGAACATAGAAAAAGGAACCATGAAGCTTCACATAACGTGAAACCCCATTTCAAGCTAAATCTCACCACCCTGACTGTTAGTACAGGAAAACTGAATAGGACTAGACCTAAACATTAAATAACTTGATTCAAAAACATCAGAATGAGCTGCAAAGCTAGACATAGGATTTATAGGATGTTTAGAACACAACACAAGGTTCACATTAGAAAATGAGCCAATTGGAACAATCTAAGGTCTAAACACTAGAAACTACCCATCTAAAACAATAAATGGATAAACTAAAAGGAAATACTTTTTTGGTTGATGCAAGATTTCTCTGAACCCAAGATGCTTCAGGTGAATAGAATATGTTCCATAAGAGGAACTTATGAACATCTAACAAGATTCAAAACATAAATCCCATTCTCATTTTTGACCCAGATATCCTCTTTATCTGCTACCATCATATTCTGCAAATGGCTATGCTTACTATCCAAATCCTCAAACCTAGTAGTATGAAATCCATCGTCAAGTACTACTTTGCCACTGCTATGATTATCCAAATCACACCAATTGCTTCTACTTTTGTTTCTCTTATAATCAACAATTAATGTTTTCTTCCTCCTCCATAGTTTGGTTCTATTCTTGACATCATTTAGTAAAACTCCTTAGCTTTAGCCATGGATCTATTAACAATATTATGTTGTTCATATGATATCACTCCTCTTGTACTTTGTTGTAACATCATCCAATTTTAAGTAGCTTTAAACTCTACTAGTTCAAATTCATTCATTTGATTCAACAACAATTGTAACACCTCAGAGGAGAGTAGTGAACAAGTTGCATAAGAGGGTAGTGATGATGAAGATTACATCATTATCTATGAGAAATATTTGAGGGTTGGAATACCACGTGCACCTACTACTCTAGTTCCTGACTTTACTTCATTGGAGATTAAAGGGAAAGTATATAGGGACATGAGGATGGAGGCATGTGAGGCATTTTTGGAAGATTATAGTTTTATAAAGACTGATGTCTTCCATGAATTGTTATGGAAGGTAAAATTGGATAAATTTAATAGGGGATGTGATGAAAGGAAGGCCAAGAAACTAGATAAATTGGAATAAGAAAATGAAGATGAGGTTAAGACTGAGATGGCCAAATATTTTGAGGTCATCACCCCTAAGGAAGGAAAGAGAATTCTACACAATGTAGGGGTCTTGATTCTCCCCGAGTGGAATATTGTTGATGTTGTGGCATTTGATGTTGTGAGGAGAAGTATGCTATTATATGGAAGGGAATCTAAGCATGTGAATCTCATCATGAAAGGGGAATTTCACAACAGTGACCATGCTACATTTTCCTTATGGTCATTGTACCCTACAAAAAAGAATCCATAACTTGTGGACATTAAACCAAGCCTTAGGGGTAATGTCATCATTTAGATGACTGCAAACACTGAGGTGTAGATGAAAACAAATTGTTATTAGAGACTACTAAATTTTCATATGATGTTTCCAAAAAGGAGAAGGATGAAAAATAGTAATACAAGAAAAGGTGCCACCATGTATGTTCGTTGAGTACAATAAGTCTCAAAAAAGATGTTTGGAGTTGGAAAATGAGATTTCCCTACTTAAGCAACATAGTGCATAATAGTTGTCTTATCCCCTTTCCATCACAACACCTCCACCATCTTCTGAGGATGTTCCTTCCTCTTCTAATGTTGCTAGTGTTCAGGATGTTGAGAAAACATCATCTCCTGCTTCCTTAGCTCTCCCAATCATTGAGGAAATTGAGTATTCAGTTGATCCATCCAAGGGGTAGTTACTGCAAAAGATTAATGATTTGGAAAACCAAGTTGTTGATAATGAAGGTAAATTAGTGTCTAAGAAGAACGAAATTGTTCACACTATTCTTTATCACTGGGCATGTGCAAGATCATGAGGGGCCAAAAAGTGGCGATGTAAAAAAATCCACTTTTCAGTCGTCCAAAAGCACATGAAAATGTATGTTGACTTTTTAGTAGGCCTGGGTGTCAGTACACCTGGGAAAAATTGACACCAAAGCACAAGCCTTATCGGGTACCTAAAACCTGTGGCATAAATCAAAACCCACGAGCTATTTTCCTCATTTCTCCTCACATTTTGGGTTTGGAAAATGGCTCTAACTATCATATACATGATATTTTTGGGTATTTGATTGTGACAACAAAAAATTTGACTCCGCAGTTGATCTGGTAAGCAAATTCTTGCTATATCTTCATTAATTTTTTTCATTTTCATGTTAAATGTAGTTTTTTTGGTTAAAATAGGTTTTGTATTGATTTTTTAATAATATATGAAATCAATTTGAAATTTATATTTGTTTATTATTTAATCAGGCATGGCTGATAACAATGAAGATAATAACCCTCCCCCACCAAATAACTATCCCAAAAACAATCTAGAACCACTTCAAAACCCTCAATCTTTAGAGGATTTGATACAGGAGAACTTGAACACTATATAGGGCTTCAGAAACACGTATCATAATATACCTAGGTTAGCTCCTATGCTTGACACCCTAAATACCATTGCTGAAAACATTGACACCCTTACGTAGCAACATAATGCTGCTCTTCATTGGCGTGATGATATGCACACCCAATTTGATGACGGGCTTGACCATGATGGGGTTGTGGCCCTTAATATAACTAAGGAGGATATAGCCTCCCTTTTTGTTAATCCTAAAACCATATTAAAAGTTGACCCCAAAAAGCCCAAACTATCAATAAATTAGTGCACAAATGAAGCAACATGCACACACTTTTGGGATTGCTGGTGGATGGTTTTTGATAAACCACCCCATAGAAATTTGGAGCTCCCTTTCAATTTCATAAAAAAATTGTATGCTGAGTTTGTGATTGGTCACAATGTTAATTATGTTAACATGATGCCCAACATGGGCGTAGGTGAAGGAGCTCCTTAGACTAGGCCATTTTCCCAATGCAAAAAGGCCACTACCTTCGTCCCCCCACTGATGTCGCACCCCCTCCTCTAGTGCAGCATCCCGATATCATTGCAAAGGCTGCCTCACAGAGCATTAGGGCCATTCATTTTTTGAGTGATTAGTTGATCATGTAGACCAGGTCATTGTTGCCTCCTGGTGTGGATGATGCTGGCGCATCGACATCTCGTTGGAGTTCACATGTATGCAAGCCACATATTTGCATTATATGTAAGAATATGTGCCTCGGACCACTTACTGATGCTGATACATATCAATTTGTTATTGATGAGGAGGATATAGGAGACATAGTTGTAGAGGCTACAACACCTCATGGAGCATCTACATCTCATGAGAGTGCTCAAGAGGTGTATGCAGAGCCATGGACTCCTGTTGATACAATAAGAGTAAAAGATATAAATAAATTTGTCATGTGACTTATTTAATTTAAAAATAATTTATTTATTTAGATTAGTTTTAATGATTGCATGCACTTATGTATATATATTTTTTCCATTTATGTTCAGCCGATGATAAAGGAGGAGTTGAGATAGGTGGATGAATCCACACTTTCGACCATTTCATTTGGCCTTGATGCCTATACGGTATATTATAAATTATGTACCCATTAGTTTTTTTTTATATCATTTAGTGTACATGCTTAAATATTTATCAATTAGAGCAATAAAATTCATACATTTACTAATATATTGTCATCTTATTGTACTCTTGTAGGCTACAACAAATGTAAGTGGGGGGCACGAGGGGGTTCCTTCTTCATGTGTCGACAAAGGAAAGGTAATTAATTATTTAAGATTAATTATGCATGCATATGTATGCCACTTGTGTGTAGTAATAAATATTTTACTTGCACTTTATTATATAGGGTGTGGCTCTTGATGATGTCCCGACATGAGTTTAGTAGCCTAGGCTGATAGGCATCTCGATTCGGAGTGATAGCCCGATTGTATGTAGATTTTTACATATTTTTATTTGTATTTTGTAACCAGGGTTGTTATGATGATGTACATTTATATATAATTGACAATCTTTTAACTCTCATAGTTTACTCCCAGTGTGAGGGAGGGCCCATGAGAATCTTTCATATCTTTGTTGACCCAACCCACTATTCTAGAGGAGGGATCAACAGATGTAAGTTTTAATTTTAGTTCAATCAATTTGTAATTTTATTATGCTATCATCCTATTTTTTAGATTGATTACTCTATGTTTCACCACTCTACTAATCTCATTATTGTAAATATAAATTTATAGGTCGGAGTTGGTGTTGTTGGCATGGTCCCTTCGCTACCAAAGACTTATGCTAGGACACCTGATCATGGTAGGTGATCGAGAGGCCAGGTACAGATATTTGTATTCAGTTATAATTTTAATTAAATTAGTGTTTGAATTATGAATTATATATATATATATATATGTACAAATCATATAAACTAAGCAATCTAACTTGGGTTTGAACTCATTTTTTATGCAGGATCACTCAGAGCCAAACACTTCTTCAAAGAGGCTACATTTGGATGATCCCCCTATGAAATAGGATGTAGTTTTAGTTTTGTGGTCATTTAGAGATGCCACTTGGCACATTTTGAGATGGCATATATGCCACATTGTACACCTTGAAACATTGATTTTGTAGACATTTTGAAATGGCATGTGCCATATTTGTATATGGAGATACTTTTGATACATTTGATACTTTCTATATATAGAACATGTTCATTTTTATGTTATATTTGCATCATCTTTGTATACATATTTATTATTCATGTTTATGGAATTGAATGGTGAAGTTATATCTTGACTATGATTATCATTATGATTTAAATTATATCTTGTTTAAGTTACATTTATTTTTCTTTACTCTAGAATACCCTGTTCACGGAGCTTATTATGTTTGAGGTTTAACTTCTATAGATTTCCTATGTTCTTATGTTTCATACCATTATACCTCCCACCCAAAGGGATAGTCAGTCTCTTTATATTTACAAACCACATTTGTAAATGTTAACTTCCTCAATCAGAACACAACTGGACTCACGTATAAAAACCATAATTTTGCATTTAACGCGTACTCCAGTGATAGCCCACATTTGCCAACTACCCAAAACATCAATCTTTTTAAGTCTTTGGACAACCCAACTCCATTACCATACACAACACATGTTCCATGTCCTCAAAGCCACGCATGCACATCTTATAACATCCCAAACTTCTCGACTAGCTATATATCTTTTCCATATACATCCTGACCCCAGCATGCAAAACCATGAACCATATTTCTTGATTACCATTAAACTTCACCTAACATAACATTTTATATCTCCATCTACTACATTACAAAGACAAGTGTTGATATTATAATCTATATACCCACTCTACTACATCACAGATCCCATGACCCTTAACCCAACTTGTAATCCCACTTGAGCCACTTAGTACTACATTGTTTCAATACTATGTATATACTCACTATGTATATAACTCATCATATTGGGGTTTACTAAATCCATAGAGAAATGTAGCACTTGTGTTGTTAGGTCACTTGGGTCGAGCGTGGTCGCGAGCGTTCCAGTGACTCCGTGGGTGGAATGGGGTTGTCACTGGTGTTTAACTAGCCAACCGGAGCCAATGGAGTAGATGGTTCAATGCCAGGACAGACGGTTTGAAAGATACACTTCAGAGCTACTTTCAATTGACCCTCACTGCAAGTTTTGGCATTGACTGAGATTTCCTTGCCAAATGCAAACAAAATCAAATCACCCAAAACTAAGAGAGGTTATTGTAGACCTCAAAAACATGATCCCATAGCCCCTGATAGTTTTTTGATACCTCTCATGAGGTCCAAGATACAAGCCTCAGAAGATCTCTTCCCAATCATGCTTAGTGCACCTTGGGGTCACTTGGGCCGAGTGTGGTGGCGAGCATTCCAGTGATTCCGTGGGCAGAATGGGGTTGTCACTGGCATTTACCTGGTGAAATAGAGCTGATGGAGTAGATGGTTTGATGCCAGGATGGACGGTTTGAAAGATACACTTCAAAGCTACTTTCAACTGACCCTCACTGCAAGTTTTGGCATCGACTGAGATCGCCTTGCCAAATGCAAACGAAGTCGAATCGCCCAAAACTGAGAGAGGTTATTGTAGAGCTCAAAAACATGATCTCATAGACCCTAATAGTTTGTTGATACCTCTCACAAGGTCTGAGATATGATCCTCAGAAGATTGCTTCCCAATCATGCTTAGTGCACCTTGGGGTCACTTGGGTTGAGCGTGGTCATGAGCATTCTAGTGACTCCGTGGGTAGAACGGGGTTGTCACTGGAATTTACCCAGCCAACCAGATCTGATGGAGTAGATGGTTTGATGCCAGGATGGATGGTTTGAATGATACACTACTAAGCTACTTTCAACTAACCCTCACTACAAGTTTTGGCATCGACTGAGATCGCCTTGCCAAATGCAAATGAAGTCGATTCGCCCAAAACTAAGAGAGGTTATTATATATCTCAGAAACACAATCCTGTAGCCCTTAATAGTTTGTCAATACCTCTCATGAGGTTTGAGATACGAGCCTCAGAAGATCACCTCCCAATCATGCTTAGTGCCCCTTGGGGTCACTTGGGTCGAGCGTGGTTGTGAGCATTCTAGTGACTCCGTGGGTGGAATGGGGTTGTCACTACCATTTACAATGTCATGAAAGTGAACCACCAACTTATAGTCCACACCATTTTTAGTAACAAAAAAGTTAACCATTTTACTCTCCCGTGCAAACTTAGAAAGCATGTCCCTTGCAGACCATAAAACACACAATGCATTATGGTACACTGGGCAGCCTGCAAGCAGTTGTGTTTTACAGATTGAGTAAGTAGTCCTTGGGAACATGTCCTTGTCTGCAGTGGAAACAATTAGGTTTTCATTCTGAAACAAGAGAAGACCCAAATGGGAAAGCATGCACACTTCTTTTCTTGACCCAGTTTTGTTGCAATGACTTTTAGTGGTATGTTTGAAATTTGAACTATGAAACTAATCATGATTAAGCCAGTCAACAGTCTACTAAAATTCAATTATTTTTAATATTCTGCCACCCCTCCCAAAACCCAATAACAAAGACTGAATATTAGGACATTTGTTTTTCTTTACTTTGGAATACCTTGTTCTTGATTGTTTGAAATGAATTTTCAAAGGATCAAAGATTGTTTGAAATGATAAAAAATAATATCCTTAAAGCATTATAAACAACAATCAAACATGTAAGAATTCAAAGCATGCAAATGACATAAGTAAATGACATGTAAGATCCCTTGTTGGCACTATTGGCCACCCATACATGATTTTGGTCATAAGTCCTTATCAAGACTTCTAGGACATTTAACTTTTAAATAAAATTGATTGTTACAAATTGCCATTATAGGCTTCAAAAGATCTCAATTAACCATTAAGGATCCTTTTGTCCTTCTATCTCTGATTGGATCCATGGTGACCATAGGTGTCTTCATAGGTGCCCTTGCACAAGTTACAATCCACATACAAAACCAAGTTTATTGACTCAAAATACAATCTAAGAAAGGTGAAATTAATGTATTGAAATTAAGCTTAACAAACTTAGAAAACAATGCAGTAAGTTAACTTATTACCTAGTCAAGTGTTCCTGAAGGGTCATCTCTTTGCTTCAGGGTCTCCAATAGTGCTTCATGATCAACAGTACTAATAGTCCAAAGTTCTTTTGTCTTTGGTCTTCCTTGATGCTTTGAAAACTTGACATTTGTTGCTATAACAAGGTGTGAATACATGATAATAGTTTTGTGCTTCTCATAGTCTTCAAATGCAGGAATTCCATTCTTTCTAATCATGTATGTTCACAGCCATGTTCCCACAACAACAACTGAACCAGTAGGATATGTGAACCCATCACCATCTGTCATCGGTTGTACAAGCTTTTGTTTACCTCGTACACAACATGCTAACCAATAATCTGACCTCTCATCATTCCCCTGTTGTGCAACCAATGCAAAAACATCTCCTGATTGTAGAAGATCTGAAAGATTGTCATACTCAACTGAAGTGTCCTTGTCATCATTTATTATAGAGAGTGTCAAAGATAAAGGAGTTAGATACTGTGGAACCCATGTATCCACCCACTCACTTGACTCACAATTATTCCAATCATACTGGAAACACATGGGGAAAAAACAAGCCAACACTCATGTCCAAATGGTCCATATACTACTATTGGAGCTTTGGAATGAATGCATTTTTGAAGAGTCTTTCACTATTTAACAATCCAATCTATCTCCTATAGTTCCCTCCTCAACCAACCAAAAGAATCTATGCACTGTAGAATCAAGAGTCCCCCATGTGACAATGCTAAAGTACACCAATCAACAATAGAATGAGCATCAAGAAGTACAACACCTAAAATCCTCAATTGCTCCTTAACTAGAGCTCTCTTCACACACACACTTGCTCCATCATGCTCCCCTTTCCCATGCCCTGACTCAAAAAAACTCCAAATATGAGGTACACCTCTCTCCACATGCATTCTACACAACCAATAAAACATTCTGGCATTCTTAAATTGACCGGTACAATTATCCAACCAAATGAGATGCCTATCCATAGCAATACCATTTTCCTACAAGAAGTCAAAATAGTTCTGGAAACAATGAACAAACTCATGAGAGTGAGACCTATCGTCGCTCATATAAAAAAGGTACTCTCTGATTATCTTTCACTCATCTTTTGTGCTATCAAGGGAATGTCTATATGTGATGTGTACAAAAATAGCAACCTGAATGGAATTGTAATATTGAGCTTGAGTCTCATTTTGGGGCTGCAATGTATAGTTCTCCACAAAGTCTACAATGGATATAATAGTTCTAATGGGGAAAGTGTGCTTACATGTCCTAAATTTTTGATCCAACCATTGAGACCTATGACTATGCCTTGCATACTTGTAAAAAATATTTGTCTTGAAATCTGAGATAAAATTAGCATCATTGTATTCTTTTGCAACTAACTCACATCTAGAGCCTTCACCTCCACTCTTCAATGTATATTTCACTGTTTCATATAGCTTTTTTTGGACGAGTGTCTTTCCAAATTGTGTTTGAAACCCTCATGAAAACATGTCCTAAACTTGGACAAGCCACCACATTCTGAGCACTTGGCATTTAAGCAATCTTTTTTATAAAATAATCTATGACATAAAAATTGATCTAGCAAGTCTCTTGATGATTTGGGGAGACCACTTGCACCAAAATCCTCTAGCATTTCATTAGTATTGCTAATTATAATGAATGGACCATAATAATTCATGATGCATTGAAAAATCAACATGATATTTGCAACAACATGTATTCCGAATCTAAAGGGGTACACAATAAAATGGCTTCACGGATTCAAAAGACCTTTGTGATATTTTCAATGTTGGATGTGTCTCACAAAATTGCTTATACAACATTATTTGACTTACCTCCACATAATGTTTAATATGTGGAGTGCGGTCTCGATTGCCAACTCTCAACTTCAAGATATCCTTCGCATTTGGTGACACTCTTGAGTTAGCATCCCAAAATTTTTGAATTTCATCCTTGACAACATCTGTTAGCTTCTTATCGAAATGTGGAAGTCTCCCATCATAAGCCCATGTATCAATTTGAAGTGGATCATCAAGTATTTCTCTTCTTACAAGTGCTCTACCCAAAGTTTTACGGTCTATATTGAAGTCAACACAAGTTTGTCTCATCAAACGAGCCTTTCTCAACTAATGACTTACTAAGGAGGTTGTAATAACCCTCCAAGCAACTCTCTTGTCTTTTTCTCTACTAGTCTTCCCAATGCTATTGAGAGCATTGAAAATATTCTTCACAACAATGAAATTTCTCTCCATTTTCTTGTTCACAGAAATCTTCAATTTCACAAGCACAGGTCTCATCTTTTGCATCTTTAACATCTGCACAAAAATTTGACATTTCTCAACCAATGTCTTCTTTCCAAAAAATTGATCATAAAGTCTTGAATCCCACAACCTAATGGTTCTATGTGACCTCTTTCCTTCCCAATTATTCATAATGTTCTCCTCAATTTCAATTAACCATTTAGGTGTTCTTGAAAGCCCTGAATTTGAAGATTGATTATCTTTATTACAAGGGACTTCATTTCGCATATAATTTGGAGATGTGTAACGTTCATATGGTTCTTGTGCAACATTTTCATTCCCCAAGTCTACATTTTCAATCTCCATCTGTACATTTTCATCTTCATTCCATTCATTGTCATTCCCCAAATCTACATTTTCATTCTCCATCTCTACATTTTCATCTTCACTCCATACATTGTTATTCACAAAATTAATTTCCATATTATTTTCAAATTCAACATCCTCTTCACTTGCAACTACATTTACAGGGTCACCTTGATTAATGTTTAACATACCTTCTCTCCATCTTTGGTGATTTTCCCTATCTTTTTCCCTATATGCTTGAATTTCTTCATCTATCACCTTCCTCTTATGTTTAGCCTTTCGACGACTATTGCTTCCCATGGTGAGACCACAAGTTGACAAAAAATAAAAAATGGGCCCCAAATAATGTTTTTGTTCCTGCAACCCATGAAAAAAGTTTGAAATCTCGTGCTTCTCTGGTCTCTAGGGATAGGGAATATTTTGGTCAAAGTTACACCAGCCAATAATTGGGTACCTGATATTTCTAGGTACATGAAAAAATGGCAGGAGTAAATGAAAAAGTTGAACTTTTATATATAAAAACAAGTATATAATATATAATGTATATTATATATATAATAATGTATTATATACTAATGTATATAATATATATAATGTATTATATATTAACGTATATAATATATATACTAATGTATATTATATATATATATATATATATATATATATATATATATATATATATATATATATATATATATATATATATATATATATATATATATATATATATATATATATATATATATATATATATATATATATATATATATATATAATGTATTCGAAAAAATACATTCACAATTGATTTGATGACAAACAATTTTAGCCCAAGTCCTCTTCAAAGTATCTAGCACAAGAATTTTCTACAGACACCTTGTAATGTCAGTGGTTTGACTATACTGAATAAGTAGACTTCCCCTTGATTGAATACAATCAATTGATTTTTAAACTCTCGAAAAGAAATTTCACACAGATGTACAACCACCATATGCTCATCATCTGTTCTAGAAACTAACAATGGCATAAAAATTGATGTAAGAACATTTAAGGTACATTGTTTGGGTACTTCTTAGGGGTCCTAGTATGCCTTATCATGCATTAGGACCCCTAGGAAGTCCCCATGACCCCTATGGACACATTAGAACCCTCAAGTGTGTCCTAAGGGGTTTTAGGACCCCTTCGAACAAACTTGAGTGTTCAAATGTGTCAAAAGGGGTCATGAGGACTTCCTAGGGGTCCTAGTATGCCTAATCACATGTTAGGACCCCTAGGAAGTCCTCATGATGCCTATGGACACATTAGAATGCTCAAGTGTGTCATAAGGGGCCCTATGACCCCTTTGGACACACTTGAGCATTCAAATGTGTCAAAAGGGGTCATGGGGACTTCCTAGGGGTCCTAGTACACCTTATCACATATTAGGACCCCTAGGAAGTCCCCATGACCCCTATGGACACATTGAAACCCTCAAGTGTGTCCAAAGGGGTCCTACAACCCCTTAGGACACACTTGAGCATTCAAATGTGTCAAAAGGGGTCATGGGGACTTCCTAGGGGTCCTAGTATGCCTTATCACGTGTTAGGACCCTTAGGAAGTCCGCATGACCTCTATGGACACATTGGAATGCTCAAGTGTGTCTTAAGGGGTCCTACAAACCCTTAGGACACACTTGAGTGTTCAAATGTGTCAAAAGGGGTCATGGGGACTTCCTATGGGTCCTAGTATGCCTTATCACACGTTAGGACCACTAAGAAGTCCTCATAACCCCTATGGACAAATTGGAATGCTCAAGTGTGTCTTAAGGGGTCCAATGACCCCTTCGGACACACTTGAACATTCAAATGTGTAAAAAGGGGTCATGGGACTTCCTAGGGGTCTTAGTATGCCTTATCACATGTTAGGACCCCTAGGAAGTCCTCATGACCCCTATGGACACATTGGAACCCTCAAGTGACTAAGAACCATAGGAAGTCCTCATGACCCCTATGGACACATTGGAACCCTCAAGTGAGTCACTTGAGGGTTCCAATGTGTCCATAGGGGTCATGAGGACTTCCTAGGGGTCATAACACATGATAAGGCATACTAGGACCCCTAGGAAGTCCCCATGACCCCTTGGCACATTTAAATGCTCAAGTGTGTTCTAAGGGGTTGTAGGACCCCTTAGGACACACTCGAGGGTTCCAATGTGTCAATAAGGGTCATGGGGACTTCCTAGGGGTCCTAACATGTGATAAGGCATACTAGGACCCATAAGAAGTCCCCACGACCCCTTTTGACATATTTGAATGCACAAGTGTGTCCAAAGGGGTTGTAGGACCCCTTAGGACACACTTGAGGGTTCCAATGTGTCCATAGGGGTCATGGGGTTTTCCTAGGGGTCCTAACATGTCATAAGGCATACTAAGACCCTTAAGAAGTCCCCATGACCCCTTTTGACACATTTGAATGCTCAAGTGTGTCTTAAGGGGTCGTAGGACCCCTTGGGACATACTTGAGGCTTCCAATGTGTCCATAGGGGTCATGGGGACTTCCTAGGGGTCCTAACACATGATAAGATGTACTAGGACCCATAGGAAGTCCCCATGACCCCTTTTGATGCATTTGAACACTCAAATTGTCCTAACGGGTCGTAGGATGCCTTGGGACATAGTTGATGGTTCCACTATGTCTATAGGTGTCATAGGGACTTCCTAACATTCCTAGTATTCCTTATCACATGTTAGGACCCCTAGGAAGTCCCCATGACCCCTTTTGACACATTTGAACACTCAGGTGTGTCCTGAGGGGTCATAGGACCCCTTAGGACACACTTGAGGGTTCAAATGTGTGCATAGGGGTCATGGGGACTTCCTATCGGTCCTAATGCGTGATAAGGCATACTAGGACCCCTAGGAAGTCCCCATGACCCCTTTTGACACATTTTAATGCTCAAGTGTGTTTGAAAGGGTCGTAGGACCCCTTAAGACACACTTGAGCATTCCAATGTGTCCATAGGGGTCATGGAGACTTCCTAGGGGTCCTAACATGTGATAAGGCATACTAGGACCCCTAGGAAGTCCCCATGACCCCTTTTGATACATTTGAACACTCAAGTGTTTCCTAATGGGTTGTAGAACCCCATAGGACACACTTGAGGGCTCAAATGTGTCCATAGGGGTCATGGGGACTTCCTAGGTGTCCTAACTCATGATAAGGCATACTAGGACCCCTAGGAAGTCCCCATGACCCCTTTTGACACATTTGAATGCTCAAGTGTGTCCGAAGGGTCATAGGACCCATTAAGACAAACTTGAGCATTCCAATGTGTCCATAGGGGTCATGGGGGCTTTCTAGGGGTGCTAACACATGATACGACATGCTTGGATCCCTAGGAAGTCCCCATGACCACTTTTGACACATTTGAATGCTCAAGTGTGTCCTAAGAGGTCGTAGGACACCTTAAGACACACTTGAGAATTCCAATGTGTCCATAGGGGTCATGAGGACATGATAGGGGTCCTAACACATGATAAGGCATACTAGGACCCCTTGGAAGTCCCCATAACCCCTTTTGACATAGTTGAACATTCCAGTGTGTTCGAAGGGGTTGTAGGACCCCTTAAGACACACTTGAGCATTCCAATGTGTCCATAGGGGTCATGGGGACTTATGCGGGGTCATAACACATGATAAGAAATACTAGGACCCCTAGGAAGTCCCCATGACCCCTTTTGACTTATTTAAATGCTCAAGTGTGTTTGAAGGGGTCGTAGGACCCCCTAAGACACATGTGAGCATTCCAATGTGTTCATAGGGGTCATGGGGACTTCCTAGGGGTCCTAACTCATGATAAGGTGTACTAGGACCCCTAGGAAGTCCCCATGACTCCTTTTGACACATTTGAATGCTCAAAGTGTGTCCGAAGGGGTTGTAGGACCACTTAAGACACACTTGAACATTCTAATGTGTCCATAGGGGTCATGCAGACTTCCTAAGAGTCCTATCACATGATAAGGCATACTAGGACCCCTAGGAAGTCCCCATGAACCCTTTTGAACATAGTTGAATGCTCAAGTGTGTTTGAAGGGGTTGTAGGACCCCTTAGGACACACTTGAGGGTTTCAATGTGTCCATAAGGTTCATGGGTACTTCCTACAGGTCCTAACACATGATAAGGTGTACTAGGACCCCTAGGAAGTCCCCATGACCCCTTTTGACACATTTGAATGCTCAAGTGTGGCCGAAGGGTTTGTAGGACCCCTTAGGACACACTTGAGGGCTCCAATGTGTCCATAGGGGTCATGGGGACTTTCTAGGGGTCCTAATGTGTTATAAGGCATACTAGGACCCCTAGGAAGTCCTCCATGACCCCTTTTGACACATTTGAATGCTCAAGTGTGTCCAAAGGGGTCGTAGGACCCCTTAAGACACACTTGAGCATTCTAATGTGTCCATAGGGGTCATGGGAACTTCCTAGGGGTCCTAACACATGATAAGGTGTACTAGGACCCATAGGAATTCCCATGACCCCTTTTGACACATTTGAATGCTCAAGTGTGTCCTAAGGGGTCGTAGGACCCCTTAAGACACACTTGAGCATTCCAACATGTCCATAGGGGTCATGAGGTCTTCCTAGGGTTCCTAATGCATGATAAGGCATACTAGGACCCCTATGAAGTCCCTATGACCCCTTTTGACACATTTGAATGCTCAAATATGTCCGACGGGGTTCTAGGACCCCTTGAGACACACTTGAGCATTCCAATATGTCCATAGGGGTCATGAAGACTTCCTAAGGGTCTTAATGCATGATAAGGTGTACTAGGACCCCTAGGAAGTCCCTATGACCCTTTTTGACACATTTGAACCTTCAAGTGTGTTCGAAGGTGTTGTAGGACTCCTTAAGACACACTTGAGCATTCCAATGTGTGCATAAGGGTCATGTGGACTTCCTAAGTGTCCTAACACATGACAAGGTGTACTAGGACCCCTAGGAAGTCCCCATGACCCCTTTTGACACATTTGAATGCTCAAGTGTGTCTGAAGGGGTTGTAGAACCCGTTAGGACACACTTGAGGGTTCCAATGTTTCCATAGGGGTCATGGGACTTCCTAGGGGTCCTAACGTGTGATAAGGTGTACTAGGACCCCTAGGAAGTCCCCATGACCCCTTTTGACACATTTGAATGCTCAAGTGTGTTTGAAAGGGTCTTAGGACCGCTTAGGACACACTTGAGAGTTCCAATGTGTCAATAGGGGTCATTGGGACTTCCTAAGGGTCCTAGCGCGTGATAAGGCATAGTAGGACCCCTAGGAAGTTTCCATGACCCATTTTGACATATTTGAACACTCAAGTGTGTCTGAAGGTGTTGTATGACCTCTTAAGACACACTTGAGCATTCCAATGTGTCCATAGGGGTCATGGGGACTTCCTAGGGGTCCAAATGCATGATGAGGCATACTAGGACCCCTAGGAAGCCCCCATGACCCCTTTTGACACATTTGAATGCTCAAGTGTGTCTAAAGGGGTTGTAGGACCCCTTAAGAGACACTTGAGCATTCCAATGTGTCCATAGGGGTCATGCGGACTTCCTAAGTGTCCTGACACATGATAAGGCATACTAGGACCCCTAGGAAGTCCCCATGACCCCTTTTGACACATGTGAATGCTCAAGTCTATTCAAAGGGGTCATAGGATCCCTTAGGACACACTTGAGGGTTAAAATGTGTCCATAGGGTTCATGGGGACTCTCTCTCTCTCTCTCTCTCTCTCTCTCTCTCCCTCCCTCCTTCCCTCTCTCTCTCTCTCTCTCTCTCTCTCTCTCTCTCTCTCTCTCTCTCTCTCTCTCTCTCCTTCTCACCTTCTCACTCTCTCTCTTCCTCTCACAGCCCCCACCACCTTCTCACTCTCTCTCTTCCTCAATGGCCGCCCATGAATTTTTTAAATGGCTGATTGATTTCCTTTGCTTCTTTCAATGGCCATCCATGATTTTTCTGCAATCTTCCAACCTTTCGTACATAATTGTAAAATACATATTAATATATTATACATATAAAATAATATATAATATATGATATATAATGTAACATTTAATATTAATATATTAAATAATATTAAATGTAAAATGTATATTATATAATATTTAATATATAATTGATATTATATAATATTTAATATATATAATATATAATCTAATATATAGTTTTTGATATATAATATATCACATGAAGGATGGAGAAATGGGAGGGAGAAAGGGGAGGGAAAAGTGAAAAATCAAAATTCTGTCAAAATTTTTGGGTACCCAAAAATATCAGGTACACGAAAATATCGGGTACCCAATTAGGCCCGGTATTGCTTTGTGCACCAAACCTACATGGGCAACTATTGAAATGTCTCAAAAATGTGTTTTTCCCCTATTTCTCTAAGTTCCAGACTTTGACGATGTAGCTGACGACTTTTTTTTCACCTGAATTTGATGAAACAAAAAGGGTATCTTAAGGAGATTATCAGCTTTCTATCGATATAATTGTTGTCAAATTTTGAATTCAGTAAGTAATTATTAGTTATTTTCTAATTGAGTTACCTCTACAGTGATGATTTATATACTGATTTTAAAATGACTATAACTTTCAGATAGTATAACATTTTTGAAATCCAAAAAATGTGTCACATTCTATGCTTCGCCTGCTATAAGGAATTTTTTATTTTTAATTTTAATTTTGTAAAGTTTTGAATGAGTTAAGGTGGTCAGACATGGGAGTTTTTTTTATTCTGAAAATGTTGTAGCATAAAATTCATAATTAATTATTTTTTTAGAATAAAATTACAAAAAAATATGCATCACATCCGGGCAGGAGTCTACTACTTATATATAAAATCTTATAATAAAATATTATCATTTGATTATGATTAAGGTGGTCAAACATACACCTACTTATTTTTTTCCAGAAATTTTTGTACTACTGCATTGAAATCTTACTTTTCATCAATCATACTAACTTTTTTTCAAAAAAGGCCTAGTAGTTTAGAAACTACATTTAATTTTCTACAGATTCTATTATTACAACTTTTTGATATTAGGTTGATAGCTAGTTGAAATTTTCACATCAAGTTGACTAACCCTGATTTGCCAATTTTTCATTGCCACTTAAGGGCATAGTTTGGCCCCTCATGATCTTCCACATACCCAACTTAAATGAGAAAGTTGATCACAAACTAGTAAGCATTCATGGGTTTTATTCTTTGTTGTCTAATGCTATTTATAATTTTGACAGGGATAGAAAAATGGAAGTTCCTCTTTTGATAGGTGGACTAAAAGGGAAAATGATTTCAGATTGATCCTTTTGGGGTCAATGTATCATAGGGAGAGCTCATCATGTATTACTCCTACCTGTTCATTAGTTAAAAACTTACACGAATTTTAGATGTTACCCGAAAATATAGAAGAATTAATGAGGGGTTTGATTAGTAATTTTAATGGGATGACTAACACCCTTCTGCCAAGCATAATTGATCATCAAGGAAATACCAAAACTTTATAGATATGGAAGGATTAGGCAAGACATATGATTGATGCTCAGGTGGAATAGATTTGTGAAGATTTTGATGCTGGTATGATAGAAACAAGTATGGATAAGATTATAAACACCAACACATTTTTTGATACATTTGAAAAGGAAGAAAATCAATGTGCTATCAAATACAATCTTTACAGGGCCAAGGATGATGAGGTTATGAACTTTGAGTGGCTCATAGATGAAGAATTTTCTAGTTGGATAAATTAATACACCAAAGATTGAAGGGAAACTATTTAGCCTCTAACTATTTGATGTGCCTAATTTATGTTGTCTCTTTTGTAGCACTTTCCATATTTCTATTGGGCAGTTATTGGGCCCCACAAGAGTAGATTGCTCTTCAGGATGTACAACATGAAATCAAGTACAAGGGATGACTAGTTTATGCAGTTTCTAGTTTTGTCTCTTCTGAAGTACTTTTGTGATTGTATTTTTGTATGTCAAATGAATATGTGACATGTGTCTCCTCTAGCCCTTGGCTTGTTTCTCCCTTTTTTCTATAAAAGGAATCAAGGACATGAGACAAAAGGTCTGAATCCTTTTTGATAGAGTCTATTTTTTAGGTTTGTTGGTCCCAGGTGAACTTTATATAATTTTGAACAATTTTGTAAACATTTATAGAGAAAATACAAAGATTAGGTGTTGTTTTGTTGCAAGTTTTGAGTCAAATTGCAAGTATGTCTCAGGGTGGACCAACAATAGTGGGTTAAACTTTTTTTCTTGAACAGACACTGAACTATACATTTTGAAAAATAATTTCACTTTCAGATGCATATTGCCGCTTAACTATTAAAAATAGGAAGATGAACTAAATTAGAGTCTTTTATGATTTTCTATCTAGAATCTAATTAATATATATTTTTATGTTTTTTTTGGAATTGATTTGAATCAATTTTTCTTTCTCCCACAAAAATTGGTATGTTTATGAAAATATCATTTTTAAAGAGTGACACTCTTTTTGTAACGCATAACTTTTTTTTTCTAAAATAGATAAAAATGTGATTCTTTCAAATTTAGTTTCGTAACATCCATATCTAGTGCCCAGAGTTGGTTTCATGAATTTATCATTAGTATTTCATATTTTATTAACATTTGAAGTTGAATTAATCGTAATTTTGACATATGTTCTTTTTGTAACTTGTAACTTGTCATGTATTTGTCTAATTTCATTATTTTTTGATGGGTGGCTACAAGAAGTTGAGTCCCACTTTTGGCCAAAAAGTGGATGTGTTGTCTTTATTTTTCAAAATTTCTGTCAATTGATGTCAAAATTTGAGGCACTTGAAGATTGAATCTTGAAAAACTTCAATAATATAAAATTTAGTGCTCGGAGTCTAGTTTTCAAATATGTAATTTATTTCAATACCCACATAGTATAAATTGAATTTTAGTATGTATGTTTAAAAACCACTTTTTTCAAAATGCTTGTTTTAGGACCACACCTCACATGTGTAAGACCACCCTTTTTGAAGTAAATGAATGTATTTTTGTGAATCCTTTTGGGAAAGGTACCTAACACACTGAAGATTGATGAGGATATTTTATCTTATTTTTTATTGAATATTTTTTTAATTAATTTTTAATTGACTATAAAATACATTTTCAAAACCTCTGGTGTACGGCCACCATAATTTGATGATAACTTCACTTTTTTTCAATTTTTTTTTTAATTTGAAGGAAATTCTATGTAGATTGATGTCATATAACTCATTTTTCAAACAAACATAAAATTAAAAAAAGTTATTAAAGTTTTAGTTAACCTTAGTATTTCAAGTTTAGGTACCACGTTGGCTTAATAAATATTGTAAAAATATTAAAATGTACCATATCACTATAAAATTTATATTTTTATAATCTACAGAATAAGAGCTAAAATGGGTTTTTGTTTTATAACGGGTGCCCATTTCATAAAGAGTCATTGCAACCAAAAAATAGGACTGTGGGCCTGATCTCAATGATTGACAAATTTTCAATCATTTTTTTAACTATTTGTACCAAGAAAACAAAATATTTTGATCAACATTCTCTTCCTTTGTCTTGTTTTGGATCTGACATTCAAAAAGAATCATTTGAACTCGAATCTTGGTGCAAAAATGGGATCAAACCAATGAAGAAAGAGGCTAAGGAAGGTTCTGAAAGCTAAGGAGGTTGCAACAAATAGAGAGAAGGAGACAAAATGACAATAGGAAAGAAGAGAAATAATTTGAAAATTAAATAATGTTGGAGCATCGAGTTCAACAATTGTTTCAGAAGAGGAGGACAATAAAGACACCATAATGGATGCAGAGGTTGAAGAATAAAATTCAGGTGTATTTTCTAATCCAGTATTGGATATAGGTATATCTTCACATCCAAATGTAACTTATTCTGATAAAGAAGTTCATCAATTGCTAGAGTAGGTTACAATTTAAATGATTTAAATTTTATTCTTGAAAATAGATTAATAAATTTAATTGCACATCAAATTCCACAAATTAGTAATGTTAATCATAGTGATAAAGGAACTAAAAGTCAAACCCTGAATGAAACTAAAAATCAAACACCAATTCAAATTGAAATCAATAATGTGGATGTAGACATAGAAACACTGATTGAGAAAGAAACTCCTTTGAATGATAATGAAATAAATGAACAATTTCAAATAAAAATGATGTGCTAGACAATCTACATGGTTTGGTTTCATGGAGACAGGTTAGGACACACGCGAGCAGATTGTTTAGACATTTTTTTTATAATAAGAAATTTGGATTTCAATGTCAATTAATTTTACAATTAATTAAAATGTCTAAAATGCAAAAAATGATGAAGAGGTTAGGCATTTATGTGAAATCCAAGAAGAAGGATGAGTCTCTAAAACAAGTTGTATCAACTTTTGCTAGTGCCTTGACACAATTGGAAAGAAAAGTCGTTCTAAAGATAGTAATGCAGCATGCGGAGCAATAACAACAACTTTAGTAAACAAAAATAGTACTGATAAAAGAATGATTTCAAACATAAGTGGATATCTTAATATTCAATGTAAAAATTTAACAAGAGCTGTAAAGAGAAGAGTTAACTTTGAAAGTGATCTGGCAAACCATTTATGGACCTTCAGTGGAAGAATCCTAAGGTCTGACATGAAACTTATTGGTGAAGTTAAAACTTTGATTGAAAAATTTTGGCACGATAATACAAGAGTATCCCCTAATGCTAGAGATGTTCTTAAATTAAGATTCGGCTCAAAAGTTTTTGATCCACATCCAAAACACCTTTTAGATATGACTCAAACATAATTGTATAAAAAATTTGTGGATGATAAGGTGTTAACTATTAGTATTAGTCAAAGATCTTTTGAAAAATGTAAACCATGGCATGTAAAGATTAACAAAGAAAGAATCACCTGTTGTTGTAAAAATCATGTTCAATTTCATTATCATTATGATATTTTTTTATGTATACATTCTACTATCCATACTAATGAAATGTTGCAGGAATGTGGTATAAATCTACCACCTCAAAGTGTAAAGGAGTTTATATCAAATTTGTTTTGTAACCCACCTAATGAGCAATTTTATCTTTTGAATGCATGTGTTTCTGGTGTATGTGATGTATGTGGCAATCTTACATTATTAGATGAATGTTTGCATGAAAATATTTCATTTGATTTTGGACAACAATTAGTTGATGTACAAAGATTTAAAACTATTGAGTATCTATTGAAGGATGGAAAAGATGGAAAACAATACAACCTAATAACTTAAAAACTTAGTGTTAATGCTTTTATGAATGAATTCAAGAGTAAGGTCATACCTAAATATGTGAAACACTCTCAAAATTCTAGATGGCTTGATGGACAATTTCGCATATGCAAGAATACATTTTTAATTGGTAGTATACTTTCAGTCATTGACTTTGTAGAGAACTACATGCTTGCACCACAAGATGAGATCCAACCACAATATTATAATTCAATGCAAGTAACAATTTTTATTCATATCGTCTATAGGCATGCACTTGATAGTACAGAAGAGGATCAAAAAATATTGAGAGAGTACCATTTCTATATGAGTGATAATAAGTTACACTCATCAGAGTTTGTCTAGTATTGCTTTAAGACCTTTTATGAAAATTTAAAGGGAGAGAGAAATTCATATAACACAACATCTAATATGGTTAGATAATTGCACAGGGCAATTCAAGAATGCTAGAATTTTTTATTGGTTGAGTAGGACACATAAGAAAAAAAATATCCAACATATATGGGGTTTTTTTGAGGCTGGACACGGGAAGGGAGAACATGATGGTGTTGGTGCATGTGTTAAGAGAGCCCTTTGTAGAGATCAACTCAAATTTGAGGAAAAATCTAAATTTAAAGATGCATGTGCAATTTTTGAATGGTGTAAAATAAGTTTGTCTACATGATCAAGTCAAAACTCTACAATCAGACATTTTTTCTAGCTAGTTGAAGAGAAGAATATCCTTTCAATATATGATTGTAATACAATCAATGGATCGGCTAAATGGCATTCATTTAGGAGTTCTAATTCTAGCACTTGGACTATATGGACTAGGGAGCTTGCATGCTTTTGTCAATTTTGTGTTGTAGGTGAATGTGAAGAATGCGAGAATATAGAATGGGTTGTAGAATGGCAACAAAAATCTTTAACACCTAGTGAGACACAAGATGAAGATGATATAATAAATGAAGACCTAGATCATGCCTTTGCATCAGAAGATTATGATCATGTTTCAGACTTCATACAACATGGTAATTTAATTCAATTTATTGTAAAACTTTAAATTATATTAGTTAGATGTGTATGTGATATAATTTATTATTATATTTGAATTATAAACTTTTAAACAAGTTTTATTTGTGCATGTACTTAATTTTGTTTTGCAGGACATGTGTATGTTGTTGTTGCACCTAAGGATAATGAAGATCAGATAGAGTATTGGTTAGCTCGATGTGTAGAACCTAAGAAAAAGTTCATATGTCATCAAGTAGATGATGATGATTTTCAGTATCCAATTAGGTCTATTGTGGTAGTTGGTACATGGCTACACATATACCTAACAAGAAGGAATGGTTTACCAGCTTTTGAAGATTACCAATAAAAAAAGAAGATTATGCACTATTCCCATTTTGTAGTGGCAACAAATATCAAATTGGAAAGATACAAAGGGAGACCTGCTAATAAAATATTATGGACACTTTCAATGGAAGAGCATGAGGCAATCATAGATGCATTGCAGAAAAGAGAGGATGATGATGGTACATTAGGTTGAATCAAATTTATACATGTAAGTTTTTTTTCAATTTGTCATATTTTTATATGTTTTTCTATATATAAATATCTATGTCTTCATTGAAGCGTCATAATTTATAATTTAGAGATATATATTTGAAATAAATTAAAATTGACTTTAAATGAGCTTGTATAAATTCTAACATTTCAACATTTATTTTTATGATGCAGGATGTCTAGAAGAACATAGACATGAACTATTTATGCAGTACAGTGCACTCTTGTATTCATCCAATTTTGGTTTTATAATTTAAGTTCATGAACTCACTTTTATTCATCTAATTTTGTTTTAAATATTTAAGTTAAATTCATAGTTGTATTCACCTAATTTTTTTCTAAATATTAAACTATGCACATTGGTCAAATTATGTTCACTTAATAGATTATGATAGTTTTATTTGTGCATCCATAAATTCATTGTTCAAATTAATAGATTTTATTGTTAGATAGATGGTTTTTAATAGTTAATCAAAGTCAATAAATTACTTGTAACATTGATATTGTTCTTGTCAATTACATGAATTAATCTAGATCTCATTGAACTATCTATAGATGGTTTTTAATAGTTAATTATCAAAGTCAATATTAAGTTTGTAACATCCATATTGTTCTTGTCAATTACATGCATTAATAGATCTCATTTTTAGATAGATGGTTTTTTTATAGTTAATCAAAGTGTTCATGTTACTTGTAATGTATCTAGATATTGTTCTTCTCAATTACACATGAATTAATAGATCTCATTGTTAGATAGATGGTTTTTTTAGGATATTGATAAATTTAATTACAATTGATATTAAAAATGATCATATTACATAAGCTCATATATATATACATTCAAACCACTATTTGAAAAATCATGAAAGAGGATTAAAAGTCCATGAATAAGATAAATAACATAACAAGTCTTGAAATAATTTACATGCATCATAATGTCCATCATATCAACTCATGATATATACTATCACAAAACAAAGTCCTACTCTAAAAACAAGTTCAAGTACAATATATGATAACAAGTGGACTAGTATGTAATGCAAGTCCTAGTCTAACAACAAGTAAAAATAATATGACAAGAAGTCATCATAACACAAGTCCAAATAATCATCATCATAATCTAAATAATATGATAAGAAGTCATCATAACACAAGTCCAAATATTCATCATAATCCAACTCTACTCATCTAGCTGATCTGCAGTCCTCTTCACTCCATGTGAAGAGGACTGCGATGCATCAACATGCTCTGTCTGGTCCTAAGTACCCTCATCTTGTTGTGTCTGGTCCTGAGTACCCTCAGTGGGACATGAAGGTCCTCCCTCAGCTACATCAAAAATGGATGCATCCACGTCTTGTAAAAACATTTAAAGTACAAATTTTTAATAATTAGGTGTAAAAGATCTAGATACACAATGGATATTGACAAATTAATTTTAATCACAACCTCAAAGGATAGTGTCGATGGTTGCATTTGGCTTAATCCTATAGCCATTCCAAGACTCATGGTGGTGTCGACCTGAACAACATATATAAAGCATGAATCAAACTTATAGCATATATACATAAATTATAAAGTATATATAATTTGGCTATAAATTTATGGAATAAAAATATGTACATTACCTGTGTGTGACACATACCTAATGTCACTGATGAGTCAGGATGTAAATGTGATTGTGCAACATGAGACAATTTAAAAGCCTACAATTGCAAAAAAATAAGTGCGAATCAAAGTTGTACATAAATTAGTAAGATATAAACACTTAAAATTAATAAATGAAAAACATACTATAGGTATATGTGGATGACTCTCGGTGACTGGTGGGGTAGAGAATGAAGGACTACCAATCTTAGTGGTACATGAGAGACCGTACAAAATCACAAAAATATGTCAAACACATTATCAATTAAAGTTTATTTTTTTAAAAGTTTAAATGTATCAAGATCAAAGTGCATACTGTGAATGGAGTACTGAGATGTCGAGGTGTCAATGTCATATGATGATGGATAATGAATGATGGAGGGTCAACCCTCCTTTGTTTGCCAAAATATCCACATGTTATGGTTCATAATTGTATAAATATGAAATTTAATATTGCACTATATAAATTAAATTAAATTTACCTCTGCGAGATGATCATTGTCTGCATTGAGTAAATCAACATATGATGTGATATCATCTTCGACATCACCATGTGCACCACCATCTATGATATCACCATGTGCGCCATCATCATCAGCATATCCACCATGTGTGCCACCATCATCATCAACATATCCACATTGGGCAACATGGGCAACATCAGGATTTTTCTAGAGACCCCTACATATACCCCCACAACTTGTGCAAACATGTGCTATGTTGGGGGCAACCCTCACCTGGGTCAAGTGCTATAAAAAATTTCCCATAAGGGCACTCAAAGAACTAAGAGATGATTGCACTGCTCAATGATGGATAGGTGCAGGAACTACATGAGAAGGAAGAGGAACAAGGGGCTCATTGCGCACACAATTTCTAGTTCTATTACTCAATTTGGCCCCTGGTCTTTCCTGTGGCATGCCCCGACCAACCCCCTAGAATGCTCTCATGTCAAAATAATGGGTTTCCTACCCAATTCAAATTCAGCCCATAATTTTTTCAAAAAATAAAGTGGGACCTCATGATTAGCATGTGGTGGATCATCAAATACCATCCACCACCACTCCCAAAAATGCTCTGCTATACCAGGATGTCTACACCATCCAATAGAAATACGTGGCTTCTTGCCAAGTATCTCCTCACCTATTTTAGGGTTCAAAAAATAGCATGCCATATCAGTTTTTGTAAATTTTAAATTATTAACCTCTTTATAAGAGAGGTTGTCAGCATAATATCCATGCATACTCTCCCTCCATGACTAGAAACTATCAATCTCAGAGTCTAATGTGTGTACCGAATCTACTATGCCTTGCATGCTATCTGCAAGGCGTAGTAGCTGGGCCGATGGATAGGGATCATTCCTAATAATATTTACATCTCTCATTATTACCTCTACATTTCTCCTAACATTATCTCTCAACTCTGTAGGTGGAGGTGAAGGTGGAGGTGGTGGTGGTGATGCATGTTGAGCTACAAGCTCATAAATATAATAATCATCCATATTTTTAATCCACGTACATATAAAAACATGATAATTTACAATTAACATACTATAAATTACATTTTACCTTACAAAGAATGACTTAAATAATTAAAACTTAAAAGAGAGAGAGAGAGAGAGAGAGAGAGAGAGAGAGAATATGAAAAACATCCATATTTTTATTCTGCATACATATAAAAAAATGATAATTTACAATTAACATACTATAAATTACATTTGAAAAGGGAGAGGATAGAGAAAATAGAGAAGATGGAGAGAGAGAGAGAGAGAGAGAGAGCTTTATTTACGTAAATATTTTTTTTTCTACCTATGGTTTGTTATTTTATTTACACATGTCTAAATTTATGTTTTGGTTTTCTACTTAGGGTTTCCAAATTTAATTTTGTCTAGGTTTACTTTTTTGTTTTATTACCTAGGGTTAAATTAAAATTTTTAATAGTTTTCTACTTTGGTACGCTAATTTACAAAGTACAAATTAAATTTAAAAAGAACTACTTGAAACATAAAATATAATTAAATTTGTACAATAATTTTGAAAACAACATTAAACTATGTTTTTTAATTAAAAATAACTTGAAACTACAAATTTTAATGACAAAATCATAAAAAAATAATAAAAAATGATAGTACATACCTGGAACATGAAAAAAGTAGCAGAGGGGGTCAGCATGAGAAGCTAAAATGGGCACCCGAGCTTTGCTAAACGTGATCCGATTCTCGACAGTAAAAATGACAAAGAAAATGGTAAAAAGTAAAAAATAAATAGATTTCCAAAATGGGCGCCCGATTTTTACAAATCAAAAATCGGGCACCCATTTTGTAGAAATCAGGCGCCCATTTCACTTTGGGTTCCCAATCCAAAATGGGCGCCTGAGTTTTAAATAGGTGCCCAATTTTTGAATATGGATTGGGCTCCTGAACCTAAACGGGCGCCCGATTTGTAAAATTCAGTTTCCCGTTTCTTATTGCAATTTTTTTTCGAAGCAGACTTCCGCAGAATTGGTACCCAAATTTCAGCATTCACCCTGATTGAAAGAAGACTTCAATACCAGGTGCACTGTTATTTTTCAGATTTTTTTTCTCTTGTTTAATGTTTTTATATGAACATCGAACATAGAGTTTTATTTTTGGTAAGAAACCTACATTTGATTGAAATCAAAAAACATGTACATAATAAACTCAAGATTTATCAAATTTATAACCATTAGAAATCTCATTCTAAGTACTTGTGTCATGTAGATGGGCTTGTTTCTACTATTCCATTTGAGCCTTGAAGCCATGAAATCTTTAGAAATTTCTTGTCCTTTTCAAAATGGGCCTAATTAGGAGGTTAAAAGTATTAAACTTAACTCATGTAATTTAGTTTAGTTTCTTTCAATCAAAAGTATTAAAATTTTGATCATAATTTTTAGGGAGTTTCTATCGAAACTACCTAATAGGATTTTCAGATTTGACGCTTTTTGGAGGAAATCCTTCCTCCAAAAAAGTGTAACCCACTATTGTGGGTTCACCCCACATTGTATGACAAGAGTAGTCTCAAATAAATGAAAATAGATATATTTATGGCCTATTTCTCTCTTGTGTTTGAATTCTATGTGTTTTGTCTTAGTTTGATCAAACATCTTATTAATTCAGTACATCATTATGATGTAAGTGGTTTGTATTCATGCTCTGATTCAAGGAATTAATTAAAATTCTTGGATATTTGAATTACAGACTCACAGGGTTTATTCAAAGTTTCTAATAATTAGTTTAGGTCATAAATAGTGTTGAAATATATTGTAAGGTAATGTTATTTTAGATCCAAAAATTATTAGGCAAATGTCATAAAGTGTTGATGTATGTCAAATATACAATTAACCCAATGGATAGGGAACTAATCTAAGTTGTGATGTTTACTGGTTTTTTCATGTTCTGATTCATATTTCTTCATATCATTTTGAAATAATAATGAAGTTTATCTTTAGTTTGTGTATGTTGAAATTATTGAAATGCCCTATCTCATGCTCCATTTTAAGTTTCAAACCATGAATAATTAGCCACTATTTAGCATCTCCTTATTATGTTGAGTCTGATATGAGATTTATTTGCTTAATTGATTCTGGCAATATTTTTGGTGTAGAGATTATAGGAGAACCATAGGATTACCCTCCTAGGTATTGTCGAGCCTAAAGTGTAGAAGGGGTTGAGTCCTCCTAGTTAGTTGGTCCAAGTTTGTTTGTCTATTAATCATAAGTGTTGGCATCTCTTTAGGTAAATAAGTGGGTCACTTGGTGTCATTTATGAGTTTACCCTATTCCAAGAACCAACAAGGTCTATTATTGTGTTTGTTTCTTAGATCTCTTCCTAATTTTTTTATTAGTCTGTTGTCTTTTTGCATATACTCATTACATACTATCTCATCTTATCTCCTTCAACTATTCATTCCAAATTATACCAATTGATGATTCCATTCTTAGTGATGGAGAAACCCATACACCCATTGATTTCTTGGTTCTTCTTAAAAATAGTGTGCACTTTCCCCTTCCTAATGTTATGAAAGAGAGATTAAATTTAGGGTGTGAGCTTCCTAGCTTGATTGACCATCCTAGTGAATTGTTCCCCTTATCCTAGTGAACTGTTTATGAATCTCCTTTCCTAATTACTCATTTTTAACAATTGACCGTTGAAGTTAGTTCCATATTGGTTGAAACATTCTAATTTATGATCCCAATCATGAGCTTAGCCTCCTCTTGAATTAGTTTTATCCTCTCTCTTCACTTTTTCCACATGTAAGGTGATTTATTTTTTATTGGTAGCTCATACATCGACCTTTCCTTCTCGTATTGTATTGTATTGTAAATTTTAATTATGTACTTGGAGTTTGGGTTTGGGCTTCTTTGGGATTTTTTCCTTCTATTTCTTTAGGGTGGTCGAGTTGTTTCCTTTCAATAATTTTAGTTTGTTCCCTCCCTCTCTCTGTAAGATTATCTATAATACAATTAATTTAATATATATTATCTAGTGGCTAATGTCACTTTTATTTTTTTAAAGTTATTTATAAGTCAAAATACTATATATACATGTTTGTAAGATGTAATTCAAGTTGGATTTTTTGACCTTATGGTATAAAATATACTCAATGGGATTATGTGAAGTTTTTTAAAATATTATGAGTGGTTGGTCTTTCTTTCATAGGATATTGTAAAGTCTTTTCTACATTGATAAATATGTGACTAAATGTTTTCATAGAGAGTAGAGTTTTTTAGGGGCTCCTTTTCATAGGGATTCTCATATCTCATGATATATTTTCCTTAAGAGTTAGTCCAACAAAAATACTTAACTATTGTGAAGTAAACATTTAAGTCTCTCTTCATGAATGTGAATTTCACTTGATTAGAGACATATTATTATATTTGTTGGTACCACATTTCCTTGTTGTTATGATATTTTAAAGTAAAAGTCTCTTGTTCTATTGTGGTCCCAAATAGTTATCTTTCCCAATGGATTATTTAGTAGCTTTGTTGACCCTCATAGATTAGATTCACCATTTTGATGTATTCTCGTATTATTAATTTCAATCAAGCTTGACTTTCAGCCTACTTATATGCATAGTATAATGTTGTAATATTTTTCGTAACTAAAAATATTCTTCTCAGTCCACAGTATAGAAATTATAATTGCATTTATAACTCATTAGTTTAGTAAAAATATATCTCTAGTTAGTTTCTATCCTCTAATACTTGTGTACTATTTAGATTCTCTTATTGACGAGCTCTTAAAGAAATACTCATGGCTACCAATAGAGTGTGACTAGTTAAAACCTAGAAATGAATACATCTATGTAAAATATATGAAGATATTAATTAAAAAATGTTTATTTCAATTATTTCCTAAAGGAAAAAAAGAACATTCATTCTATTAATTATTGTAAATATCATAGACAAGTGAATTCATCCCTTATCTTGGTTCACCACTTAGTGTGTTGGTTAAGTAGTGGTGTTGTTGTTGTCCCTACCTAGGTTCAAACTTATAATAGACATGGTTGTTTCACTGATCATGTTAAAAATTTTACCAGACACTTATTCAAAGAAAAAAATCATCCCCTGCCCTCCCCATGAGAGTTCAACATATTTTTCTATTTTTTTTATTAACCAAAAATTGCACCTTAGTGTGCGATGGGTACACCAAAGATATGTTAGGAATTGGAACACTGAGAGGGGGGGGGAGGTGAATCAGTGTTCACTGTATTTTATCTTTTTACTTAATCTCAAACTGAACTTAAATACTTAAGTACTGAAATAAACATCCACATAAACATGAAACATGAAATCAACACATAACACCAATATGGTTACGGGGAAACCCAAATAGGTAAAAACCCTAGTGGGAATTGACACCCACTAATATTCTGTACTAGTGTTTTATGATCCTTGTTAGAAGATCCTTAACCTTGTTAGGAGTTGCTTTACAATGTATACAGTAGACCTTGTCAAGGGTTGGACCCTATTAGGAGTCTTTTACAATAAACCCTATTAGGGGTGTGGACTCACTGTCCTAGAGCTCACTGCTCAAGTGGTGAAGGCTGCAACCTTCTGATCTCAAATACACACTATATCTGCTGGATGAACTGTTACTGTGACACTGCTTGTCTAATCAGTTCCTTCGATGAGTTGATTCTTTGACCTCTTGCAAAGCTCTAATACATCTTATAGACTCTTCACATACTTCTGCTCTACTTGTCTCAACTCTATGTCAACTCTCATGCTAATTACAATGGGTGCATCTTATATTTATATGCACATACAAAACAAATAACTAGGTCTGCTTTTTAACCGATTACATACAATGCTTCCAATTGAATTGGTTCAAGCATGTTTACAAATAAACATAATTACATGTTAGAAACCTAATTACAATAGGCGCATCACCTTTACATCATAATAATATAACCGCAAATCAAAATACCAACAGTCGGCTGCTTACTCTGTTCTTCTCTAGCACACACTAGCTATATAACTTCAACTGTCTGTAACTTTTTCATACTTACATATCTGATCATGCGCTCATAGAATAAGCATGAATATATTCTAACCAACTTATCTTCTAGGGTGCATACCATAACTCAGTCGTACGCATGTGCACTGATGCGCTGAGCTTTAGGTACACTGTACACTGTCGAGTCTTCAACACTTAGCCAATTTATGATCTTCTCATCAAGTGCACTGACTCCAAACTATTATATGAATTTGTATCCATAATGAAAACAATATAATAAGTCATATACACTAGCATAGCCAACTTGCCAACAATCTCCCCCTTTTTCATTAATGGCAACAAAGGAATATGGCCAAGTTGCTAACTGTTCCTTAATACAAAAAACTTTTGTCTTATATCTCCCTTATACATAAACTTCTATCTTATATCTCCTTATACATATTTATAACCCATATTCTATACATACTCCCCCTTTGACATTAATGACAAAGGTGCTTCAAAAGTGCATCTACAAATACTTACTATGAGAGAACATCCAGATATGTTATCTGCAGGTTTTGAATCTCCTCCTTCCAAAATGTGATCAATGAATTTACAATCTGGAGATGGGCACATAGTGCATACTGTAGCTTCTCCATTTTCTCCAAATCTATGCTAGGACCTTGATCATATGTCACCATGGTGGCATCGATCTCCTTGATATTCTGATTGAGTATATCTAGTGAGGGCGCAAGAGCATTCCTGAGCTGTGTTTGCCTTGCCCTTATCTTTGACATCTCTTTCTCAGCTTTTTCAATCTTATCTATCTATCCTTGGTAGACATTATTACTCATGTTTACATTAATGGATGGATCTTCCACTGATTTCCTTATGTTGTCTATCATAGCTTATGCCTCTTGTATCTTCTTGTATAGATCACTAGTCAACTTGTCCTGGGTCATACAATTAGCAATAATCTTTCTACCCTTTGATGCAAACTCCTTCAAGGATGCTTGACCAGTCTTTAGCTAGCTTAGGTCAAGTGCAAAGTTTCAAACCAATTCACTTAGCGTTTTCTTTCTATACTTCTCCTTTGCAACTAATGATGCTGATTTTTCCAAGCTAGGGAAATTAATCTTGAACTATGAAATAACTGCACTCACATCATCAATGGAGTGTACCTTGGAAACTTTCTTGTCTGTTGGTAACAAGTTGCTTAAGATTTTTACTAATTATACAAGGAGGGGATTCCTCATTACCTGTTTCTCCTTGGCTTTTTCCATAGCTAAGACACTGAACTTGATTAGGTCTTCTTCTCCCCATGAATCCAAACTGGTTATGTTAGGTGTCAAACTTGACAACAATGCCACTGAGGGAGTGATAAGAGTGCTATCCATCACTTCTAGTTTTACTTTGCTTAGAATTTCAACATATGGCTCATTTGTTTTCTCACTTTCTTTTATTTCTTCTTCTTTCTATTTTTCTGCTTCCTTTTCTATTTGTTTTTCTATTTTATCTATCATCTTTTCTTCTTTTTCATTTGTTATATCCTCAATCAATACTTATTCTTGTTGATTGGGAGGTGTGTTACTATAGAGAGTTTCAACCTCTTATGTGCTTACAAATGCTTCTTCAAAATTTTCCAAATCCATGTCTGTGGCTGCCATAGTGACTTTTACATTATCAATAAAAATTGAGTCATCCTTGAATGTCTCTGACATGGGCGCAGACTTATTTGCCTCTATGGATGCATCAACTACATGTGCTAAATCCCATGGAGCTGTAGATGGAATATTTATGGTTTCTGACTCTTTTGCATCCTTTTTGGGTCCTTGAGCTTGTTAGGAATTTTTCTTGTGGGATCAAACTCGACAAATGTATGGGCTTGATTCTTAGTTAAAAGGGACTCCAAGTTTGCAAGAAAAGCCTAATTGATGAGGATTGGATAAGATCCTCCTTCTTTGATCTCCACAGGACTCAGGCGGGTATTACCTATAAATAAATTACTGTATCTCAAGTAAGCTTTTAGATTTGGTGGATTAATTCTTCACTACTATGCTTTTAATTCTTCAAGTTAATTCAATAGAACATTATCACTTTGCAGACAACCCATAATATCCTAATATAGAGTATTATGATGGAAACCATAAGTGTAAAAGCACAGAGTAGTGGTATAAGGACATTCATCCTTCTTCTTTTTATGAGTTAAACTCAAGGAAGGGTAACCTTTTGATTCTTTCTTTAAGGAATCACTAAATATGAACTTATACCATTTGGATATAGTTCTATCAAAACATCAGCAAAATTCTTGAAAATAAAAGTACTGGTAATGAAATGAATTTTGATTCTTCTAAGGATTGCAAAAGATAACAATTAAGGAAAAAAAACTCCAAACCAGTGCCTAAATCCTAAGGGCAAAAGGGTCCTTAATGCAAATACACAAATCCTCTTAATGAAATATGACAGTAGGGTATGTGCAAGATCATGAGGGGCCAAACTATGCCCTTAAGTGGCAATGGAAAATCAACAAATTAGGTTAGTCAACTTGATGTGAAAATTTCACCTAGCTATGAACCTAATATCAAAAAGTTGTAAGAATAGAATCTATAGAAAATTGAATGTAGTTTCTAAACTACTAGGCCTTTTTTTGAGAAAAAGTTAGTATGATTGGTGAAAAGTATAGATTTCAATGCAGCAGTACAAAAATTTCAAGAAAAAAATAAGAAGTAGGTGTATGTCTGACCACCTTAATCATATTCAAATGATAATATTTTATTATAAGATTTTATATATAAGTAGTAGACTCATGCCCAGATGTGACGCATATTTTTTTGTAATTTTATTCCAAAAAAATAATTAATTATGATTTTTTTTCTACAAAATTTTTAGAATAAAAAAACTCCTGTGTCTAACCACCTTCACTCATTCAAAACTTTACAAAATTCAAATTTATTTTTTTTTCCTTATAGTAGGCAAAGCATAGAATGTGATGCATTTTTTGGATTTCAAAAATGTTATACTGTCTGAAAGTTATAGTCATTTTTCAATCAGTATATAAATCAGCACTTTAGAGGTAGCTCAATTAGAAAATAACTAATAATTACTTACCGAATTCAAAATTTGATAGCAATTATATCGATAGAAAGCTGATAATCTCCTTAAGATACCCTTTTCATTTTATCAAATTCAGGTGAAAAAAAAGTCATCAACTACATTGCCAAAGTTTTGAACTGACATCGCCACTTTTTGGCCCCTCATGGTCTTGCACATACCCAGTATGCCTTACATACAACCTGCAATCCAAATAGGATGCCTTGCAAACTATTCTGTTTATCTAATATTATTACTATCAATATCCCTACATATGTACTTACTCTCTAAAATTGATAACAATATTTTTAATTCTCTCCTTGAGAGAAACTCATAACCAAGTACAAAAATTGCTTAACAACTAGTATATTTTAAATGCCTTACATATAAAACATACAAAAGTAAGTATAAAAATAGAGAGATAGTAACAACAAGAGACAAGAATTGCAGTATATTTATATTAGAGAAGATTTGCAATTTACATAAGAAAACTTATGCTCAGAAATTCAGACACAAAGTTCAAAAGTCTATTCTGTAGCAATTGTAATTGGTTTTCTATTACCTTCCATCCCCCTCCCTAAATGAGATTACAACTCATATATATATTCTCAACCATCTTGGAATTCCCTCATTTAATGGGAATGCAACAAGCTCCGGATGGTTGAAAACCCTAACCCTAAAGAGCATAAAAAGACAAAGCAATAAAAGAAAAAATATAATCAGCCCTCAGGTAGTGGAAAGACAAAACTATCTTGGGTTGTTCTGCATCTTGGATTGTTGATAACTAACACCTTTGTCTACAAGTATTCATGATAGCTTCTTAAGTTTTAATGAGATATGGTGACCGCCATTTCAGACTAACCTACACCATTCTTAAATGATAGCTTATCATCCTTGTGCTCTAAGATCAGGTGTCAGGTGCTCCAGATGTCCTCCTCATTCTTCATCCAAGATATCTAAGTCAACTGCAGTGGATTTGATTTTCTTGGGCTTTGTTAACTCATCCCACACAGCTACTTCTTCCTTTGTTGGCCATTTAAAATCCTGAACAAGTTGTAATTGTGCCTTTTGTCTTCCCCACCTAGCATCTGTGATTGTTTTGACATTTGTTGAAAATTTGGTGAGCACTATTTCTACCTTAATAGCCTCATCCATAGTTTTGTTGAACCTTTCCATATCAACCTCATTGCTTTCATTTAAAAATGCCTCCTTTCTAGGCAGAATAAGATCAAAATCTGATCTCCATTGATCAAGGCTCTTAATGGCTCCATCCGCATTCTTGATAGAAGGAATAAACTTATTGGAACTGGAGCTGAGCATGGCTATCTTAGCCTCAATCATATTTTCCTTACCCTTAAAAGTGGTAATATGGCTTTAATTCTATCTATCTCCTCACCAACCCGCAGAACTATTTCTGGAATATCATTTCTCAAAGATTGAGAAAATGCCAATCTCTCAAAAAGTGGTGCTCTAATAGACCAAGTTGCATAGTATCCATTCAAAATTTGAACATAATTATCAACTTCTAACTGTAACTTGGGAAACTTGTTGTAAGCATTAAAGACCAAATCATATTTATCTTTGATCACATTAATTCTGTGCTGAAATTTTTTTAATAAGGCCTGCAAGATAGCCTCATTTTTCTCCATATTTATTTTTTCTAATTCTATAGCAACCTCTTCTTCTGTCATTCCTTTTTCCTCATTTAATGTAGGTTGCTCAGGAGGTACAAGAGCCACTACAGGAGTATTCATAACTTGAAGTTCTAAATCATCTAGAGATTTTTGTAGTGCTTTCTCCTTTATTATTCAGAGATCTCCGTCCTTCAATAATGTACTGTAGTCCTCAAAAAGGGAGCCATACCTCTCTGAAAGTTGTTTTGTTTTATCTTCATTCAGCTTGGAAAAATGAGTCAATACTTGATAAATCTCAAGATCCCCTGTGTTGTGGATGGACCACACAATCTTATCTCCTTCCATCTACTCTTTTACATTCAAAATTGAAGGCTTTTTGTCTTTGGGATAAAGACTCCACAAGGCTAATGCCTAATTTCTTGGGCTATAACCAAAGCCTCTAACAATGTCTCCCACTTGGGTTTCTGAAGACAGAGTTATGTCTTCCTTCCTTTTAATTTGATCAATAATAAAATCAGAATTTAAGTTCCACCTAGGCACAAGTAGCATGTTTCTCTTCTTCACCAATTGTCTGGCCTCATCTGGGGTGAAATTCTTAGTCTTAGGGTCATGCTCTCTCAATTTTCGTATTGCCTCCTCTGGCACTTGGCCCTTCTTAGTGGTCTGCACACTAGATGCAACTTGTTGTTGTTTATGCCAAATCAAGAAACTTTTGAATTCTTCCGACTCTATGAAACTATCATCCTTTAAAAAAGCATCTTGCTCAATCATTCTCTCATCTTGGCATAGAGCCAAGGGAAACTCAACAACTTTAGTTTCAAGCTTCTATTTTCTCTTTTCTTCTCTTATTTTCTTCCTTAACTGGTGATGATGAACATCAGTTCCCAGGAAAAGGGCTCCTATTCTATTTGTTTTCTTCACCTGAGAAGACTCACCAACCAATAATCTTTGCTTCTTTGGACGTGGCTCACTTATAACTTGAGAACTATGAAGCTCTGCAAGATCAACAGTATTTTCTTCAACCTGATGCCTCTCTGCCATTATTGATTCTAGAGGGGGAATGCTATGCATAGAATAGCTACCACCACTATCTTCATCACATTTAGAATTAGAATAGACCTTCTTCTTGTCTGTTTCATCAATCTGATCCTCAAATGTCCTCATCAAGGTATTGTATTGAGACATCATTTGCTCAAGCCTTTGAAGATAAGGCAATTTAGGGAAGAAACCACTAAATGCTAGTCCCTTCCGTCTCAATCTCTTCTCCATTGAATACAATTCATTTATCTAGGAGGCTCTGCTCACCACTTCATCCTCCTCTATTATATTTCTTATTACATCTTCTTCGGGAAATTCCTCATGTATTTTATTAAAAGGGATGGTGGGCATGTAGTATTTCCTGATAGCAACCATAAACCCTTCTGTATCTACATACTTGTGGGAAGCAGCATGCATTCTAAATTGTCCCAACCATTCATCAACTTTTCTCAAGGCATTCTTGCCTATTGTGATACTATGCAATCTAAAGTGCCTTGGAGTAAGAGTTCCCTTCCTATGTGAAGCCAAATGCTCCCTATCAGTCAACATTAGTTTGCAGACGAACTCCAAAAATTCCACCCTTGGTGGGACAAAGAATGGTAGCATGTGAGGGGGCTGGGGTCATCCATACACTCTAATCAAAGTGTATTCTTCTTCATAGTATATATGTCCCCAATTATGGCCCTTATCCCATTTATCGACAAACTGTTGGGGCCTCACTAGCTACAAAACTTTAGTAGACAACCTTGATATTTCAATTCCCATACTAAGGAGGATAGGCCAAACTATCCAATTCTCAAAAGCACAAAAATCACCCCTTGAAGTAGAGGGACTCCAAGCCCTTATCCAAAACTGTACCAGGTTTTGCTGCCCTCTATACATCATCTGTGGCTCCAGATGATCCATGTTCATAATGTTATAGTTGAAATATAAAATCAAATGCATTAAAAGAGAATAATGCATAAATCAGGGTGTGGGACTAGATGGAAAAGCTTTTAAAGCCTGTAATCCCTCATGCATCTTGTTGATTACAAACCCTATGTAATCATATCCCTTTGTCACATGAAGACTCTGGGAATCCAACACTATCATTAAAAATTTTGGAGTGATTCTTTCTCTGCCATCAATTCCCAACACCTTGCACAATCCGTATGCAATGTACTTCATGTAGAATTTTAAATCCTTAAAATAATATGGGTTTGAACCAGCTATGGGTGCAATGTATTTCCTACTCTCCCAAGGAATATGAGTTTGAACCTATTTTGTAACCACAACAGTCTCTCTAGTATATTTGTTGGCCAAGGCCTATAAATTGATTTTGGTAGCCATAGGGACCTGAATACCAAAATCCCTCATGAATGAACTTCTATCAAGGGTGACTAGAGGAGACCCGTCAGCTTTCCTAATTCTTCTAGATAAGGGATCATAGTTGCGGGATAAAACAATTAGGACATCTATGTCTAGAAAAACTTTGGGAACTATCAATTTTGCTAACCTTGATGTCCAAGGGTTTGAGATAGGAACTGGACTCTCAACATTTTTATAAAAATATTTGAATAGGCACATTCTAGTGACGTCTGGTGTCCTAGCATCTCTACACTAAGCAAGTTCATCAGAAAAACATTCATCACTAACCTTTTTGTTTTGTGATGAGCCTGACAACAAGGTGAGGAATTCATCTGAGAAGCTCTCCTTAGCCTTCTCCTCAGTACCCTTACTAGTTGTAGGTTCACCTCCTGCCTATTGACTCATCTTGGCTACAAATTCAAACTTTTCTGCAAATTCTGGATGCACTGAAACTTCAGAACTATTTTGAAAGACCTTAAAAATTCTCGCCTAGGCTCTAGAAATGCTTGGTAGTTTGAAAGAATGATGACCAATTATATATATTTCACAAAATTGAATGCAAAAATCCATAAAAGATCAGAAAGTTGTAACCATATCACCTCCACCATTACTTGGCACACTTAGGAATTCAATTCACTAGCCGTGCTCGAGAAAATGACAAGTAATCAAATTTAATTTTCTGGTGATCTAGCGACTATGAGACTTTCTCACAATTACTAAAAAATCTAGCACCTTTTGAATAGTTATGGAGATTTGGCGACTGTAAATTTTTTTAGTTATATAATAGCTTTCACTTTATCTAGAGACCTGGCGACCGAAGAAGAAAATCATAGTCGCTGAAAGAATTAAGACCTTTTGAAATCATCTGGAGATTAAGCGACCCTTTGATTTTTTTAATTTTTCCACGATCTAGAGATTTGGCGACTATAGTCACCACTTTAGTCACTGCAAATTATTTCTTCCTTGAATTTATCTCAAGACCTAGTGACAAAGCGCCATCATGAGATCTGGCGACAACAACAAGTCTCTTAGTCACTGAAGTTAGTTGACTTTTCAAACTTCTTCTTGAGACCCTCCGACTGAAACATTCAGAGATTCAGCGACTAAGATTTTGAGAACTTTAATTTATCTTATCCAAAGATTTGGTGACTATAGTCATACCCGCCTTTCTATTTATACTTTCCATGTTTTTTCAACCAATCCTAAAGGGACATGTCACAAAATCTGGCAAATGGAAACTCACATTTTCTTCAATCTTTCGACTTTGGTCAATACCTAGCTCTGGATTTCCTAGCGATTACGCGACTGAAGACAATCTCTTAATTTCCAAACAACTTCCTTAACTAGAGTTTATCCCGGAGATCAGGTGGCAATGCAATCCTCAAGGTCGCTAGATCATTCTTTAACCCATGGTATAACTCTGAGATCGCGCGACCATCACTCGATCAAAAAAAAATCAATGGCCAAAGCTACTAGAAAACCTTCCTTTTAACTCATATTCATCTAGTGAACGTGCGACTGCATACATCTCCTTGTCGCTGAATACTTTTCCCAACTATGGTTAAAACTAGAGATTTCACGAACACCTTTACTCTCTAAGTCGCCAAAAAAATCACTTAACCTTGGTTAAGTAACGAGAATAATCATCAACTACCGATTAGAATTTGATCCAATGGTTATCACTAAGTCACCATAGCCTTTGAAACTTAGTCGCTTCATTGGGAGATCCAGAGATAACTAGGTCACTGAATTGCTGACCGTCGAAGACATAACCGCTGGGATGAAGAGAATGCACGACTAATGATATCACCAAGTCAGAGGAAAAAATAACTAACCATTGACAAACCTTGAGATCTAGCGACCAACATAACAAACCACCACCTCACACTTGGAGATTCAGCGACCAACTACAGACCGCAACGTCGCTGAATATTATATCAATTTCATACTTCTTTCAAAGATCACCCAACTGAAACATTTTGATCTGGAGATCTAGAGACTATAGTAACCTCCACAAATATTTATCATAGTAGTTGCTAGATTGCACAATGATAATTTAGAGACATAGTGACTAAAGGGAACCGTTAAGTCATTTAAGAACAAGGAATATTCTTTCAACCCAAGGAGATCATGTGACAAGAGGTTTTGGGTAAACGCTAATAAATAAGGAATAGTCCAAATCATTTTGGAGATTGAATGACTAATCGGGAAGACAAAAGTGCACATGCTTTAAAAGATCTTTTAAGTGATTGAAAAAAGTAATGACCAAATAGACTTGGATGAACAATTTTAGGGCTTCTTTGGATTTTCTAAAGCAATGAGACCTGAAAGCTAGGGTTTTCACCTAAAATGAAACTTGGAGCTTCCAGGGCCAGAAAAACTTGAAGATTTAAACCACAAAGAACCGGGATAGAGATCAACAATCCAAAATTTTGAAAAATAAAACACCGAAACTGGGAAAACTACCAACAGAGCTATGGGTGTAGTATCTAGATACATGTGCCTATTCATGAAGACCTTCTCAAAGGATTTCTCTTTTTCCTTTGCAACCAATTCATAGTTCTTGTCCATTATGTGTAGGGTCCTTGACTTGGTTCTAAGATGTTGTTTTACTAGATCTAGTAACAAAGATTTCTCCTCTAGAGAACATACTAGAAAACTCTCATTTAAGATCTTTTCTCTTATTCTCAGATCTTCTTCAATGGCTTGTCTTTTTAGGAACTCTAAGATGTTCCACACATTATCAGGAATTGTAGTCTTGATTTCTAGGACTGTCTTCTTAAACTTCAACATGTGTTTGACAATCATTCCATGTATCTCTGATTTGTCAATCTCACTATATTTCTCATAGAACTTTCCTACTTGATCAATTCTACCTTCATCAATGATTCTTGCACTTAAAACACTAAGACTAGGTTTGAAGCTTACTTCTGGAGGTGCTTGAGTGTTCTTTTTGTTTCTTGTTACTCGTGAGGATGGATGACCAATGCTAATCTCTTTCTTTCTCTTAGGCATTTCCTTATACTCAGGAGGAGCAGTAAGGTCAACTGTTACTATGGGCGCAAAAGGAGTAACATCAAATTTCTCAATTTTTTACCTTCTTCAACTTTGGATCCTCAGATTTTGTCTCTGCTGCAATTGCACTCTCTATTTCCAAAGAAATCTTCTCTTCCCTTGCTTTGTCTAAGTCTTCTTGTGATAGACCATGGATTCTTAAAATCTCTGAAGTAACCTTGGCAACTTTTCTTTTTGTTGCTGCACTGTTCAATACAACATCTACTTCTCTTGTTTTCTCTTCATAAGTTCCCCATCTAGATTCATTAGGGTCCTTAGGTGTTGACAAAATAACTTGAGCATAAGCTTCTAAGATTGGTTCTTCAACCTCATATCCAAGTGGATGAATCCACTTTGTCCTTGGTTCAACTGCCTCCATGCATGTTGTGTCTGTCTCAACCATGAAATAGATATTATCCTTGTATTTTTCAACTATCTTCTCTGGAATTTTGTATCTCATCTGCATCTTGACTCTAAATGTCTTCAACTCTAGTGTCATGTAGTCCTTCAATGTACTCTTAGTACATGCCTTGAGAGATATTTGTGGCATTGTGGGGATAGATTTATCTATATACAAATTAGACACTTTTACAACAATATGCAAGTACATATATATGATCAAAGACCCAAATTTGAATATCTTGGTCTTGTCATGCTTGATGGCCTTAATGTTATCTATCAGTTGTGTGCATAGGATCTCGCATAGATTAAACTCTCCATTCTCTCTCACAAGTCTTATAGCTGCAAGAATTGTGTTCGCAGACACACTGTTCATCCTACTAGTGTGTTGGAACTTGTATCCTAGCATCATGGACATCAATTTGATGTCATCTTTCTCAATAGGCTCTATAGTCATTCCATGCCTATCACTTCTTGACTTGCATGTTTTCTCAACAAGTTTCCTTACATCCTTTCCCACTGGAAGAATGACACCTGTCTTTGAGAGGCCTATCATCTCATGAATAAGGTCACTTGTAATCCTAACTAGCACCTCACCTATCCAAAATAGGTCATCATGAGTCCTGCTAAGTAGAATCTTTATCCATTTGGACTCATAAAAATCATAAGCAGTCGCATATTCAACTATAGGATGATTATTCCACTATGCATACTCATCCATGAAGGTTTTATTAGGTTTTAACATAGTTTCCATGTGTGCTCTTATTCTGTCCAATCCTACTGGTTCTTTCTTACAATATATGTATGCCCTAATGTCAGACCCTGTTAGGAGTCTTTTACAATAAACCCTATTAGGGGTGTGGACTCACTATCCTAGAGCTCACTGCTCAAGTGGTGAAGGCTACAACCTTCTGATCTCAAATACACACTATATCTGCTAGATGAACTATTACTGTGACACTGCTTGTTTGATTAGTTCCTTTGATGCACTGATGCTTTGACCTCTTGAAAAGCTCTAATACATCTTATAGACTCTTTGCATACTTCTGCTCTACTTGTCTCAACTCTATGTCAACTCTCATGCTAATTACAATGGGCACATCTTATATTTATATGCGCATACAAAATAAATAACTAGGTCAGCCCTTTAACCGATTACATACAACGCTTCCAATTGAATTGGTTCAAGTGTGTTTACAAAAAAACATAATTACATGTCAACAACCTAATTATAATAGGCGTGTGGCCTTTACATCATAATAATATAACTGCAAATCAAAATGCCAACAGTCGACTGCTTACTTTGTTCTTCTCTAGAACACACTGGCCATGTAACTTCAATTGTCTATAACTTTGTCATACTTGCATATCTAATCATGCTCTCATAGACTAAGCATGAATATACTCTAACCAACTTATCTTCTAGGGCGCATACCATAACTCAGTTGTATGCATGTGCACTGATGCTCTGAGATTTAGGTACACTGTACACTATCTAATCTTCAACACTTAGCCAATTTTTAATCTTCTCATCAAGTGTGCTGACTCCAAACTACTATATGAATTTGTTGCCATAATGACAACACTATACTAAGTCATATACACCAGTATAGCCAACTTGCCAACAAGATATGTGGATGGACACAATAAAATATGAACTTTGAATTGATGTGATGTGTTGTGTAGATTTGTAAATGTAGGAGGTTTTTTTTAATTGTATTTATAAATTCTCATAATGTCAAGGACAACAAAATCCTCACAACAAAAAGAAAATTGAGAAAATGTACACATTATAATTTATTTAATAAATTAAAATTTTAGAACCCTATAAATTGTCAAAAAAAAATTCAAAACAATGCTATGAAAAAGATTAGAGATAATGTAAACTAAATTTAAATTCACAATATTTATAATAGAATTTGTATGTGACCATTGTTGTAAATTTTTCACTTGCATTTACTTAATTCAAAGATTTTGGTAGTCACATTGCACATATAGAGGAGAAGGGAGAATTTTTTTATGTTCATTTCCAAGGAACCATTTGAAGAAAATATTAGTATAATCTAAATAGATAAACATGGAATGGAAACTTGAAAAAAAATTCAGTCATATATCTTTTGGAAATGATATAACATATGAATTGTATATAACAAAAGGTAGGAATATAGAGGAGTTTTAATGAAGAAATCATTACCAAACCACTCACAATTCACAACGAGAATATGGGAAAGTAGATTAACCCTAGATCACAATCATGTAGATTTGTCAGAGTCAGTGTCCTGATTCAGAAAACCTTGTATGAAGGATAGATTACATAGTAAAAGATGCATATTGTATGTATATTTTTGTTATTGTATTATATTACATTAATTTAGACATCAGATTATACTTCTAGTTCACCTCATAAAAATAGAAGGAAGATAATGAATTCACCTATTTTCATGCTCAATTTACAACATTCATCAATTTGAATCTGATATTGCTAACATGCATTTCTTCTCTTCTTTCCATTGAGAAACATATTGGTTTAGTTGTATGCGTGCATATATTTTAAAAGTGAAGGCTGGATGTATGTCAAGTTATAACACTTCGAAGCCAAAACAAATTAATGAAAGATTCTGTAGTGGATATTATAGTATCTACCCAGATTTAATTTGTAAAAAAATTTACAATTTTTTTAATTCGAATATTTTTAAATATAATATTTATATTACACTATTTTAAGAAAATAAAGAATCTTTATCAAATATAATCTTTCATTTTCTTTTAAAAATAGTTTAAAAATATTACTTAACTTGTTCTAATATCAAAAAATAAAATTCTACATTGAATATAAATAAAATTAAGTAGAGATATTGGTATATTTTTCACATTCATTTGTGTTTAATATAAGATCCATTGATAGGTCAGTTAAAGAATGATGTTTCATTGTGCAACAATGGTTTATGGAGAAGTGATAACATCGAATCAACTATGCTTCCACTTATAAGGATCCAAACATAATTGGAATAAAACCTTTGAATTAGGAAGATAATTAGGCTCCATTACCAGTGGAATCATGTTATTTTTTAAATAAGGTAAGTGGGAGAGGTATATGTTACAATGGTGAGAAAGAATAAATGTACTCTTGGTCTCCTTGGCATTGTCGATGAAGTGATGGTTCGTGACATGGTTTAACAACCTCTTGTGTCTTCTATAAGTCTAGTGGTTGTGTCAAGCATTAACAGGTTGATCTTTTGGTGCAACATAAACTACTAGTTGTAACAAGTGGTATAAGAGCTTGGTCACAAGTTCAAAACCCGTGCTTGCATTGGGGGATTTTTACAATGGTGAGCAAGACTGATTGTTCCCCTGGTCTCCTTGGCTTTTATAGCACAATGGTGGTTTTTGATATGGTTTACCAACCTCTTGTGTCTTCTATAAGTCTAGTGGTTGTATTGGGCATTAACAAGTTGATCTTTTCATGCAACAACAACCACTAGTTGTAACAATATATATGTAGAGAAAGGGAGAGCGAGGTAGAGATATAGAAGAAAATTGAGGAGAGAGGGAGAGAGAGGGTGGGGGGAAGTGAGGGGTTTCATGTGGAAGAGATAGGTAGAGATGATGAGATATAGATAGAGAGGGAGGGAGAGATACAAATAAATATTATAGAGGGGGCAAGAGTGACATGAAGAAGTTGATAGATACAAGTAATAAAAAGAGAACTTGAGATATACATAGAGGATGCATGGGAGAGATATAGAAATCGAGTCAGGGAGGGAGAAATGTGTGTGTGTACAAGGAAAGGATAAAAAGGTAGATATACATATACATAATTTGAGAGAGAGAGAGAGATCTTATAGGTACATAAGTAGTTATCCATGTAATAAGGAGGGATAAATTATATGTATTTATACACTTTAAAAAAAATATTATATACATATTCTCAATATATCAATACACCCTTGACTTTAACCCATTCTTATTTATGTAGCTATATTGTTATATACTTTGAATATTCTTATGTAAAACTATATTTTAATACACTCATAAGAATGAAAAAATGATAGGTTATATTTTTCCCATCTCTATTCTTATATTCATGTTGTATGTATCATAAAATATATTATTATTATTATATATCTATCTTCCAATAGTCTTATATATGATATATTTATATTATAATTATATGTATATTACCCTATAAACTTCAATTGTACAAATGATGTAATCCTTGTCTAATCACCTTTCTATGTATAATTCATGATTTAAAAAAAAGAAATCTAGAGTTTTTTCGGGACGTAGGTATGCCTACGTAAATTATGTACAAATCTCGATAGGTATTGAGCCGTGGGTATGCCTATGGAAAATATGTATTTTAACAAATCTCGACAATTGTCGAGTCGTGGGTATGCCCATGTAAATTTTTGTATAAGGTCAGGACCTATGGTCCCAGACAAGGCTGGAGGTTTTCTCAGCCCTGCTCTTTCCTACCAGCGCCTGCAGTGAGCGGGGTCACATTGTAATATAATTATTTATATTAATAAAAATGTCTAGGGCTTCGACCTTTTACCGATCAAAAAAATAAATAAAAATAAAATATATATATTACCCTATACAATAATTGAAAGAAATCTAAAAATCTACACAAATATTTTTTAATAAAAATGATATCTATAAAAAATATTGAAAAATGAAATTCAAACTTTAATATATTATAAAAAAATATTATTAAAATCTTAAAAATAAAACAATATACAAATTTTTCAAATATTTAATTAACTTTTTTTTTATACATTACAATTATTATTATATATGTTATTTTTCAAAAAATTAAAAATCTAAGTTTGAAAATTTTAAAATTAAAAAGTTTTATATTTTAATTTAGATGTCAAAACATAATAATCATATTATATGTTGTATATAAAAGATAATAAATGTAAAGGAACATAAATGTATATAAACATCAAATATAAGTAATACATTTTAAACCCTTAAAATTTTGAAAAATAAAACATTTCATGTTTTGAGAATGCTTTATGAGACATACTCATTTTGAATGAGAGAATCATTTAAAAAAAAACCACCATAGTTCTAACATAAAATGAAAAGCAGAAGAATATGTAGAATCAGTAAAATTGATATAATCAAATTCATAATTCACATATTTATTATATTATACTAAAAAAATTTAAATGTGATGTATGAACCTATTATAATTTTTTTTAACAATATTATTTTAAAGTTAATTCATAGAATTATGTTGAATGACTTAAATTAGTTTTAATAATATTTTATAAAAAAGTATTATATATATATATATATATATATATATATTTTATTCAATAATATATAATATATAAAAATTTCATAAACTTATTTTAAATAAGTGTAAATGTAAATAATAACAATTATGAATATTATTTTATAAAATATATTATTATTTACTAATATATTTTTAAATTTTTTATTATAATATTAAATTGTATAATATAATAATTTTAAAAATATTTTAAACATATAATTTGTTATCTATATTATATTTATTATATAATATAATAACTAATACTTTAACTTCTTGCAACATCTTTTGTTGAGCTTTTCATTCATGATATTAATGGCTTTCTAAAATGTGTCCATAAAAATGATGTTTAAAATGGATGTGCCAAATATATGTGAAAAATTAACTACAATAGATATGTCACAAATATGTGAGACACTAAATGTGTCTAAAACTCATACCTTAATTCTAAGCATAATCCTAACCATAATATACATCCTAAGTGTAATCATTATTTCAATGACATTATTGCAAATCCTAAACTTAAAATACACCAACCATAACCTTGCTAACATTAACTAAATCTAGATGCACCATAATAAGTGTTAACTAAAATTATAATTTTAACACTAATTGTATTACTAGGTATGACCCTAATTCTAAAACTTGATGCAAACTACATCCATAAATCTTACTATCATAGTCACCTTAATATTAACACTAACATTGGCCAAACCCTAATCCTGGTTCTAATTCCAAATTTACTTATAACCGTAATGCTAACCCTAAATCTAATTCTAACCATAACCCTAATCCTAACTATAATACTAAGTATGATGCTAATCACATAACTCTAAACCCTACATGCATCATTGATCACATCCCTATTGAAACCCTATTTGTCACCATGATTCTAACCCTAATTCTAACCCTAACGCTAATCAAGATTATAAAACTATACCAAACCCTTACCCTTACCAATTACTCTGACCATAGACCTAAATATTACAATAGCTTTTATATTAGAGCTAACTCTAAACGTAACACTAACTATTATAATAATTAGTGATATCAGATTTCCACAATCCATATTAACAATTCATGAGCATTTCTGGATTTGATTGTGTTAATTTTTGGCATCAACATTTTGGATCACACTCTGTGATCCATCATTAGGAAATGATGGATCACGAAGTGTGATCTGAAACGTTGATGCCAAAAATTAACACAATCAAATCCAGAAATGCTCATGAATTATTATAATAATCCTAACTATAATAAGTGTTAACTAAAACTCTAATTCCAAACCTGCTCCTAAACCAAAATGTATTACCAAGTATGATACTAATCCTAACTCTAAAACCTACATCCCATTGTTAACTACATCCATAATATTACTCTCACACAAACCCTAATATTAACCATATAGCTAACACTAGGTATGATTTAACCCTAACTATAAACTGCACATCCTAACACTGTCCACAACCTTAAAACTAACCCTAACCCTAAGCCTAACCTTACATGTAAGACTACCCTGTCATGAAGAGTCTAATATGAACCCCAACCACGTCCTTAATCTCACCCTACCCCTAACCCTAATCGTCCCCTATCACCCTAACCCTAACTCTATTTGTTACCGTTAACATTATACTACTCCTAACGTTAAACTGTTCAAATTTATTGTAACTGTGTCCTTACCATTGACCTAGGTGAAATGGTAGGGTTAAATGTGATACTAACATCTAACCCTAACTATAACAATAACCTTAAGACTAACCCTAACTCTAACAATAGTTGTAACCCTACCCTTAACCGTTAACATAAATTAGTATTTCCAACTCTAAACAATACAGCCTAACACCAAACCTAATTTGACCATTTTTTTTAAAATGTCATAATAACCTTAACCCATATTCTAAACCTAATACTAATTGAAACTCTACACTCTACATCCATCACTAATCTTAGTGTAACCCTGACCATATTACTACTCCAAAGTTTAAATCGTTCACCCTAGTTGTAACCATAACCCTGCCATTCGACCTACGTGAAATGCTAAAGTTAACTATTATACTAACCCCAATTCTAATCATAATCGTAATAGTAACCTTAACACTAACCTGAATTATAACATTGAACCTAATTGTTACCTTAACTCTAATCTTAACTGTAACCCTAGCACTGACGTTAATCGTAATAGTACCTCTAACCCTAACAATACCCTTAAAAGTAACCCAAACTGTAACTCTAATTGTAGCCATTAACATAATACTACTACTAAGGTTAAATCGTTCACCCAAATTGTAAAAATAACTCTACCATTGACCCTAGGTGAAATGCTAAAGTCAACTTCGATACTAACCCTAATTCTACTCATTTTAATAATTTATAACTATAACCCTACTACAACCCATAATTTTTATTTGATTTTGCATTACTGATCCTAATTGTTACCCTAAGACTAACCTTAATCGTAACCCTAGCATTAACATTAACCACAACCCTACCACTAATCATACTAGTAACCCTTACCACCATATATTTAAATATTATAAAATAATAAAATGTCTTCTATGTAGGGGTGGGACTGCTACTAGCTTATATAATACGCCTAGAATAATCTTTCTAGAAGTACCTATTTTCTTACTCACATATATATAGTAGTTATATAATATAATAATTAATAAAATCTTGAAAATAAAATATACTTACCCGATCATGCATTTTATTTATTTCCGAGAACTTTCCTGGAGGAAGAAAGTGTAACGCTCACTTAACAGGTAGAGTATGGTTATTTTAAGAAATGGTTATCTACATTGAATTAGTGACAGTGTGAAACCAAACAGAAATACGAATATCTGGCACTTCGAACTATTGACAATGAATGCACGGCTCCGGCAGGGACAAGAATGGTGAATGGAAAGATTTCGGCGTGAGAAATAAAAAAACAAGCTGTGACGAAAAAGAAATGATCAGACGGTTATAGAGGATGCAATCATCTTGCCAGTCTGTTTCTTAATATAGGTGCGATGGCAGGAACACGATTTTCCATGAATAACGTCCAACACAGTATGCCTCACAGCTCATTCTCATTTCTGACGAGACTGCTGGAAGAGTAGAAACTGACAGGGTTTTAATTTTTTAGTTGTCCATTCTCCATTCTCACAGCTGTTTTATTTGTCTTTATTCCTGGCAAGGAAAATACAGCTAATACGGAAAGACAAAGACGGGTAAGGAAAAAGGTTAAAGCCTCCCAAGTTGCCAGCGATGGGCTGTGTGGAAATAGGTCGAAATTCAATGAACAGGAAAATTACATGGTAAAATCTAATGGTCTATTTGTTTGCAATTGGAATTGTCAAATTTTGGAAATTACATTTTTGCATGTTTATGTTTAAAACATGAAATTGAAATAGGAATTTGTTAATTTCCATTTACCTCTAAAATCAGAATCTTTCATCTAAACAGGTAGAATTGGAAAAGCAATTCCAATTCTACTTAAATGTGAATTTGGGGTAAAGAAAAATTTATAATATTTTGAAATCCATATACAAACAACATTTTCCATCTTTTCATTATAAATTCGAGGTGAATTCCAAGTGAACCAAACAGTTCAAGTTATATTGGAGATTTAAATTTTCAGATTTGTAGAATACTAGAATTTGACAATTCTAGCATTATTTAATTCCCTTTTCCAATCATATTGCATTGCTCTGCTCTAATCCAAATTATTGATCTCGAACAATCACCTAGTCCATTCCATATATGAAACACATTTGACATAATAAATATATTTTTTAAAAGAGAATGGACCACCACCGGTAGAGTGTGAAACTTAGACTTTTTTCATATTCAGTTTGAAATTTCTTTCTTTATAGACATTTCTACATCACGGCAATTGCGTTGCTATTTGTTGATCCACTTCCACTTAGCAATATTTTCACGTTTAGTTTGAATTTCTTTTTTAAATACAAATTTCTACACTACATCCTGGATATTAGGTGCCTATCTTATCAGTCATTTATTTTTCTTTTGTTTCCTTTCCTTCAATTTGAGGAATTAAAAAACATGCTGAAAGCCGATAACATCGCAAAAGTCTTACATCAACATCAAGGACAACCATATTATTCAATTTAGAATATTCTGATGGCTGAAGAAAATATAGGCTGTTACACTATTCTGCGTCATCTCTTTGCTTCAAAGTCTTTCTTTCATACCACGCACAAGAAAATTACGGTACTGCTAAGATTCGCTATCTTGTATTCCCCGTTTGTCTATTTCTGAGGACATAGATACAATTAACTTTCATAAATATTCAAGTTGAATTAAAAGTGTCTCTCCTATCTTCGATTCATTCTGAAGTTTTGAGAAACTGTAGTTGATATATACCATCTTGGGGTTTCTTCTGCAATGTTAATGAGTTTATATATTCCTTGGTAATCCAGGAAATTTCTTCTTACTATGATCTCCTTATTACCCTTGATAAGATAGGCTTCACAGCTATGAGAACGACCTTATTGAATGAGCGTTAAACTTAATGAGAAAAACTGTTTCAGATTATAATATTTCTTTAGTGGGTATTATTTATTTTGTAAGTTGGTTTCTAGGTTTTAATCTATTGTAAATAATTCTCCTCTGAACTTGTTCTTTTTACTGCAGGTTTGAGAGAGATCTGAGTAGGCCCACAAAAGTAGAGATTGTGCCAGCCATTGTTATACCTCAATTTACGCTCAAATCACCAAATCGGCTAGTAATCTTCTTTCATGAAAGCCCAAAATCTATAGATGGTGAAAAGAATACTCATAATAACAGTAGTGTTCACAACGATTAGAAGAATGCTTGATTTTTATATTGTTTCATCTAGACTCAGCATTTGTTCTCCACAATTCTTTCAGATTCCAAATTTCTTAGTTATCGTAGGAGCATAAAAAAAACTTAATTTAAAATGTAAAATAAATTTATAAAATAAAAGTTTAATTCTAATATTTATTCCAGAGATTTAGTGTCATAAAAATTCAAAATAATAAATAAGAAAATATATCACATTCTAGAGTTGGAAGTGGATTTGTAAAAATATGGTTCAACATTCAAAATCTATAGCTTTGTCTATATTGAAGTATCAATTTATACATTTTTGGTAGGGAAGATGGGTTGCTATTATAAATTTGGGATGAAAATACATTTATATCTTGAAAAAAGATAAAGGGAATATAGGTAAATTAAATAATAAAATATATTTTTCTATGAAAAAGACAAAGTTATCTAATATTATGTTGATAACAAATAATTAGATAGAAATTCTCTCTTCAAGAAAACAAAATTGAAAGCATAGAGTCAAAAAATTATCTCAATACAAGTAAATAAATAATAATATTATTTTATAAGTGGAAAAAGAACTAGATTAATCAAATATTCTAATTAAATGAAAGTGATAAAAGGTTAAATTAATTTAATTGATTAATGGTGATGAAACATTAATTTATCAAAAAATTATATCTACAAATAAGGAGATTAAAAAGAGACAAAAATGTAATTTCATAAAACTATTAATATTAAATGCTTAGAGTATAGAATATGGATTTTTTTTATGGTAAATAAGTGTTATCTATATCTATTAAATAATCTAGAGGAAGTAACATTGTGGAGAGATATTTTATATGAGCTTGGACTTAATATGTTTGTCACCTCCTCCTTGAATTGAATAGAGCCTTGTTCACTTCAAATTTATTTTTCTAAAATTCACCATGAAAGTCGTATTGAATAGATTTCAAATCTTACCCAAGAAATGTAGAGAAAAATTTGAAATATATTCAATGTAATCTATGTGGTAGATATATTTAAATCAAGAAAAAAAAAGAATAGAAACAAGATAGGATCCATCACTAAGGTATCTTCATACAACTTCAATTGTGGATATATTCATATCAAAAAAGCATACTCAAAAGTTCAAAACTAGTCACCTGTTAAGAACTTGAATTAAGATCTGGGAGATATTCATCCTAGCCTATAGAATCTCTTTTCATAGTTTTATCTCTCCTTTAAGTAATTTTATTTTGTGAATAATTGATGTTTGGCAAAAAATAAAAATAAAAATTTGCATTTAATTATATTTTTAATTACAAGAAATTCAATCTCTAAAATAACAAATCTATGCCTCTCTTTTATTTCCAAATTATTATTAACTAAACAATAAATAAAAATTCATCTGAAAGAATAGTGAACAATAAATGTTGAGTTTGAGAAAACCATGCAAAAATTAGACATTCTTCAAACTATTATGACCATTGGATTGTTATATATATGAATAACCCAAACTTTGAAGTCTAGAAGGTCCATTGATAAGTAGTGCATTATGTATGTGTTATATTAGTGTAATTTGTACCACTAACAATCTTTGTGCTATAAACTTGTGGAGAAGAAGATCGAGCCAAAGTAACTTTCTTTTCACATATGTATTTTCTTTGAATGTGAAAAATAAAATAGCATAGATTCAATGTGTTGACATGTTATAAAAATATGGACAATATGGTTGAAACATAGTAAGTATTATTACACAAAAGATGTATTTTTTAAATATGAAAAAAGAAGGAGCATTTCCAATGAGCTAGAGTTATATATTATGATCAATTCATGTTAGAATTTTTACCTCATATAATTAGTTAGTTGACTAATAAATAATATTAGATTATGGGAGTTAGATTTTACTGTGTGAATTTATAATATATGAGTTTAGATATAAAAAAATTAAAGTAGGTGGTGTAAACATTTTTTTATAAGCTTTATAAACCATAGTGGGTGTATGCACAAAGATGGTGTGCAAAAGTGGTCACCATAGGGAAAATAGTCCCAAAAACCAATAATTTGATCGAGTTATTTAAATTTGAAATAGTCCAATTGAGTTATGGATTGGTGAAAACCAAGTCTGTATTTAAAAGACCTAATTAGGGTTTTATAATAATAAAAACCCAATCAGATTTTTATTATATCACAAAAGTTACTTGATCAGGTTTTGTAAAAGTTTAAATTTCTTTATCTTGCGGCCAAAAGGGCATTAAAAACCCTTGCCATGAATTGAAGAAAACATACTGAGTTCTTTGAAAAACAAAACTTGATTCCGTTTTGCCATACATAATTTTTTTTAGTATTTTCAACAAATCTTCACCATGTTGCATTGTCAAAAAAGGTAAGTATTTTATTTTATTTGTTTTTGTTTCAAATGGAATTGTAATAGAAAGTTTTTTTTATAGTTTTTGTGTATTTTTTTTTAAAAATCATGGTAGATTCTCAAAACACTAATCCCCAACAAATCACACAGCAACAACAAGTCCCTGAACAACAACAATAAGAAGAACAATAAGAGCCCCAAAACATTACCCCTCAACAACAACAAGAGCCCTAAAATTTTACCACTCAACAACAACCAAAAAAAGAGAGCCTCAAAACCCTCGACCGCATCTAGTAGATCCTATATAAACTACACAAGATGATCTCATAAATCACCTATCATAAAATACAACCCAAATTTCTTAGATAGTGAATAGGTTGAGGACCTTCAAGCATGAGAATCATTTATCCCTTTTAAAATCCCTATTATCAATGGTTGATAGTGCCAAGAAAGTATCCATGTGGTTAGATAGAGAATTTTGCCACACAAAAGGATCCTTGTGTTGATATGTGGATGCCTGATTATATGTTTAAAAACCTACAAGATCTAAAGAGATAATAAGAAGCACAATAACCAAATAAGCTCAAAGTCACTATACCATTCATTAGAGAAGAAATATACATATAGGAAGAGTGATTATATCAAATCAGAAGTTGAATCCAACACTCAATTTGTGGTGGTGCTTGATGCCTCCCATGAACCTAGGGTAAGGTGTGAAAATGAAATCCACACATCTACTAAATAACTCCTAAATGATGACTACTTGCATGAACAAGTATCATACATGTATGGACAAATAATTAGGATTAAAAGCTTAAGTGAAATTAAATTAAATAATTACACTAACAATATGTATAGGTTTGTTGATATCCTAGGTTTATATTCAATTCATACACTAGGTAGGGACATATGTGGACATGTTTTATGGTGTGAAATATGTGATTGTCAAATTTGGTTGAGAAAAAAGGATTTGTATGATGAAATTACGGTCTTACATTTTGTCCATTTGGGACTTAATTAGAGGTGACCTCTTGAAAATTGGTGTTCATACATGTAGGGTTTTTCTTGTACTTTAGTGGTTTTCTTTGTTTTCCACATGTTTGTGGTGAGATGGGAAATTTTTCCACACAAAATGATTTTGATGTTGAGATGTGGATGCCTAATTATATGTATAGGTCTATTAATATTCCAAGTTCATATTCAATGCATGTGCACATGTACGGACATATGTGGACACATTCTCCAGTGTGATAATTATAAAGTTTGGTTGAGAAAAAAGATTTGTTTGATGAAATTATGGTGTGTCTACGATATTTTTTCCACTTGGGATTCAATTAGAGGCAACCCCTTGAAAATTGGTCTTTATACCACTAGGGTTTTGATTGGGAGGTGCCCCTTAAATATTGACATATGCACCACTAGGGTTTTGATTAGAAGGTGCAGTTGTAGATTGGTGTTCATACCACTAGGGTTTTGATAGGAAGGAACTCCTTAAAAAGTATTGTTGACAATACTAGGGTTTTGATTAGATGATTCCCCTTGGGTAATTGTGTTTGTTTGGGTACTTGCACTTGAGCCTAGTGGGATCGATGTGCTTAGTGTCATAGTAGTTGTAGGTATAGATTGTGATAAGATATCCATGTTTGTTTGTGACATACTAGAGGACATATTATAATTCATTTTTTGACTTTTTAACATGGGGTTTGTATTAGATGATGGTGTTGTATTGAAGAGAGAGTTGGTATATTGGATCCCACCCGGTATTGTCGATGTTGTAACTTGCGTGACAATAAGGAATCTACTACTTAAAAATAGAATAGTAGATACTTGTGAAGATGATGATTGGATAACCCCTATATAATTTATTTGGTTTCCTTCTATAATAATGGAGGTGTCAAAAATAGATGGTAGTTTGGCCCCATTTTGAAAAACAAGATAGAAGTGTCTATTAGGGTCTACTAATAATAAGGCATTCGTGATAGTAAGGACCTTAGGATCTTGTGAGGCATATTCTATCTCATATGTGGTATAATTTGCATGAGTATTTTCCAAGAAAAATTCATCATTAGGAGGCAAGGTAGCCCCTCTTCTAGGTCCTCTTTGTGAGCCCATGGGAGTGTTGAATTTAAAGCTCATGGAACTAGTATAATTAAAAGTAGGGTCTCGATTCGGGTCCATCTATCCTTCTTTTTTATTGAGTAAATGGCATCTAGAAGTGCAAGAATGGGACTATGAAAATGCAAGGTGGACTATGAAATATTATGATGAGGACTAATTTTACTATAAAAATAACTAGAAAGGGAACTTTTTTCTTGGATATTTTTTGTTTTTAGAAATGATCAATGATAATGAAAGACTGTGAAGGGAAATGTTTTGAATCTAGTAACAACTAGGACATAAACTATTTTTTTTGGAATTTTTGGTTTTTTTAAATGATCAAAGAGAATGTAGGATTATCATGAGAAATGATCTGACTATAGTAATGACTAGGAAGGATAGTAAAGTGGATGTAAAATGGTGAAATAATGACTAAGGAAAGTGTAAAATGGCAATGACACTAACTAGGGATGGACAAACAAATCCAAAGGGAAAATTTAAAAAAAAAATTGAGAGTATGACTTCTAGGAACAACCCTAAATGATTAAGAGAGACTATTTGACCTCCAACTAGTTATGATAATGACAAGACAACAATTTGATAAAAAGAAAATTTGATAGGAGAAGTAAAAAATAATCAGGTAATCACTATTGAAAGATCCAAAAAAGGTATATTATCGAGTCTCCAAGAGGTAACCCTAAAGGAAAATATCACCAAATCTAATGAATGCAAGAATTAAAAGAACCTTATGGACATGCAAGATAATCTTAGTAATGATATGATGGATGAAAAAAGATAATAACTCTAATAATGATAATGCAAGGATGACAAATGCTAAAAATACAATGTAAGGTATGAAACCCTAACAATGATGATCCAAGAAAACCCTAATGACCTAAGAATGGCAAACCTAATTTATATGAGAAGTTTCTGATGCCAAATATCTAGAGATGGTGATTTTGGATAGTATGTAAATATGTGAAAGGACCCTATTAATGTTTTGAAATTTCTTATTTGAAATGATAATTCTTTGAGTCAATTACTTTGAATGATTTGTAGATACATTATTTTGACTAAGATATAGTAACTCTCTAGAGACTGCTAAATATGACAGTTAATTGCATTGAATGGTCTGATGTTGATTTTAAAATAAGGCAATTGTATTGCAGGGAATGGCCAATTACGACCCTCTTAATTTGATAGTTGTCTCTCTATAACTTACACATGTCATTTGAAAAGAATGTTGCAGATTTTAATTCCTCAAATGTATAGGAAAAATTGTAGTTGTGTCATTTTATCTATGAAAAATATTTGATAGTTAACTTTATTTTGCAAACATAGAAAGCACACATAGGATAGTATATCTTTTGACAAACTCTAGACATTTTTTGCTTTCTGTATGCTAAAGGAATTTTTCAAGCCCCAATATTTTTAATGGTATAATCACAAACAAAAGAATATGTAGACAACTATTAGCCTAAGGATAAAAGCTTCATTAAAATTTATTTCAACCCACAACTTTGAATTTTAGTTAGCTCAAATAGTAATGAAACACATGAGTGTGCACCTATTTTTTTGCCTTTTTACACATTATAATCATTGAGGATTTCTCCCGAAATAAATCAGTCTCCTAGGAAACATACAGTGAGTGCCTTGGGGGAAAATTTTTCCCTCCCCTTGCACAGAAAGATTACACTATTCATAATTTAGAACAAGTGGCCTCTAAAATAAAGTTTCTATTAATGTTTGGTGGTGCTTACCCAAAAATATTCAAGGGTGAGACACATAAGTCTCTAGTTAGCTACATCATATCCTTAGGCATGTTCACCTAGCCTAAGATATCACTAACACACCAAGCCTGAAAAGTCAAGTGTAAGACAAGGGTTTGTCCAAAGTCTTATTTATATAGAGGCCAATGGGAGTTACCACTTTGAGATTTTTTCTTGAGGTGATGTAATACCAAAGAAAACCTCTCTAAAGAAAATAAAACATGGGCTTCCAACACAAATTTTACAAGTGCACCAAACATGCTAAAGAGATTGGTCAATTTTAAACCCATATTGAAGTATGATGTCATCTATTTGCAGACAAAAAAGAGGGTTTTATATTAAGCACCAATCTAAATTTAATTTACTCTACTAAAAAAAAGGGATATAAGTGACATACCTCAGAGAAATTTCTATACTTCTTTTTCTTTTTCAATTTCTCTGGATACCACATGCTAAAAATTAACAACCAAGAAAAAACCCAATCTAGAAAATCATTGTATAAAGGTTAGAAAAATTCATATCCAAATTGTATTTTGTGAAATAATGAATGATAATACAATTCTAGTTGATGAAAGGGGTGTGTTCCAACCTTCTAGTGCCAACTTCCTCAACTTTTACTATGCGATGGAAATCCCTATTTAACTCACCATTGTCCATTCCTCTGCTTGTATTCTCGCACACACTATGAGATAAATCTTTATGCTTTCACTTCTTTAGCCATGGATCTGACATATGCATCATTAGTCTACAATCGCATCACTAGTTTAATAAATTGCAACTTTTTAAATGTTGATTGTTTCTCTATAAGTTGTGATTGTGTCAATTTTGTATGGATTGTGTTGAATTATCTATCATACATAGAAAAAAAAAACCCAGAAAAAAAAAATACAATCCAAAGTCATTTAGCAATTAAAAATTATGAATGGTACAAATGTGTCATGCAATCAAGTGATTACGTTGATTAATCTATAATTATGTTGTATGAACATGGAACTATAGAAAAATCTAAAATACACCAAAAACACCACAAAAAAATGAAATTAGAAAAAAATGATTTTGTTCACATCAGGTTCACCATTTGTACTAGGGATAGAATCTTATAATTTGTATCTTGGAATAAGATTAGTAACGATCCAGCTATAAAGGATTTTAATCTAGAGCATAAAATTAATCTTAATAAGAACATAAAGATAATTTACCAATCATGCATGCAAGATCAACTAATAAAAATAATGTAGAAAAGATATACCCAAATTTGTTCATTATTTCTCTCTTCTTTGTGGCTCTAAGATTTTCTCCTCAATATGATGGTGCAATGATTCAAGAATTGTGGTTGTAAAATGATGAGGAATCACCCTCCTTTTATAGGTTTCTAGACACCAATGGGCAATTTTAATAAAGGTGTTCTTTTTATAATGAATGGTTAACACTAATTTAGACAAGACTAATTAGACAAATTACTGAGACTAAGTGATAGATAACTTACTACATGACTAAAGATTGAATATGCAATTTCTTGCATGATAGGAGGCTAGATAGATAAGTGTTTGCTTAATTTAGAAGACTGACTTGATTATGGAAATGAATAGTTAGTCAATGCGAGTTTAAAAGGTGAGACTGAAGAATATAATTAGCATTAAATAATTATTTAACTATACTTAATAGGAGAAAATAAATAAATTAAATTATTTATTTATTTTTAGAAGACTTAGTTAGTGTTGAAGTATGATAGCTATGGTCATATATATATATATATATATATATATATATATATATATATATATATATATATATATATATATATATATATATATATATATATATATATATATATATATATATATATATATATATGTATTGTATACTGACATATATATACATATCATATTGCTTGAAAATAATTTATCATTCACATATGAGAGCATAATATGATAACAGTGTTGAAAGTAAATTGTAGACCCAAAACTAATTAAAAAACAAAGAAATAGAATAGAATAGAAAAGATCAAATACACAGACAAGAGACACAGTGTTTATAGTGGTTCATGCAGCTATTCTGGATTACGTCCACTTTCAAGCAGGGTAGATATCTCTATTGAATAACGTCTATTACAATGTACAATAGCTCTAAGTTATTCTTCTTCTATTACATAGTCAAGCATTCTATCATAGCATTATGTGGAAGACAAGGAGTTAGTGGTTACAACAGTAGGTAAGCCTTTTTGGGCTTCACACAGTCTGCCATAGCTGTTACATGGCAGGGGCAGTTACAATCTCCCACTTGAAGTCCAAACAATGCTATGAGGTGAGCTGCTCAAAGATATCCCCCACTTGGTGCTTATGGCTATGTCATCACAATGTCGAGAGAAGCTCTACAGAATTCAAACTTCTCTCGAGGTACTACCTTGGTGAATGCATCAGCCGGATTGACCTTTGTATCAGTCTTCTCTAACTGTAATCTTCCCTCTTCAAGAGCATGACGGATGAAATGAAATCTGGTTTCAATGTGCTTTGTGTGACTGTGGAAAGTTGAATTTTTGGCCAATTGAATGGCGCTGTTGCTATCAGAAAATAAGGTAAATGTGGGTTGTTTAAATCCCAACTCTCCAAACAATCACTGTAACCATATCAACTCTTTAGCTCCCTCAGCGAGAGCAATGTATTCAACCTCGGTGGAGGAAAGAGCAACCACTTGTTGCTTCCAAGAAGTCCAACTAATGGCTGCTTTGGCAAAAGTAAACACATAGCCTGCTGTAGACCTCCTTGTATCTAAATCTCCAGCCATATCAGAATCAGCATATCTGCAAATATAAGGAGCCTTACTGTTAAAACATAAAACATGAGAGGAAGTGCCTCTCAAATACCAAAGAGTCCATTGAACTGCTTGTTAATGAGTTTTGCTAGGATTACTCATAAAACCACTCATGACTCCCACTGCTTGAGCAATATCTGGACGTGTGCTAACCATGGCGTACATCAAACTACCAACTGCTAAAGAATAAGGAATACCAGCCATCTCTTGTTTTTCTTCCTAAGTAGAAGGACACATTTTTGAAGACAATAAAAAATGATCAACCAATGGAGTGGCAACTGATTTTGCATTTGTCATATTAAATTTCTCTAAAAATTTAAGAATGTATTTTTCTTGAGATAACTTTATTTCTCTTCTATGTCTATCTCAGATTATATCCATCCCAAGAATCCTCTTCGCTGCCCCTAAATCTTTCATGGAAAAACAAAGAGACAAATGTGTCTTCAGCTCATGAATGACTCTCATACTGTTACCAGTAGTCAACATATCATCAACATACAATAATAAGATCACAAACTCATCAGTTTGAAGCCTTTTGAGGTATACACATGGGCCTGATTCGCAACAAGTAAAACCTTGTTGAGTCATGAAATTATCAAACTTTAAGTACCATTGATGAGGGGCTTGCTTCAGCCCATATAAACTCCTCTTTAACCTGCAAAATAAATGCTCCTGCCCCTATTTGACGAAGCCTTCTGACTGTTCCATATATAGCTCTTCATCAATGTCCCCATGTAAAAATGTTGTTTTGACATCGAGTTGCTCAAGCTCGAGGTCCCATGCTGTTGCCATGCCAAGTACCAAATGAATGGTTTGCATTTTAACCATTGGAGAAAGAATCTCATTAAAATCTACACCTTTTTGTTGAGCGAATCCCTTCACTACCAATCTGGCCCTGTATCTTTTCTGGCCTCCATCTTCCTCTTTTATGCGAAAGACCCATTTGTTTTTCAATGCTTTGTGGTTTGGCGGAAGGGGAACCAGATCCCAAGTCTGATTTGTGTGTAAAGGATCCATTTCATCTCACATTGCATCCAACCAGAACACTGAATTAACATTAGCACATGCTTGTTTAAAGGTTTGTGGCTCTTCTTGATCTGAACACAAGGAAAATAGCAATTCGTAGTCATCAAATTTTCTTGGACATTTTTTCTTTCTCATAGACCTCCTCAGCTGGATAGTTTGATTTGGAGCAATAGTAGTAGCCTTTGTATTTAGATCCTCTGTATGAGGAATGACAAATGTCTGACCAACATGTTGACCTATGACACATGGAGGACCCCCTGTTTTTGAATTACTCTCTAGCACAGGTGAGTGTAGGGACAATAGCTTATGCTGCGTGTGTGGTAGTAATGGGCTATCATGAAAATGCATGGGCTAACCTCCCTGAGCAAAGTCTCTGTCATGAGTATTCACAGGGTATGTCTGCGACAACATATGCTACGTACGCAAGTCTTGCATGTGAGGAGGAGGGAGGAGCTATGTTTGCTATGCCGACTCTACACGTGGAGAAGGAGGAGTCCACGATAGTGCATGGGAAAGCAGGGGAAGATTTGCAGTAGATGAGGCATCCTACATAGTAGTGGGAAATATAACAAGAGGTGCAGGGGAAGAAGTTCGTAGGGACTACGGTGAAAATTGAGCAGTCTGGGCTATGCTAGTGCTAAAATCAGCGTGCGTTGCTTGCGTAGTAATTAGAGGGGACGATGAGTGTTGAAACAGGGAGTGGGGAATTTTGCAAGGGATGGTGCCTTGAGTTTGGTGAGTGTTTGGAATTGACGTGGGGTCAATTAGTGTAGGTGTAGTAGGCGTGATTGTAGGATTGATGTTGAACAGAGAACATGGCATTGTACTGGTGTTAGCAGAGGATGTAGCAGGAGTGTGAGGAGCCATAACAATGGTAGAGGGATGAAATGTCACCCGTGGAGTTCACTGTATAGTAGTGCCATTGTCAAACAAATCATAATTGACAAAATCATCAGAAGTAGACTTCTGATTGTGCAAGCTTGAGAATGATTTCTCGTTAAATACAACATGCCTGCTCCATATCACTTTCTTAGTGATTGAATCCCATAGAAAATAACCAAATTTATCCTCACCATACCCCAGAAATATACATCTTTTGGATTTAAAATCCAATTTCATTCTCTACTCCTTATTAATGTGAGCATATGCATCGCACCCAAAAATACGCAAGTGAGAAAAAGAAATTCTCTTACCAGCCCACCTCTCTTCCGGTATGTTAAAATCAAGACGTGACGAAGGAGCTCAGTTGATTAAATAAACCGTTGTATTACATGCCTCTGCCCAGAATTCCTTCCCCAAACTGACATTGGACAACATACACTGAGCTCTCTCCAAAATAGTTCTATTCAACCTCTCTGCTGCACCATTTTCTTGAGGTGTATACGAGACTGTTTTAATCCTCCGAATACCATGATCTGCACAAAATTGATCAAACTCTGAAGAGAAAAACTCACCACCATTATCCATTAGTAAACATTTTATTTTTCTTCCAATCTGATTTTTCACCTTAGCCTTAAAGCTTTTAAATTTTGAAAAAACTTCTGATTTCTTATTCAGCAAATAAACCCAAACTTTGTGAGTGCAATCATTAAGAAATGTGACAAAATAATTAGCACCTCTGATAGAAGTTACCTCTGTAGGACCAAAAACATTAGAATGAATGAGCTCCAATGGAGATGATTTCTTCTCATGACCCATCCTTACGAAGTTGGTGCGATTTTGTTTTCCATAAAGGCAATGCTCACAAAATGTCAAATCAACCGATTTTAGACCTGAAAGTTGGTCTCTTCGAAGCATAACTTCAAGACCTATTTTGCTCGTATGATCGAGCCTCTTATGCCAAAGTTTGACATTGCTATCCGCAACTGCCATGGCTGCTCCCACTTCACCATTACACTCTAATGTGTATAAACTTCCAATTTTTTGCCCTTTTGCTAAAATCAATTGACCTTTGGACACTTTCCAAGAAGCTAAATCAAAACTAACATTGCAGCCTTGTGTATATAACTGACTAATAGAAATCAAATTATGCTTGAGTGTAGGAACATGCCTAACATCTTTTAAAACCCATTTTCTTCCATTTTTCGGTGATAATAGAATATCCCCTTTTCCCACTATATCACATTCTTTATTATCCCCAAGAAAAACTTTGCCAAACATACCTTCGTGGTAATTTGTGAAAGCACTCCGACATGGAGTTGCATGAAATGAGGCACCAGAATCGAGAACCCACGAATTTGAATCTGTGTTGCTGGCTGCAAGTACCAAAGCTCCATCAGTTGCAGCATTAACATCGGAATTAATAACATTATTTTGAGCCCTTTTGTAGTTCCAACATTGCTTCTTTGTGTGCCTAGATTTTCCACAAAACCAGCATGTGCCATTTCTTCCTCTCGATTTCGAGTGATGACTCAACCTACCTCTTCCATTGTTATTGTTATTATTTCTTCCTCTCTCACAACTTCTACCTCTATTGCTTGTGCTCACAGCTGTTAGAGCATCACCGGAAGAGGGTTCTTGATGTTTTCTTCGCATGTCTTCACTAAGTAACGTGGCTATGACTTCATCAAATTTTAGCTTGCTCTTGGCTGGAACTGAAGTGCTCACAACCATTACAACTCCTTCCCAGCTGTTCAGAAGAGAACATAATAGGAATATCGCCTTTATTTCATCATCTAATGCGATACCAACCGAAATCAGCTGAGTAACTAAAATATTGAACTCATTGAGATGATTCGTGATCACTCCCCCTTCTTTCATTTTCAGATTATATTATTTCTTGATGATGAATACTTTGTTCGATGTTGAAGCTATCTCATATAGTTAAGATAACTTATCCCATAGTTCTTTCGTGGTCTTCTCCGTCGAAACATTAAAGAGCACATTTCTTGATAAAGATAAGATGATCATTGCCTTTGCTTTCTGATTGATCTTCTCCCAATCTTCATCCAACATCGAACCCTTTCCTTTTGTTTTTCCAAGTAATGCTAGTTGCAAATCCTGCTTGACAAGTAGAGATTCAATCTGTACTTTCCATAATCCAAAGTTCTGCCCTGAAAACTTTTCAATCTTCCATTTATCTGCTTCATCCATGGCGCTTGCAAAACCTCACCGATTTCCAAAAAATTAAACAAGCTTAACCAGCTTTGATACCAATTGTTGAAAGTAAATCACAGACCCAAAACTAATTAAGAAACAAAGAAACAGAACAGAATAGAAAAGATCAAATACACAGACAAGAGACACAGTGTTTATAGTGGTTCATCTAGCTATTTTGGATTACGTCCACTTTCAAGCAAGGCAGATATCTTTATTTAATAATGTCTGTTACAATGTACAACAGCTCTAAGTTATTCTTCTTCTATTACATAGTCAAGCATTCTATCATAGCATTATGCGGAAGACAAGGAGTCAGCGGTTACAATAGTAGGTAAGCCTTTTTGGGCTTCACACAGACTGTCATAGCCGTTACATGGCAGGGGCAGTTACAAACAGTTCCAAGTATATTGACAAATCTATTCTTGCATATTATAATTGACTAACAATGATTATTTCATGTTCCTCTATATGATTGAATGCAAATATCAAATCATATTAAGTCTGATTATATCTTCATGATCGACAATCTTGTATATATTATTTTAGTTAAGAACAAAGTCATTACAAACCCTGATTAGTGATCTAGTTTCTCCTTGGTAATAAATTAGTGCATATAATGGGACATGTCCTGAATGAACATATCCAATTAAGAGAATATATATATATATATATATATATATATATATATATATATATATATATATATATATATATATATATATATATATATATATAATCTTTGTAGAGAGCATCAAAATCAATAAATACTTTATATAGTGCAGATCGGGTATTACCAAAATCAAATTCAAACTTGGAAAATATTTAGTATTTGTTGATATTGAAAAGACATCCATTCATAGTTCTAATCTGAGATAAATTTAATCATCATTTACATGGTATCAGAGCCTTTCTAAGCAAGATTCAATTATATTTGAGAGTTCATATTACTCAAAATATAGATTCTATCTTGAAAGTATAATCACATTCAATTCTTCATATTGAGAAGATTAGAACTTCTAGGAATGTGATTGGTTTGATTTTTCTGCCGAGAGAGCCAAGATATAAAATGGTCTATTCTGTCCCTCTCCCAGCTTGATTTAACATAAATAATGAATGAAAAATATTTGGATGTCATTGTAAATAGAATGAATGCTCATATTATATGTGCACATAATGTGTGGGATGAGATGACCAATCTCACGACCTAATAGCCATAGGCACGCATGCAGATGTATAGACATAGTGCCTCCAAGAAAGACATCATCTCATAGACTGAAATAATGATATACGTATTATGTATAAAGAAAATGCCAAGACTTGCGACTTGACACTATTTGCAAATCTACAAATTTTCATGGACAAGATCCGTGTTTAGTGTAGGCACTGTGGTTGTGCATTGATAGAGATCATGTGACATATGTGAAGGCGTATGCTTTCTCTTCACTGGTAGGCCAACTTATTTTCTTACTACTCCTCTCTTAATCTTCATGATTTACACTCGTTGGACATCGAAGTGGTTGGTGAATCCATATTTTATTTGATTTTCTAGGCATGTTTTTCCACCTTGAATGTCATGAGTGAGTCCCTCATTTTTCTATGAGGTATAGTCTTATCAAACAATGCAGTTCATATTGAACCATATTTTCTTTGAGCCGCACGTATGTGGCTTTTGCATTGAGGGTTATTTACTTTTTTGTTTGTATACAATAGTATATGTCGTTAACGCTGAAGCACATAGTTCATTAAGGGCCTGCGCATACAGTGGAAGCTTTTGCATTACCTCCAATGGAAGATGCAAATCTAGAAATAACTAAGAAAACCCTAATTTTGCACATAGATGATACACTCATACATTCGACCCATTATCCCAAGCCAAGATTCAGCTTTTCCATATAATTTCATATCGAAGCAAGCTACAAACATGTCCTACATGTTGATGAGGCCAAACTCAAAATTTTTCTATAGGAATTATCAAAGATTCATGCAGATGTAATTTTGGATGAGTTTGATCCATCAACAACTCTTACAAATCTTGAAAGTTAATCGAACAACTCGAGCACAAATACAGGTTGGTATTTAGATCAAATTTGTTTAGGAGTAAAACTATGGTGGTGACAGTGGATCTAGAGTTCAGCATATATGTGCTACAAAAATAATGAGGGTTGGTTGTTCTATAGAAAATACCTATTTTTGATGAGAACAATCATAGGTGAGTATAGCGTTCTAGCAGTGCGTCACAAACTTTAGAGGAAGCTCCATGGCATTGTCAACAAATTCTTGACTATTAAGAAGCTAAGCGCGGAACCCATTGGATACATCCTGTTGGTTGTTCTTTTTCCCCAAAGGTTAGCTTGGCATCAGGATTGATAGGGCTAGTGTCACATTCACTCAACACTCCAAATCTGACAAGAAAAAGGGCCAACTAACAAGGATCAAAGAGAGATCCTTCTACACTTTGAGCTCCACATCACTCAGGCGGGTATACCTCATCTGCACACTCATACAACTTGTGTCACACTACAGGCCTGTAGGTAACTGACTGTGGAATGGTTCTCAAACTCCTAGGTATCCTGTACCTCAATGAAGCCAATATCTCATGCAATAGCCCTACTTTCATTGAGTGAATATGAAAACCAGAGACCTAACCTATCAACAAGAAAGGGAAAAGGTGGGACTGAATGTAAATGATTTTAAAATGAGTTTGAAGGGACCCCTGAGATACCCTAAGTCTCTGATAGACCAGTGCCTTATCCAATGGGCCACAAAGTCAAATACCTTACTACAAGAGACAGCTATGAAATAAGAAAATAATAGATTCAATGTGCTGATGCCAGACATCAATCACACACCATGACCAAACCTCAACTTAGTACCCACCTGTGCATTCAAATATGTTATTATCCATCAAAGGATTTTGACCCTCCCCTTAGAAGAGACCTATGAATAGATAATACATTGACCATCATCCATTGGAAGACAAGCATGAAATATCCTTGACACCTCAGCTCATACATACATAAACACTAACTCTAAACCAGTTGTCCCTACGAAGACAACTCCACTTGCAAACACGTAGGCAATGAAAATAGACAAATCAAACACCCTTGATGTATGATTAATGCATTCAGAATTCAAATGGAGATAGCTTAGTAACAGTAAGAATAAAATGAGTCCTCATACATAAGACAAATCTGCTGCAGCATGCATTGTATTATCTGAACCAACAATGGAAACAGAACACCCTATATGCAGAGAGAAGGGGAAATCTATAGAACAGAGCCTTTCATGGAACTGACAAAATTCAGAACTTTGGACAAGTCAAAATTTTGACACTTTATACCATTAGCTACCTTGGAAACCCAAAATAGGTTGCAACAAGCTACGGACAGCTAAGGCATAGGTTTACAATGGCTAACCACAACAAAATTCTAAAAACAACATGCCGGAGGGAAAACTAGCACCAATCTGCCAAAAATAAGAATGATCCATAAGAAAGATAAAATCTTCAAATCTGTACCCAGGATCACAAATTCATCATGAAAAATAGTCTGGCCAGACCAACAAAACACCTCAAGCCAACAAAAACTATCCTCCCCCACATGGCAAAACACCCTCGCAAACACTCACGGCACCCTGGACCACACTGCAAACAACAAACCAATCGCTTCCCACCAAACAGGGTCATTTCTGCATTGAATTCTGGTACCTCTGTCATTGCAAACTCTTTGCAAAAGTTTGAACCTGAAAATCAATGGTCACCTTATGGTTTTACCCTTGAATCAGCAGCATACATTTGAAATTTAATCCATCTTTAAGTCGCGGTCGTTGATCCTCTTACTTTTGCGGGCTTCAGATCTTCACTTCACCTTAGACAGCATTGATGGCTATCGCTAGACCACCAAGTTAACTTCCTCGCACCTTACGCCGGTGGTGATACGATGGCCACAAGATCTGTCAGCCCTTTAATCACTTTAGAAACCCAGCGGCCCCACTTAATAACTCCGGAACCGTGACACCATTAGTGGTTGCATGATCGCATAGCCCAAAAACTGGGCTATGCGAACATGCAACAAGCCTCCACGTTGGCACCATGTCACCATCCCCCACCAATGCAAAATGCGCACCTCCATAACAAAAGACAACAGGCCCACTAACAAGCCACATCACCACCTCAAACCAACCGGAAGACCCCACCTGGGCCCGCCCGATGCCACGTGTCATCACACCACTTGGTGAATACCACCCAGTGACCAACACTAGACCCACGCCCTGCAAGCCCAAGATCGAATGGCAGTCGCATGATTGCAAGGGAGAGGAATATTCCTCATGATCATGCGGCAACCGTAGATCTCCCACATTGTTACTCCGCTTAAGAAATACCGGGCCCACCATCTAGCGACATCGCGACCATGGATAGCTTAACTACCCACCAGGTCGCTAGATGGTGGGGACTTAACCGCTAGGATTCAGTGACCAGAGAAAACTGCAAGTCACCAGGTTGCTAGAAGAAAACCAACCGCTAGGCAACCGAATACAATGAAAGGCTGGGACCATGTGGACCGGTGGCAGGCGATCGCATGATCGCATGTCAGAAAATTCTAACATGCAACCATGCGACGGCCAATCAGGAAGAGCCTGGACCCACCACCCACGTCAGATTTCTCAGTTGAGGGAACACCAGCAAATAGGGAACTGTGAGGTCGAAAACACACAGGGTTTTTGACACAGCGGAAGACTGAAAACACATAGAGTTTTCGAAACGTCAACAGGTAAGTGCACAAAGCTGGAAAACAAAGGGTTGAAAACAATGTAGGTTATCGATAAAGGATCGAAAATATCATGGACTTTTGAAAACACTGTGGGTTTTCGACACTGTGGTAAATTTTGACAATATTTCCCGTGGACCTTAGAATTTGAATATCTTTCTGGATCTTTTGTATTAGCACAAGAAATTTGGACCAGAGCAAGGTGACAACAAGAAGAACACAGGGCAGGAGGCAATGAAGAACACTTGCAAGGAAAATAGGCCATTTTCACAAGATTTTTGCTATGACTGAAAAATGGCCTAATAGTGGCTCTAGTTGGGGACGATGGGTAACTTGTGCCCATGCGAGAATTCAATATTTCTAGGAGAGCAGACCACCAACATGACACAAATAGAGATCTCAAAAAATGTAGGGAACAGGAAGGAAAAGCACACAATAGGAAAGGGAAAGACTATACAAAGATTTACAGATATGTACAACCAGGCTCAAGGCCTCAAAAGAAAACCAGTGACTCTCCTGCATCAAAAATCTGGTTTTCATCCACATATATGACCCCAAGTCTAACGAATTCTTTACCATTCTGCTGCACACATATGTGAACATTCATGGGCTGAAGAATGAAACTATGCTGATCACTACCCATGCTTTTCTAGTCATAATTATTACATTCGTATTCAAACTCCAAGAAGTAGGGAACATCATCTACTTCTCCCTAATGACTAGAAACAAAAATTTGATCTAGTAATGCATCAGAAAATAAAACATACTGAGCATCATGCATTACAATATAGTTACCTGGCTGAGAAGGACTTGAATCTTCTGATTTATCTTCACACATTGCTTCAGCCACTAAGCAACTTGGTTCTGCCATGATGTCTTCATGAACTGGACCATGAACCAAGTGAAGGTCATCTTCAAAGATCTTATGATAGGGGAACACTGCATCATCACTTTCACCAAAAGAATTTCTGTACCAACTACTGAAAGAAAAGTCTTCAACACTGTCACAATCAGTATCATATTTATCAAAAGAAGGGAAAGGGCTTGAACAAGGAACTTGTTCATCACTGCAATCTTGATGATAGGAAAACACACTATCATGTCCTTCAACCTCTTCTTCTGCAGGGTCATTACATGATGGGAAATCTTGCATACATGGGTCTTCATGGTCACTTTAAACACTGGTCTCATTATCAGTGTCAAAGTGTATATCACAGGGGAGCTGCAAATCAAAGCCCACACAAGGTGCATACCTTTGGAACTGTTCAGCCAAGAGTGCTAAAATCATTTCACTGCTTAATGGACTTTGGACTTCATTTTCTTCTTCATCAGCTACATCCCCGGTGCTGCAAATATCATCCTCGTGAGGAACACAGATAGAAATCTCTGGCCTTAGATCATCTTGTGTGAAGCAATCTATGCAGGAATCATCATCTGCATCATATCCAATATTCTCCTCTTCATACAAAACATCATCACATCGGGACAAGAAAATTGCCTTCTCATGTTGACAAGAAGAGAAATTTGCAGACAAAAAGGAAATCTTGCCAAATTCAGATTCATTTTCAGCACTCTCATATGCACTGATCTCAGAATCAACTTCATAGTCAACACTCTCTACATAGTGAGATTCAACATCAGAAACATTGGCCTCCTCATGAATATCATCAGGAGCCACCAGTCTTAGCAATCTTATGTCCTCTGCTAACTGCCAGTTCACCATTTTCAACCTTGCTAATTCCTTCTTGAGAGCAGCAACTTTATCAAAATGCTCAACAAACTTAGCTCTCAATACATCCCAAGAAGGGATTGAACATGAGGGCAAGGACAAGAACCACTTCCTTGCATCATCAGAAAATGTGTGCACAAATAACCTCATGGAAACATCCTCATGTTCAACATCCATATCTCCAAAAATGCCCATGAAAACATCAACATACTGGCTTGCAGAAATAGACCCACCAGCCATGAATCTTGGTAAGCACTTCCCATCCTCAGTAGAGAACTCATTAGGGGCACCGTCAATGCCATCAAAATAGAAGGGCCTATATTCCTCTATGGGGAACCACCCACTACAACTCATCCCTCTGCAATAGTGCTTAACACTTGATAGGGATACATTTTAACAAAAGAATACCTGGAAGTTCTGTAGCAGAAGACTTGTTGATTGAAAGGCAGGGCAGATCTAGAGCTCACCTTGTGGCTCCATCAAGTTCTTTGTAGTGTAGAGTTGCCACCTCCTTGAGAGGAAAAATAATTCATTGTTTCTTCTTCCAACCAACACAAAACTACACCAGGTAACATGCACTGTCTATTAGGAAATACACTGATCAAACAGAGAACTCAGAGTCACCACTCAGCACGCAGTGAGAAGATTTAGTCAATGCCTTTTGTTTATTTGACTCTGTTCTAGACTCTCCCCAGTAGAGTCACCATTTTGTTGATTATTCTTTTTTCCCAAAGGTTAGCTTGGCATCAAGATTGACAGGGCTAGTGTCACATTCACTCAACACTCCAAATCTGACAAGAAAAAGGGCCAACTGACAAGGATCAAAGAGAGATCCTTCTACACTTTGAGCTCCACATCACTCAGGCGGGTATACCTCATCTGCACACTAATATAACTTGTGTCACACTACAGGCCTGCAGGTAACTGACTGTGGAATGGTTCTCAAACTCCTAGGTATCTCGTACCTCAATGAAGCCAATATCTCATGCAATAGCCCTACTTGCATGGAGTGAGTATGAAAACCAGAGACCTAACCTATCAACAAGAAAGGGAAAAGGTGGGACTGAAAGGAAATGATTTTAAAATGAGTTTGAAGGGACCCCTGAGATACCCTAAGTCTCTAATAGACCAGTGCCTTATCCAATGGGCCACAGAGTCAAATACCCTACTGCAAGAGATAGCTATGAAATAAGAAAATAATAGATTCAATATGTTGATGCCAGACATCAATCACACACCATGACCAAACCTCAACTTAGTACCCACCTGTGCATTCAAATATGTTATTATCCATCAAAGGATTTTGACCCTCCCCTTAGAAGAGACCTATGAATAGATAATACATTGACTAACATCCATTGGAAGACAAGCATGAAATATCCTTGACACCTCAGCTCATACGTACATGAACACTAACTCTGAACCAGTTGTCCCTGCGAAGACAACTCCACTTGCAAACACGTAGGCAATGCAAATAGACAAATCAAACACCCTTGATGTATAATTAATGCATTTAGAATTCAAATGGAGATAGCTTAGTAACAGTAAGAATAAAATGAGTCCTCATACATAAGACAAATCTGCTGCAGCATGCATTGTATTCTTTGAACCAACAATGGAAACAGAACACCCTATATGCAGAGAGAAGGGGAAATCTATAGAATAGAGCCTTTCATGGAACTGACAAAATTCAGAACCTTGGACAAGTCAAAATTTTGACACTTTATACCATTAGCTGCCTTGGAAACCCAAAATATGTTGCAAGAAGCTACGGATAGCTAAGGCATAGGTTTACAATGGCTAACCATAGCAAAATTCAAAAAACAACATGCCGGAGGGAAAACCAGCACCAATCTGCCAGAAACAAGAATGATCCACAAGAAAGATAAAATCTTCAAATCTGTACCCAGGATCACAAATTCATCATGAAAAATAGTTTGACCAGACCAACAAAACACCTCGAGCCAACAAAAACTGTCCTCCCCCACACAGAAAAACACCCTTGCAAACACTCACGACACCCTGGACCACATTGCAAATGGCAAACCAATCGCTTCCCACCAAACAGGGTCATTTCTGCATTGAATTCTGGTACCTCTGTCGTTGCAAACTCTCTGTAGAAGTTTGAACCTGAAAAGCAACGGTCACCTTATGGTTTTACCCTTGAATCAGCGACATACATTTGAAATTTAATCCAGCTTTAAGTCACGGCCGTTGATCCACTTACTTTCGTGGGCTTCAGATCTTCACTTCACCTTAGACAGCATCGACGGTTGTCGCTAGACCGCCAAGTTAACTTCCTCGCACCTTACCCCAGCGGTGATACAATTGCCACAAGATCTGTCAGCCCTTTAATCACTTTAGAAACCCAGCGGCCCCACTTAATAACTCCACAACCGCGACACCATTAGTGGTTGCATGATCGCATAGCCCATAAATTGGGCTATGCGAACATGCGACAAGCCTCCACGTCGGCACCATGTCACCACCCCCCACAAATGCAAAATGTGTACCTCCACAAAAAAAGACAATGGGCCCACTAACAAGCCACATCACCACCTCAGACCAACTGGAAGACCCCACCTAGGCCCACCCGATGCCATGTGTCATCACACCACTTGGTGAATACCGCCCAGTCACCAACACCAGACCCACGCCCTGCAAGCCCAAGATCGAACGGCGGTTGCATGATAGTAAGGGAGAGGAATATTCCTCACGATCATGCGTCAATGGTAGATCTCCCGTATTGTTACTCCGCTTAAGAAATACTGGGCCCACCATCTAGTGACATCGCGACTGTGGAAAGCTTAACCGCCTGCCAGGTCGCCAGATGGTGGGGACTTAACCGCCGGGATTCAGCGACCAAAGAAAACCGCAAGTCACTAGGTCGCTAGAAGAAAACCAACCGCCAGGCAACTAAACACAATGAAAGGCTAGGACCATGTGGACTGGTGGCAGGCGGTTGCATGATCGCATGTCAAAAAAGTCTAACATGTGGCCATTCAATGGCCAATCAGGAAGAGCCTGGACCCACCACCCACGTCAGAGTTGCGCAGTTGAGGGAACGCCAGCAAACAGGGAACTGCGAGGTCAAAAACACACAAGGTTTTCGACACAATGGAAGACCGAAAACACACAAAGTTTCTGACACGTCAACAGGTAAGTGCACAAAGCTAGAAGACAAAAGGTCAAAAATAATGCAGGTTATCGGTAAAGGATCGAAAACATCATGGACTTTTGAAAACACTGTGGGTTTTCGACACTGTGGCAAATTTTGACAATATTTCCCATGGACCTTAGAATTTAAATATCTTTCTGGATCTTGTGAATTAGCACAAGAAATTTGGACCAAAGAAAGGTGACAACAAGAAGAACACAGGGCAGGAGGCAATGAAGAACACTTGCAAGGAAAATAGGCCATTTTCACAAGATTTTTTCTATGACAGAAAAACGGCCTAACACATCCAAAACATACTTGATTTGGAATACGCAAGTGGGAGGGCCACAACAAAGACGTAATAATCTGATGAACAAGACTATAGAATTACCTTGTGAGGCCCATTAGTGTTCCTATAATTGGTAAATCGAAGTGTTAAAAATTAGCGTCAGGAGAATGAACTATAATTTAGAGAATGAACTATAATTTAGCAAGAGAGGATTCCTCCCTAGTTAAGCATGAGATGTTGATGTTATTATAGCTATGGCTAGATTTCTTTAGGCCGATATAGATGCTCTTATTCCATGTAGACTCTTATACCATGTCATTGCTGAAACCATATAGTTGTTTCACTTCATCATATTCACTTGTCATGTGTTTGCAAAGGATGTTCACTGACAAGTAACAAAAAATGCAATATAAATAATTATCATATGTTTATGCTCTGCTGGCCCAAGGTATGTGGTGTGGCCATGAATCCCATGGAATATCTTCATGATGGAGGAAACCACCAACATATAGGACCTTCACTGGAAGCAACTTGCATCTCCTTGTGAATAATGAGATAAGTACTTTTATTATATTTTGAATAGTACATTTATTGTATCCACTCTCTTATATGTATTCTTAAGGGCTATTTTCCTTCATCCTTTGCTTTGTCTTGGGGGATGTTCTAGTAGGAAAAGAAGAATATTGCATTATGCATTGTGAAAGATTTGATCTTATGAAAGTAGCTCCAAAATGATATCATATATGGATCATGCTAGATGATGTGATTATTTTGGAGAAAGATATCTTCTATGATTGGGAATCATGTAAGAAGGGTATCCTTCTGTGATAGATGAAGCAACTAGAGGATTTTTTTAAATTGAATATTGAAGATTATATTGGTTTAGAGGGAGAAGATCATGTCAAGATGACTTATCTAGTGACTTGGAAACTTTAGAAATCTAGAAGGAGTAGATAGTAGATATGAAATACACGGTTATGACATTCTTGGTGATTTGCAAGCTAGTGAAGAAATAACCTTACTACAATCTTGTGACCCAGCTTCGGACTAGATGTATGATGTACCAACATAAGAGATAAGTATTTCATACACTTGGATAATGTTCATTAGTTCATACTATTTGAAAAGATCCACTTTGTTGTGAAAGAAAAAAAAATATGTGGTTGCTCTAACTCTTTTGCAAGAAAGGACCAGATTGTTGTCTCTAAGAGGAGCATTGAGAAAAGACATAATTGCACCTGGAGTTATCTCCTAGAAGGTTGGTCCAAGGCCAACTTTGATGGTGTAGCCAAAGGAAATACAAGCAAGGCGGGTAGTGGAGGTGTGATTAGAAATTTCTATGGTTTCAGGATTGCTAGTGTCACCTTACCTCTCGGCTCTCAAACAAACCACTATGCTGAAGCTAGTGCTGCCCTCCAAGTCACTAAACTAGCCCATGACATAGGGGTCAAAAATATTTGGCTCGAAGGAAACTCCAAGAAGATCATAAATTGTTTAAATTTAAACCACTCATGTTCATGGACTATATCCAACATGATAGAAGAAACACGGGCTCTTTTAAATTCTTTTGAAAAGGTTCACATATCCCATGTGTACAGGGAAGCCAACCAAGTTGCCGACTGGTTTGCCAACATGGCTATTAAAAATGATGCAATGATGAGATGGCATCATGGTGGAGATTTCCCTCATGAGGTGAAGGATTTAGTTGAGAGGTATAGATACCAAGGAAAGGAGAGAATCATTAATGATAATAATCAATTGTAAAGCAGTTAATTGGATGTGACATTCCATAAAAGGCCAATACTGGATGGAAAGAAATTTTAATAACTGTGCATCCCTCTTGCATGCTTTCTGGAGGTTCATTCCCAAGATTTATATCTATTTCCAAAGGCAAAATAGGAGAAAGTTCAGGACGGCTGTTGTGAGAAAAAATTAGAACAAGAGCTATCTCTCAAACTAGAGTATTGTCCAAATCCATCTCGGTATGATGGGAGGGGAAAGACACTCTAAGGGAGCCCATGAATGACAATGGGAAATGGAGAAGATGCACCAAGGTCTGGAATGCTCTACAAAAAGGGGATATCATGACCTTCATTGAAAGGTTGTACATGGAAGTAAGTCGACAGTCACTAAGATCTTCATGAAAAGCTAGAATGTAGGGAGTGTGGAGATAGATGGAAAGAATTTCATAGTCACTAAGGAGGTCATCTCGAAAGTCACTGGTATCCCCATAGTGGGCAAGAAATTCTATAGGGACCGCAAAATCTCTGACATGGTCGTCAATGATTTTGTGAGAGATGAGGATGAGAAGAAAGCTATTGTTAAAATAGGTACGTACTACCAACCTGAAGGAATCAAAATGTTGTGGAAATTTTTTTGAGATCAAAGCCATGATATCTAATGTTACACGGGACACAATGTTTGACAGGATCAGGACCTACCACTTCATGTTGTTGAATCATCTTAGAAATGGTATGAAGGTTTCCATCCCATTCTACTTGTATTCTTCTATAAATGATAACATAAATGGATTTAGGGAGAAGAATATAGCTAACCTTGCTTTACATGAGGGATTATTACTATTAATTTATGAATATTTGAAAGCCCAAACCCTAGGGAAGGATATTATAGAAAACAAGGAAAGAGAATATTTTTATAGTTCGGCCTATGTCCCCTTAGACTTAGACAAAAGTGTGGGTATGTATTTAGAGGACCATGAGGAAGAAGAGGTCAAAAAGTAGAAACATGGCTCTTCCTCTAAGAAGAGAACTGTGAGCTCGGTCAAAAAAGAAAAACCCTTCAAAAAGAAGGTGAGAATGGAGATCTCCTTAGATGAGGAATATAACGATAATGTGGAAGATACGAACATTGATGGAGAGGTGGAAATGTCTAGAGGTGAGGGCAGGAAGAATAGGGATCATGCCACGGGGAAGAATACTAACTTAAACGGGGAATGCTCTAGCTGACTATTTGTTGATCTGGCTATCAGTGAAGATAAAGCTCCCCCTCCCCCTTGTGGAGCACATGATAAGACCTAGGACCCTAAAACTGAGGTGCTTGATGATGACCAGGATGATCCCTCAACCCAGTCCCCAAACCCACAAGACTATTCAGAAGATAAGAACTTGTCCAGAGGGGAGTATCACAGTGATGACTCTGGCAAGGGGAAAAAAAATTGGTGTAACTTCAACATTAACACTGTGTGGATGGGGATAATTAGGGAAGCTGTGAATCCCAAAATTCTTGAGGATAAGGATGGAAAAATATAGAAAGATGATTTGATTCACCCTGCTCTGGTCGTCCTTAGTGACAAGGCCAGAGAAATGGAGCTAAATCTTCTCAATAATGCTAAGAACAATATGCTAGATCAGTTCGGGTCATTTAAAAGTCTTTTTCATGAACAGGGAGACCTTAAGGAAAAAATTTAGGGTATTGCAAGCAACAAAGATGCCACTGAGGATTTTCATTGCCTGGACTAAGAGTTAACCAGATGGAGGATAAGATGAAGATCCTCGAGGAAACCCTCAAAGTTATTGCTAAGAAGAACTTCAACATCTTGAAGGCCTCAAACGAGCACATCAAATTGCTCATAGACAAAATGGAAGAAAAGCTAGATGGTAAGGAAGTGCAGGTAATAAAAGAGGGAAAAAAGGAGAATCCCAATGAAGGCCCAAGTAAGAGAACAAGAGCTAGGTCCAAGAAGAATAAGGGCGAAGAAGACTCCAATGACATCCAGAAGATCAAGGAGGTGACAGAGAAGATGGAGCTTTTCGAAACCAATGTTGTTGCTCAGGAACCTCTCCTGACCTTTCCTCCTGGTGCTTTTTCCCTATCTCCATTTTTCCATATTTGACTATTCTGTCTCTGTGGTAGTTTATCTCTCAGCCTTCCTGTGGCCTGTTTCTTCTTTTTTTTATGCTTTCTTAAGACTTGCTCTCTTTAATTCCATATTTTAAGATGTTGTGGGTTTCAGGAACCCTATAAAAACTTGTTTTATGTAATCAAAAAATTGGGATGACAAATATTATATGCTTCTATGATTGGTATTTTCCTTTGAGATAGTTTAGTCTTATCAACTATTTGTAATCTCTCTTTGGAATGCCTTGAGGAAAGATCAAGAAGCATAATAAATTGCATTCAAGGGAAAGAAAACTTGATACTTGCAGTTATGGAACTGAAATGTTGATGAACATCAAATTCAAAGGGAGTCTGACATTTCATCTAAGGAAACCTTGGACAAAGAGTTTAGAAGGTTGATATCACATTCAAATGAAGTCATATATTTCATCTAAGGAAACCTTGGACAAGAAGGTAGAGAGGTTGATGCATGTACTTAGAGTTTCAGATGTAAATCAGATCATCATGAATATTTGGTGTTACCAAGCCTAGGGATAAATTCACACTTTATTACATTCACTCATGTTACTATGGAATCAAACAAATACATTTGTGTAGGAGAAACTACTCCTATGAATAATGTTGTGATCAAAATTTTAGACATGGTGTAAATGATCATGTAGCAGATGATGAGAGTCTCTCGGAGCAAGACATTTTCATGATTAATACCATGTATGCTTCCGTAACAGAGGAAGCCGCTAGAGGATCTGCCAAATTGATCTTTGAGGATTTTGATCATAGAGAGTCAGAAGGAGTAGACTATGGAGAGATGGTTTCTTTAGTATTTATATAAGGTACATTATCACTGAAGAACAAACAGTCGATATTCTCACCAAGCCTCTTGCCAAAGTAAAGTATGTGCATTCTAAGACTAGCTTGGAGTTATGGAGAATGAAGTCCTGGCTAAGAGGGAGTCTTAGCATCAGTGATTTATTGAAATGTACTTTATTAGATTCTTCTGTATGAGAGAGAAGTTTAAAGTGAAATCCTTGTTCCATTCTCTTGGAGTAGCCATGGTAGATCCACCCCCTGATATGGTTCTTGGTAGTTGTCATGTGTGTGACTCCATGACTTTATCCCCCCCCCCCCCCCCCCCAATGTACATTATTGAAAGGTCACGATCTTTTTGATCATGACCACTTGTATTTGACATTGTAAGGTGACTACTTTAAAATGATTAATTTCACTATCACAATGGATATCATGTGACTTGATATTCATGGATATGTCATGATAGTATTTCTTGGACATTGTGATAGATATCATGAGACTTGATATTAGTTGAACATTGCTACGATCCTTATGAGATAATCATGGTGGATAAATGTATCCTTGGATACGCCATGATTTGTTATGGTAGACATCATGAAACTTGATGTTAGTGCACATACCATAACTTGCATATATATAAGAAGAATGTCACGTGACTTGATATTCTTGAGCATATTATATCATCCTCTATCACGAGCTAGGTAATATCTCTCTTCACAATAGATGAGCCCATTGTGATATATCTACTTGGTTAGATCTTTATCTTCGCTAGCTAAGAGGGAGTGTTGAAGTATGATAGCTATGGTCAGATCTATGAATGATAATACACACACACACACACACATTGTGTATATACTAACATTTATACATACATATGATATTGATTGAAAAATATATTTATTATTCACATACCAAATCATAATATGATAACAGTTCCAAGTATATTGAGAAATCTATTCTTGCAGATTATAATTGACTAATTATGATTATTGCATGTTCCTCTATATGATTGAATGCATATATCAAATCAGATTAAGTCTTTTTATATCTTCATGATCGGTGATCTCATATATATTATTTTGGTTAAGAACAAAGTCATTACAAACCTCGACTTGTGATCAGGTTTCTCCTTGGTAATGAATAGATACATATAATGGGACATGAATGTCCATTCATGGACACATCCATTCAAGATTATATATATATATATATATATATATATATATATATATATATATATATATATATATATATATATATATATATATATATATATATATATATATATATATATATATATATATATATATATATATATATATATATATATATATATATATATATATATATATATATATATATATATATATATATATATATATATATATATATATATATATATATATATATATATATATATATATATATATATATATATATATATATATATATATATATATATGATCCAATCTTCCTAGAGAGCATCAAAATCAATAAATATTTTATATAGTGCAAATCGGGTATTACCATAATCAAAATCAGACTTGGAAAATATTTAGTATTTGTTAATATTGAAAAGAAATCAATTCATAGTTCTAATCTGAGATAAATTTAATCATCATTTACAATTAGCATTGTGAAAATGGAATAATTAAATAAAATAATTATTTCATTCAATTATAAAAGAAATAATTAATAATTAAATAAGTAAAATATTCATTTAATTATGGTGCCATGAATTAAAAAAAAGTTAGTTTAACTAAATGATTAAAAAATCATTTAATTAAAGTGAAGATAAGGTGTTAATTAAATAATAAAATTATTTAGTTAAAAGTTGGAGGAAGATTAGACAATTAAATAATTAAAGTAATTATTTAATTGTGAGAAATATTAGAAGAATGCATTTAATTAAATAATAAAGATTATTTAATTAGAGAATAGGAAATTGATTACTTAAATAATTAAATTATTTAATTAAAATTAGATAAATTAAATAATTAATAATTATTTTATTATGAGAAAGGAGAGAAATGTTGATTTTGAAATTGAGATTAGAATAATGACACAAATTAATTAAATAATTAAAACTACTCAATTAATTAAATAAAAAAGTTAGTAAAATTGTTGCTTGTGGGTGGACAATTTTAGGTGTCTACACAACCTATACAATTAATAGTAAATTAGTACATTCTTATATCATCACATCAAATTTAATTAAAAAAAATGTGTCATTTTATATTCTTTAAAATTCTTACTCATTAAATATCGCTCCAATATGTATTTGAACAAAAGACAAGAAAACCATACACATTTTTTTTAAGGACAACATGGGATATTTAACTAACATAAGTAAAACTAAATTTAAATGCTTGACTTTTTTGTAACAATCTACATCTATATTTTATTAAACAATTATTAGTTTTGTCTTCTATATAAATATATTTATATTTTAATTTCAACAAGCACCTTCTTGGTGACCCCTCCTCAACCATATGAAACACAAATCTATTTTTGTCTATAGTAAGATTCATGCATATCTTTTATGTAGATTGTAACATATGTTTGAACATAGGATAAGTAACGCATACACACAATTATTTGAAGGAAAATATTAGATATTTAATTGAACATAGGTAAAATTAACTTTACCTGATTTACTTTATTGTAATATTGTATGTATATTTTTTTATAAAAAAATAATTTGTTTCTTCTTCTATAAATATATTTATATTTTAATTTCAACAAGCACCTTTGTGGTGAACCAACTTTCGTGATGGAGGGAAGGAATAGTAGCGAGGGGAGAAGTTTAAATTGTGCAAGCTTAGAGTAGGGAGATTGTAATGCCAATGATGAGGATGGAGAGGTGATTTTGTATGCCAAGTCTATGTGCTCGATAGTGGTGTCATTTTCAGCTATGATCATGGTTTCTTCTTGGGAAGTTTTTTTTCCCTAGATCTTCCCATGTTCGTGTAGAGGATCTTTTTGAGATTATGGTGGCTCAAGACAACATTTGTCTTCGTTCCTTCATGTAGAGGATGCAAACCCTTGTCTTCCTTTAGGTGCTAGTGTTTTGGGCCATCTGTTTGGATCGATGATGGTTTTGGGGATTTATTTGATAGTATGAGCTCTTTGGTGTGGCTTCAGGGGATTCTTGTTCATCGTTCCATTTTTCCCTAAGTTTCTAGCTCAATACTTGGTTATGAGTGGGTTTTTGGCCTTTTGGAGAGGCATTTGTGTTGTTTTTCTTTAACTTTTGATGTCCCTATTTGGATTTGTCATGGTTGTTTTCCATTTGGGTGGACTATGGAGTAATAGTAGGGTCATACATTCCAAAGGTGCAAGTTTGGTAGAGGATTCTAAGAAGGTGTCTCTGTCTTGCCTCTCAAGGCCATATCTACTATCGGTTCTTCCACATCAATGTTTTGGTGGCATCCCCTCTATTTTTTTAGCCAACTCTTTCTTTTTTCATTTATGATTTAGAGGGGTTTATTTGTTTCTTTTTTGTGTCTTTTTCATGGACTAGATTTTTTCTTATTGATAAGCTTCGAGCATGCTTTTGGGTAATATTTTAGTCCCTTTGTCGTGGGTTTCTACTCTTTTTTTGGACATGTATTTGGTTTCAGATTGTTGGAGTAGCTGTGTGTTTGGTCCTTATGGTTTTGGTGCAGAGAACTTTGGGGTGTTCACCTCTTGGAAATTTATGAGGTGTTTGTTGTGTCTCTGGTTTTGGTCTCTCCTAGGGTTATTTTTTCTTCCTCTAGTTGGGAGACTTACTTTGAGGATGGTGCAGTTATTCGGTTTTTTGTTGTTGGTCTCCTGATTCTAGAGATGTTGGGATTGGTTTTATTTTGGTGAAGAGATTCGATGACCCAAATCCTCTCATCTTCTTCTATTTCATTTGGTTTCTCCTTGTCTTGAAGCCCTCTATTTTAAGTGTTGGTGTGGTTTATTGGTGATGTTTAAGAGGTTTCTTTTCATGGGTGATTGGTATCCTATTTGAATATTTGGTGAAGGTGGATGGTGTTGATTTAAATAAGGGAGGGAGCATTGTTGATTTTCACCCTTTTTCTTTTCTCATTCTATTATTGGGTTCTTTGTCCATGGAGTTGAAGTCCTTCCTTGAATGTGGTTGGTGGTCTCAAGGTGATGTGTTCTAGGGGGCTATGGGATATTTGTATCTTAAGAAGGTAGAATTTATTGTGTAAATTTACTACTTCCCCTTGCATCTCTGCTTAGTGGGACGTTGTTTTAAGGTGTTTGGTTTTTTTGGTCATTTGGTGGAGTTGTTAGGGCCTAAATTTTTTAAGAGGGATAGATTTGGAAACATCAACCTTTTCATCCTCCCCTTTCATTGTTCACATTCCTTCACCCTAATGATGGTTCTTCCTAGATATAGTGTTTAGTGGCTCCTTGATTTTTTTTTGATGGTTGTGGTTTTTTGGCTATCTTGTTGGACAAGTTGTAGGTATGATCATTTTGGTGTTGATTTGAATGATGGTGTGTTATTGACCTTTTGGGTCTCTCTTTGGATGTTTTTGGGAGGTTTACCTTAGGAGTTTTTTGGGCCTCTAGTTTAAGAGATGGTAGATTTAGTTGGGGCTGACTTTTTTGAGAGAGGGAACTTTGATGATTTTGGCCTCTTCTTTTTCCCCTCTCTTTGTTGGAGGTTCATAGCCCTTTGGTGGTTTCCTTTTAGTGCAAGTTTCTCATAGTTCATTCTGGTGGTGGAGCTGGTGGTTGTAGAGTATGAGCATGTTGAGAGGATGTGATTTATTGTGCTCATCTCCTTCTTCTTCCTCTCTTAGTCTTGGCACTCATTGTCCCTATTGTTGTGCCTTTCTGAAGATGCTTGGTTTGTGGCCATTTTTGGTTGGATGTTAAAGGTGCTTGCAACTCCTTGGTTGTAGTGGTTTTCATGGAGGTAAGATATGGGTGTCTTAAGTGGTGTAATGGTGATGTGATTTTAGCCTCGCTCAACTTATCATTTCATTAGGTTTCTTTAGCCCTATTTGGTTTTTCTTTCTTGGCTACGTCTCTTATTAAGGTAGAGGGAACTTTTATAGAGGTGGAGTTATATATGGCTAAGAAACTATTCTTGTGCTTGGTTTTACCTTCTTCTACCTTTCCTTTTGAGGTGGTCCAAGATTAAATTGAGGTGCAATTCAATGGTACATGGGAAGGTCTTTTTGGGGATAAGAATTCCTTGTTGAAGGTTGGTGGAGCCTTTCAAAACCCTTTATATCTAATTCATAGAATTTTCTTTGTGGCCTTTCAATGGATTTTAGTTGACACTTTTATTTCCTGTTACGTCTTGTTGTTGTCTAACTTGAAGGTTATGGGAGCCTTTCTATTTCCACCAAGATTTAATTGTTCTATTAGATATTACTGGTGAAGTTTAAGGTTGTGGGAACCTTGACAAAACCCATGTTTCTCTCAAGTTATGGGTGCCTAATAAAACACATGGGTTGTTGTAATTAAGGTTAAGAGAGCCTTGGAAAACATTTATCTTTTAGTTGTTAGGCTTAGGCCTATTTTTTTCAGCTTGTGCTTCATAGGATGAAATCATTCTAGGTTGTGATTTATTTTTTGAAGGTTAGTTTCTAGTCTGATAAGGTTTACTTCTTGTAGCTATTTGTTTTTGTTGGGTTCCATATCCCACTCAAAACTTATTTTTAATGGGGTTCAAGTCCCCTCAAAACCTATTTTCTTTTAATAAAACATAAGCATCTACTTGGTGAGCACTCCACAACCATTTAAAATGAAAAATCTATTTTGGTCCACGGGTGAGATTCATGTATATGTCATATTTAGATTGTAATATATATTTAAAAATGAGATGAATAACCCATACACACATTTATTTTATGGACAACATTAGATTTTTAAATGAACATAAGTAAAACTTTATTTACATTCTTGACTTGATTGTAAAATTATAAGTATATTTTTTTATATGAAAAATCCATTTGTTTTATCTCGTATAAATATATTTATATTTTAATTTTGACAAGCACCTTTATCACGACCCCTCTACAACCATTCAAAATGAAAATCTACTTTGGTCCACATGTTAGATTCATGAACATAAGACAAGTAAGCCATACACACATTTAGTTTAAGGACAACATTGGATATTTATCTAAAAATAAGGAAAACTAAATTTACACGCTTGACTTTATTATAACATTGTACATATATTTTTTAATTAATAATCTATTTTTTTTGTCTCCTATAAATATTTTTATATTTAATTTTAATAGGAACTTCTTGGTGACCCCTCAACAACCATTCAAAATGTAATTATTTTTTGATCCATAGGTGAGATTCGTGCATGTCACATTTTGTAGATTGTAACATATATTTGATATTAGACAAGAAAACCATTCACCCATTTATTTTAAGAGAAATATTGGATATTTAATTGAACATAAGTAAAACTAAATTTACATTATTTACTTTACTATAACATTGTTTATATATTTTTTATGAAAAATTTATTTGTTTTGTCTACTATAAACATATTTATATTTAAATTTTAGCAAACACCATTTTAGTGACCCCAACACAATCATTCAAAATGCAAATCTAGTTTGGCCCACATGTTAGATACATTTGTATCCCCTATATAGATTTTAACTTATATTTAAATATAAGATAAGTAAATCATGCACACATTTATTTTAAGGACAACATTATAAATTTAATGGAACATGAGCAAAACAAAATTTACATACTTGACATTATTGTAACATTGTACATATTAGGGTAAAAATAGGTTTTGAAGGGACCCAAAACCCTTTACAAACAAATTTTGAGGAGGATATAGAACCCCATAAAAGAAAAATGTTGTAAAAGATATTTATATCTATGTTGTATCCACTAAATATATTTATATTTTAATTCCATAAAACACATTCTTGGTGACCCCTCTACAATCATTCAAAATGCAAATCTATTTTGATCCACAAGTGAAATTCATGCATATTCCATTTGTAGATTGTACCATTTATTTGAACATAAGACAAGTAACCCATATATGTATTTATTTTGAGGACAACGTTGGATATTTAATAGAACATAAGTAAAACTAAATTTACATTCTTTACTTTATTGTAACATTGTATGTCTATTTTTTCTTATGAAAAATCTATTTGTTTTGTCTCCAATAAATATATTTATATTTTAATTTCAACAAGTACCTTTTTAGTGACCCTTCTACAACCATTCAAAATACAAATCTACTTTGGTCCACAAGGTTAGATTCATGCATATCCCATGTATTAATTTTAACATATATTTGAACATAAGACAAGTAAATATACACATATTTATTTTGAAAATAATATTGAATAATTAATTGAACACAAGTAAAATTAAATTTACATTCTTGACTTTATGCAAAATTGTGTGTATATTTTTTTATAAAAAAATTCATTTGTTTTGTCTCCTCTAAACATATTTATATTTTAATTTCAACAAACATATCCACACATTAGATTAATGCAAATCCAATCTCTAATTTTTAACATATATTTTCACATAAGACAAAAGAATCCTACACACTTTTATTTTAAAAATAACATTATATATTTAATTGAACATAAATAAATCCAAATTTACACACCTAACTTTAATATAATATTATACATATATTTTTTAATTGAATATCTACTTGTAGTGTCTCTTACTATCATTCAAAATGCAAATATATTTTAGTCCACAGAATGAGGTTCATGCATATCCCATTAAACCAAACTCGTCAGCATGTTTACGCATGTACTTGGTTCCTTCTTCATAGACTTTAATGGAGGGACACCTGTCACGATGTTTCTTCCTTGCTAAGTATTTACGCCCTTGCTTTGTCCACACGGCTCTGACTCTCCCGTCCGATTACAAATGTCCACCTTATCGTCCAAATTGCACCGCCACTGAAGCTGCGTTTTAAGGAAACCCTAAATATGTTTCAAAACCTAAGGGTTCTTTTCATTTATTTTTCGCTGCCCTCTTCTTCCAGAGGGCAAACGAATTCATTGGCTTTCCACTGCAAACGATCTGTTCATTTTTTCAGCGATTTACTGCGTCGAAGTTCAGAATTTTGTGGAAAAGGTCGTCCTCTGATTGAAATCTTTGTTTTTAGATCACTTAGCAGTCAATACAGTCAATACATGAGTGACTAATGTTTTTGAAGGGTTGATTTTTAGTTTTTGGTTTGTAATATGAATTGATTGGTTTTTGTAAGGGATAAATTCTGCTTTCTTAAGAGTTAAGTTTTAGTTTCTAATATGAATTGTTTTGGTTGGGTGTTTCTGAATGGCAGGTAAGAGATATGCAGGTTAAACATGGAAAGCGTAATAAAAGAAGATTAGAGGTTGCTCCTCCAAGTCAGTCATGGCAGGTTAGAAGATCGAAACTTGCTGGAAAGAGAACGGTTTATTTATTTATGGCATCTTAATTATATACATTATAAAAGCAGTAATCTTAAATACTTTATTATAAAATACTTTAAAAAAATTAATAAATATCATCAAACATTTAATTAAAAGAACTTTAGATTTAAGAAAATCTAAAAAATGGTGGAAAATAGATTAATAAATTACCATACAAACACCTTAAGTTTTTTCAAATCTGTTGAAAAGTTTTTTGTTTTTTTTTCACTTAGGCTTCCAAGAAAGGGCTTGCTTGAACTAATCAAGCAACACTTGGTAGGGACTTGAGTTGTACAATAGACCTTATATGATTGCATCAACAGTGTCAATAATTTACTATTTTTTATTGCTATATAATAGTGTATTTTAAAATATATTAAGAAAATTTTCCTCTATCAAAATTATACTTTCTTTTATTAATTTACAATTTAATAAAAAAATTTATTTTTGTTTTAAAATAATAGAATGTTAAAATACAAGTAAATACATATATGTAACATTATTTATACAAAATATTTCATAAGGGAGGACATTAAAATATTATGGAATGAATGTCTAGAGGGAAGAAGCTATCTACCATGTCATTGTTAAGGTATGACTTCTCCCACTCTTTTCATTATCAAACCTATAAGATAGGTCGATAGAGATATGAACATCCATCAAAGCATACAAATAAAGGGAAATCTATTAAACGTATATACAAATTTAGAAAGAAAATATTCAACCTACAAATGCATAATAGTTCTACTAAATAGTCAATGACAATGACAATGAATAGTTGAGAAAATTTTCTATTTAAATGTATAATTGGAAAGAAAGATTTAATTGTTGGATAAAATTCTTGTAAGAGATACAAGCGCTGTAAAAAATTGAAGAAATTAATTTTTATAGTGGGAGAGTGAAAGTGTCATATTTGGAAGATTCAATTTTGAAATCTTTAATAGATTTAGAAATAATGAGGGTAGAAAACTTACAACTAGATTAAGAACAATTAAAAAATATTTTTAAGAAATAGAAAAATGACCTATGTGAGATCTTGAAAGAAAAAGAGAGCCCTTAATTGAAACTTTTAGATCAACAATGCTAGAAACCTAAAACAATTTAATATGACTTGTTCTCTACAAATCTATCCTCAAAAAGTTTTTGGGAAACTACTTTCATTGTTGGAGGGTGATTATTTAGTTTACAAAGTTCTTAGCTTAGAAAAAAAGAAAGAAATTCTATCTAAATTCTTGAATTTAACTTCATATTTTTGCAAAGGCTTTGAATCGTGAATTAAGATATTTGAAATATTAGGGTTGAAGAGATTTTAAAAAAATACTTACTCCTTTGGATCAATAACACATAGAGAAGTAATATACCTGAAAAGAGAATAGGGGGATTCATTTTTTCTATCACTAAAAGTGGGATGAAGAAAAAGTAATAGATAAACATTTTGTTGTATGAAAATGTAAAGATCCATGTATTTAAGTAAATGAATATTTTAGTAGTATGGGATAATGAAGAAAGATGTTACAACAATTTATCAACCACCCAGATTGACCTTATAAACTATATCAATCGATTATTTTGTATATGATTAATGTCCTTTCATTTATATTTATTTCTTCTCTACCTAATGGTTGTATTTAAGATAAGTGTTTTTAATAGTCGATGGGTTGATAAATTAGAATATTCCATACTAACTTATTGTTGTTCGCCGAATTAATACTATATAATTTTCTTGGCATCAATGCACCTGGTTTGCAGAGTATGTTGTCTTTTATAATATAGTTTCATCTAATAAGAATAATGGACATTGATTAGACTAGCCTCAAGAATTAGAGTTGGAGGCTATGCCAAGCATTATGTAGAATAAAAGATAGGTTGAGTATTGATTAATGTTTTACCATCTTATGATTACAAAATTTACATGCTTGATCAAGTAATATGACATTTATAAAATCATAAACCTTGAAAACATTGAATTTAGTGATTCCTTAATATAGGAATTAGTAATTGCATGGATATATAGTAATCCTAATTCAATATTATTTGATGATCTTGTATTGTTTGAAGGGACTTTTTCCAGAAGATATCAGGGGTGAGATTGTTGTGCATTTGGCACAATAGGTACCCATGTATCTCATCTTCAAATCAAAGTCTCCATAGCTCATTTTCCACGGTTTTTTTTTTATTGTGAACTATTATTGTGGTTTCCTTTTACTATAGGTTTCTTGTGGTTCCTTATGGTGGGGGAGTTGGTGGTTGTGGACTATGAGCATGTTGAGATGATGTACTTTATTGTTCTCATCTCCTTCTTCTACCTCCCTCAATCTTGGTATACATTAAACCTATTGTTGTGCATTTGTGTAGATGTTTGGTTTGTGGCCACTTTTTGGTTGGATGTTAAAGGTTCTTGCATATCCATGGTTGTAGTTGGTTGTAGTGGTTTTGGTGGAGGTTGGGGATGGGTGTCTTAAGTATGGAACGTTGATGTTCTTTTTCCCTCCCTTGACTTATCATTGTGTTGGGTGTCTTTATCCCTACTTGGTTTTTCTTTCTTTGTTATGTCTCCCATTAAGGTGGAAGGAACTTCTATAGAGTTGAGGTTCTATATGGATAAGAAGTTGTACTTGCCCTTGGTTTTACCTTCTATCTTTCATTTTATGCAGGTCTTGATTTCTATTGAGGTGGAGTTCTATCATACATGGGAAGGTCTCTTTGTGGGTAAGCATTGCTTGTTGAAGGTTGGTAGACCCTCTAAAATGCTCTTGTATCTAATTCATATAATTGGCTTTGTGGCCTTTGGATGAATTTTGGTTTACACTTCTATTTCCTATTGTATTTTGTTGTTGGTTGATTTTAAGATTATGGGAGCCTTTCTATTTCCACCAATATTTTATTGTTCTATTTTATTTTTGGTGAATTTTAAGGTTATGAGAGCCTTGACAAAAACCATGTTTTGCTTAGGTTATGGGTGCCCAATAAAACCCATGGTTATCTGTAATTAAGTCTAAATGAGCCTTGAAAAAACTTTCTCTTTGAGTTGTTAGGCTTAAGACTTTTGTTTTCCAACTTGTGCTTCATAATATGATATCATTCTAGTTTTTGATTTCTTTACTGAAGGTTACTTGCTGATCTAAAAATGTTTACTTCTTTCAACTATTTATTTTTGTTAGGCTCTAGATCCCACTCAAAACATATTTTTAATGGGATTTTAATTCCCCTCAAAACCTTTCTTCCTTTAATAAAAAACAAGCACCTTCTTGGTGAGAACTCCACAACCATTTCAAATGCAAATCTATTTCCATCCATAGTTGAGATTCATCTATATCTCATATGTAGATGGTAATATATATTTTAAAATAAAGAAAATAAGCCATACACACATTTATTTGAAGGACAACATTGGATATTCAAATGAACATAATCAAAACTAAATTTACATTCTTGACTTTATTGTAAAATTATACGTATATATGTTTTTTTTAAATCCTTTTTTTTTGTCTTCTATAAATATATTTATATTTTCATTTTGACAAGCACCTTTCTCACTACCCCTCTACAACCATTCAAAATGCTAATCTACTCTGGTCCATATATTAGATTCGTGCATATCCCATCTCTATATTTGCGTGTGTGTGAACATAAGACAAGTAAGCCATACATGCATTTACGTTAAGGACAACATATTTATCTAAACATAAGCAAAACTAAATTTACATTCTAGAATTTATTATAGAATTTCCACATAAATTTTTTTTTATATTAATAATCTATTTATTTTCTCTTGTTTAAATATTTTTATAGTTAATTTCAATAGGCACCTTCTTGGTGACCCCTCCACAAGCATTCAAAAGGAAAATATGTTTTGATTCATAGGTGAGATTCATACATATCCCATTTTGTATATTGTAACATGTATTTGAATATAAGACAAGAAAACTATTAGCACATTTATTTTAAGAGCAACATTGGATATTTAATTGAACATAGGTAAAACTAAATTTACATTCTTTACTTTACTATAACATTGTATGTATATTTGTATGAAAAAATCATTTGTTTTTTATAGTATAAATATATTTATATTTTAATCTCACCAAGTACCATTTTGGCAACCTCACCACAATCATTCAAAATGCAAATCTAGTTTGGCTCACATGTTAGATTTATTCATATTGTTGGCTTTTAAACTTGTTCCCACACGGTGCCAGGTTTACACTATGATTGACAAACTGGTTAGTCTTCACTCCAAAGTCTAACAAGGGAAAAAGTGCCAATTGATGAGGATAAAGAACATCCTCCTTCTACTTCGAGCTCCACACTCACTCAGGTGGGTATTGCCTAATATGCACACTCATGACTCTTCCTCAGTTGATGAACAAAAGGCCTACAGATGCATTACTATGGAATAGTTCTCAGATCCCTGTAGGTATCCTGTACCCCAATGAACCAAATCTGATGCAATAACCTGATTTGCATTCAATGAGTCTGAAAACCAGAAAGGACCTCCTACTACTACTACCAACATGAAGGGAAAGGATTTAAATGAATGATTGATGTTGGGTTGAATGGACCCCTGAAGTACCCCAAGTCTCTCAAAGACCAGTGCCTTATCCAATGGGCAGCAGAGTCAAATACCTCACTGCAATAGGGCTATGAACAAGAAGACAACACACTCACCCTGACTAGATCACACATTACCAAACCACTTGTGCACCCAGATATGCTATCACCTATCCAAAGAAAAGACCTAGGAATAGGCAATACATTAACTAGCATCCACTGGAAGACAAGCATGATGCATCTTTGATACCCCAGCCCATACATATCTGAACACTAACTCTGAACCAGTTATCCCTGCGAAGACAACTCTACTTGCAAATAATTAGGCAGTGCAAACAGACAAATCAAACACCCTTGATGTATGATTAATGATTCAAAATTCAAATGGAGACAATCTGATACAAAAACAAGTATGCTGCAATCTCATACATAAGACAATCCTGTTACAAAATGTATTGTATTCCCATAGCCAGAAAGGGACAGAGGGAACACCCTGTATGCAGAGAAGAAGGAAAATACATGGTAGGAAGAACATTCATGGAACCAGTCCCCACAACAGTGGAAGAGAGGAACCCAGACAAAGACAAAAATTTAACATTTTATACCACTAGCTGCCTTGGAAACCCATGATAGGTTGCAACAAGCTACGGATAGCTAGGGCATAGCCTTCACCCACCAAGCCAATCAGAGACAGCCAAGAAATTACTGCAAGGGGTAGGAAACCAAGCAACTTGGAGAAAGAAATCTCAAACAGATTCTGCAATTATGAGTACATTAAGATTAGGACAGAAAACTAGGAACTACCATGAAACTAGTACAAACGGCCACCTGCAAACACACCTCGAGTAAAGATTGCAATCACCCCTCATGGTACAAATCCCTCTGCAAACAACTGCCAATCACTCAGGACCATAGTGCAAATCATTTCTCACCAAACAGGGTCTTGTCTGCATTCAATTCCATAAAAAATGGTACCCCCTGTCGCTGGAAATTCACAGACATTCAAAATTGAAACAGCAACGGCCACAAGCACTTCGCGGGCTTTAAGTCTTTCAAACTGCCTGCCCCCAGTCGCGCAACCACGCAGTCTCATCTCTCATCGCCACAAGAATCAGGCTCCATTTTATGCTTGGTCGCATGATCGCATAACCCAGAAACGGGTTATGCAAACATGCAACAACTGGCTAACACTATGCCTCGGCCCCACAAACAATCCGCCAAGCCTCAGACCTGGGCCCACCTACCATGTGTCACACCACCACTCGCCCGGTCACCGCGAACACAGACCCCACATATCTGGCGAACTGGTGACCAAAGAACCCCCACCAATTCGTGAAATGTTTCGCACCTTTCGCTAAAAATCTAGTGACTTCGCGACCACTGTTTGCCAAGTCGCTAGACAAACTAGAAAACTGCCAAATCTTCTTGCGAATGCGCGACAAGACCACACTTTATTGGCACCGCCATCTTTTTATCTTGACCGCCACAGCAACTGCTAAGAAATCCAAACCTGGGCCCACGTTCAAACTCACCTTCCCGCTAGCACGGTCCAACCAGAAACCACCACGACAGCACCCTCCACCAGGCCCACCAAACAGCCGCAGATGGGCCCACAGGGACACGTGGCATCCTGTCGCATGATCGCATAGCTTGAAAGTGGGCTATGCGAGCATGCGCAACCCGCTAACATTAACCGCCACTGTTAACAACACTGCAACCATCACCGCTACCGCAAGGGGTACTGCAACTGCCATCACACTACCAAGGACATGTGTCACCTGGTTGCATGATCGCATAACTGAGAGAGGCTCTGCGATCATGCGATAGCCAATAGGAAGCTGCCACATCACCGCACTTGACCACGGAACACTACCACCGCACAACTCCGCAACCGCAAACAAGGACACGTGTCGGCCGGTCGCATGATCGCATAGCCAAAAGATGGGCTATGTGATCATGTGATAGCCAACCAAAGGCTGCCACATGTCACCAAACTACAACCAGCACTAAACTGCAACCACCCTGCCAATGGGTCCTAGGGACACGTGGTGAGCGGTCGCATGATCAGATAGCCAAAAATTAGGCTATGCGATCATGTGACAGCCAACCAAAGGTTGCCACATGTCTGCCAGCGGGCCCAAAATGAACAAACCGTCGGCACCACATCGGACAGTGGGCGCATGATCGCTTGGGCATGGAATATTCCATGCAATCATACGCCGACCGTAGATCTTTGATCTCTGGCCCCACAACATCGCACTTGCGCAGTAAGAGAAGTAAATTGACAGGTAGCTGTATAGGACTGGGACCCACATGGCCACGTGGCAAGTGGTCGCATGATCACATGTCAAAAAAGTCTGACATGCGGCCATGCGATAGCCAATAGGGAAGAAGTTTGACCCACCACACGGTCGGACATGCGTAGTTAAGACATAGAACAAGGAGAGCCGACAAAAAAGATGAAATGCAGGGTCGAAAACAACGCAGGTTTTCGGTGACAGATCAAAAACACATAGAGCTTTCAACATCACACAAAGGTAAACCAGGAAGCCGAAAACATCACGGGTTTTTATGTAGGCCAAAGAGGTTGAAAACAACATAGATTTTCAAAAATACTGTGGGTTTTCGACACTGTGGTAAATTTTAAAGTTTACTTCCCACGGACCTTGAAACTCGAAAATCTTTCTGGGTTTTGCACATTAAGAGATGAAGATTGGACCAGAGCTTGGTGACAATACAAGGAATACTAGGCAGGGCACAAACCAAGAAAACTTGCAAGGCAATAGGCCATTTGAAAAGATTTTTTGCATGATACAAAACTAGCCTAACAGTGGCTCTAGTTGGGGACAATGGGTAACTTGTGCCCATGCGAGAATTCAGATCTCTGGGAGAGTAGACCACCAACTGGACAAGAACAGGGCACTCATGGGCTGAAGAATGAGACTATACTGATGACTACCCATGCTCATACTTCACCAAAATTTTGCAGAACTGCAACTAATATTCATTGAAGCATGCTAACCTCTCTATCACACCACATTCCTTCTCTTAGTGCTTAGATCACCTCATAAGGAAACATTTCTTATCTTTGAAAATATCATACCTGAAAGTTTCTGCAATAAAAATCAACATGCTGGTTGGAGGAAAGGGCAGATCCAGAGCTCACCCTATAGCTCCATCAAGTAACTTTTTTATGCAGAGCCGCCACCTCCTTGAAGAGGAAAAATGTTTTACTGATTTATATCTCCTCCAACCAACCAAAACTTCATCAGGCCACACTGTTTATCAGGAACTTCACTGATCAAATAGAGAACTCAGAGTCGCCACTCAGCACGCAGTGAGAAGATTTTGCAAATGCTTATTTTTGTATCTGACTCTTTGATCTTTAACTAGACTTTGGGATGATCCAACTAAGTAGAAAAACTTATTGTCTTTTACCTCTTCCCCAGCGGAGTCGCTATTTTGTTGGCTTTTAAACTTGTTCCCACACGGTGCCAGGTTTACACTATGATTGACAAACTGGTTAGTCTTCACTCCAAAGTCTGACAAGGGAAAAAGAGCCAATTGATGAGGATAAAGAACATCCTCCTTCTGCTTCGAGCTCCACACTCACTCAGGCGGGTATTGCCTCATCTGCACACTCATGACTCTTCCTAAGTTGATGAACAAAAGGCCTACAGATGCATTACTGTGGAATAGTTCTCAGACCCCTGTAGGTATCTTGTACCCAAATGAACCAAATCTGATGCAATAACCTGATCTGCATGCAATGAGTCTGAAAACCAGAAAGGACCTCCTACTACTACTACCAACATGAAGGGAAAGGATTTAAATGAATGATTGATGTTGGGTTGAATGGACCCCTGAAGTACCCCAAGTCTCTCATAGACCAATGCCTTATCCAATGGGCAACAGAGTCAAATACCTCACTACAACAGGGCTATGAACAAGAAGACAACACACTCACCCTGACCAGATCACACATTACGAAACCACCTGTGCACCTAGATATGCTATCACCTATCCAAAGAAAAGACCTAGGAACATGCAATACATTAACCAGCATCCACTTGAAGACAAGCATGATGCATCTTTGATACCCCAGCCCATACATATCTGAACACTAACTCTGAACCAGTTATCCTTGCGAAGACAACTCTACTTGCAAACACTTAGGCAATGCAAACAGAGAAATCAAACACCCTTGATGTATGATTAATGATTCAAAATTCAAATGGAGACAATCTGATACAAAAATAAGTATGCTACAATCTCATACATAAGATAATCCTGTTACAAAATGTATTGTATTCCCATAGCCAGAAAGGGACAGAGGGAACACCCTGTATGCAGAGAAGAAGGAAAATACATGGCAGGAAGAACATTCATGGAACCAGTCCCCACAACAGTGGAAGAGAGGAACCCAGACAAAGACAAAAATAAACATTTTCTACCACTAGCTGCCTTGGAAACCCATGATAGGTTGCAACAAGCTACGGATAGCTAGGGCATAGCCTTCACCCACCAAGCCAATCAAAGATAGCCAAGAAATTACTGCAAGGGGCAGGAAACCAAGCAACCTGGAGAAAGAAATCTCAAAAAAAATTTGCAATTATGAGTACATTGAGATTAGGACAGAAAACTAGTACAAACGGCCACCTGCAAACACACCTCGAGCAAAGATTGCAATCACCCCTCACGGTACAAATCCCTCTACAAACAACCGCCAAGCACTTGGGACCACACTGCAAATCATTTCTCACCAAATAGGGTCTTGTCTGCATTCAATTCCATAAAAAATGGTACCCCCTATCACCGGAAATTCACAGACATTCAAAATTGAAACAACGGCCACAAGCACTTCGCGGGCTTTAAGTCTTTCAAACTACCTACCCCCAGTCATGCAACCGTACAGTCTCATCTCTCATCGCCACAAGAATCGGGCTCCATTTTATGCTTGGTTGCATGATCGCATAACCCAAAAATGGGTTATGTGAACATGCGACAACTGGCTAACACTATGCGTCAGCCCCGCAAATAATCTGCCAAGCCTCAGACCTGGGCCCACATGCCATGTGTCACACCACCACTCGCCCGGTCACTGCGTACACAGACCCCACATATCTGGCAAATTGGCGACAAAAGAACCCCCGCCAGTTCGCGAAATGTTTTGCACATTTCGCTAAAAATATAGCGGCTCCGCGACCACTATTCGCCAAGTCGCTAGACAAACTAGAAAATCGCCAAATCTTCTTGTGAATGCACAACAAGACCACACTTTATCGGCACTGCCATATTTTTATCCGGACCGCCACAGCAACCGCTGAGAAATCCAAACCCGGGCCCACATTCAAACTCACCTTCCCACCAGCACGGTCCAACCAGAAACCGCCACGACAACACCCTCCACTGAGCCCACCAAACAGCCGCAGACGGGCCTACAAGGACACGTGGCACCCTATCGCATGATCGCATAGCTCGGAAGTGGGCTATGCGAGCATGCAACAACCCGCTAACATTAACTGCCACCGTTAACAACACCGCAACCGTCACCGCAATCGTAAGGGGTACCGCAACCACCACCATGAAAAAGGACACATGTCGGCAAGTCGCATGATTGCATAGTCGAAAGATGGGCTATGCGATCATGCGACAGCCAACCAAAGGCTGCCACATGTCACCAAACTGCAACCAGCACCGAACTGCAACCACCCTGCCGATGGGTCCCAGGGACATGTGGCGAGCGGTCGCATGATCGCATAGCCAAAAACTGGGCTATGCGATCATGCGACAGCCAACCAAAGGCTGCCACATGTCCGCCAGCGGGCCCAAAATGAACAAACCATCGGCACCACATCAGACAGTGGGCGCATGATCGCATGGGCATGGAATATTCCATGCAATCATATGCCGATCGTAGATCTTCAATCTCTGGCCCCACAACGTCGCACTTGCGCAGTTAGAGAAGTAAACCGCCAGGCAGCTGCTCAGGACCAGGACCCACATGGCCACGTGGCAAGAGGTCGCATGATCACATGTCAGAAAAGTCTGACATGCGGCTATGCGATAGCCATTAGGGAAGAAGTTGGACCCACCATACGGTCGGACATGCGCAGTTAAGACATAGAACAAGGAGAGCCGGCAGAAAAGATGAAATGCAAGGTTGAAAACGACGCAGGTTTTCGGTGACAGATAGAAAACACACAGAGCTTTCAACATCACACTAAGGTAAACCAGGAAGCCGAAAATATCACGGGTTTTTATGTAGGCCAAAGAGGTTGAAAACAACGTGGATTTTTGAAAATACTGTGGGTTTTCGACACTATGGTAAATTTTAAAGTTTACTTCCCGCGGACCTTGAAACTCAAAAATCTTTTTGGGTTTTGCACATTAAGAGATGCAGATTGGACCAGAGCTTGGTGACAACACAAGGAACACAGGGCTGGGCACAAACCAAAAAAACTTGCAAGGCAATAGGCCATTTGAAAAGATTTTTTGCATGACAGAAAACTGGCCTAACACATATCCCCTCTATAGATTTTAACATATGTTTAAAATAAGACAAGTAAATCATGCACACATTTATTTTAAGGACAACACTCTAAATTTAATTGAACATGAGTAAAACTAAATTTACATACTTGACATTATTGTGACATTGTACATATTTTTAATTGAAAATCTATCTATATTCTTTATTAGGGTAAAACCAAGTTTTGAAGAGAGGAAACCCTTTACAAGCATATTTTGAGGAGGATCTAGAACCCCATTAAATAAAAAATTTGCAAAAGATATTTATCTCTATGTTGTATCCACTAAATATATTTATATTTATATAAATAAATTTCCACAAAACACTTTTTTGGCGACCCCTCTACAACCATTCAAAATACAAATCTATTTTGATCCATGAGTGTGATTGATGCATATTGTACTTATTTTGTTTTTTATGAAAAAAACTATTTATTTTATCTCTAATAAATATATATTTATATTTTAATTTCAACAAACACCTTTTCCATGACCCTTCTACAACCATTCAAAATACAAATATACTTTGGTCCACAAGATAGATTCGTACATATCCCATCTATGATTTTTTAACATATATTTGAACATAAGAAAAGTAAACATACACACATTTATTTTGGAGATAATATTGGATAATTAATTAGACACAAATAAAACTAAATTAACATTCTTGACTTTATTGTAACATTGTATGTATATTTTTTAATGAAAAATTCATTTGTTTTGTCCCCTATAAACATATTTATATTTAAAATTTCAACAAACATACCCACATATTAGATTTATGCACATCCAATATATAATTTTTAACATATATTTGAACATAAGACCAATGAATCATACACGCTTTTATTTTAAAAATAACATTGTATATTTAATTGAACATAAATAAATCCAAATTTACACACCTCACTTTTTTATAATATTATTATATTATACATATATTTTTTAATTGAATATCTACTTGTACGGTCTCTTACTATAATTCAAAATGCAAATATATTTTAGTCCACAGAATGAGGTTCATGCATATCCCATTAAATCAAATTCGCCACCATGTTTAAGCATGTACTTGGTTCCTTCTTCATAGACGGTAATGGAGGGACACCTGTCACGATGTTTCTTCCTTGCTGAGTATTTACGCCCTTGCTTTGTCAACACTGCTCTTACTCTCACGTACGATTAAAAATGTCCACCTCATTGTCCAAATTACCGCCACTGAAGCCGCGTTTTAAGGAAATCCTAAATATGTTTCAAAACCTAAATGTTCTTTTCCATTTATTTCTCGCTACCCTCTTCTTCCAGAGGGCAAATGAATTCATTGGCTTTCCACTGCAAACGATCTGTTCATTTTTTCAGCGATTTACTCCGTCGAAGTTCACAATTTTGTGGAAAAGGTCGTCCTCTCATTGAAATCTTTGTTTTTAGATCACTTATCAGTCAATACATGAGTGACTAATGTTTTTGAAGGGTTGATTTTTAGTTTTTGGTTTGTAATATGAATTGTTTGGCTTTTGTAAGGGTTAAATTCTGCTTTCTAAAGAGTTAAGTTTTAGTTTCTAATATGAATTGGTTTGGGTGGGTGTTTCTGAATGGCAGGTAAGAGATATGCAGGTTAAACATGGAAAGCGTAATAAACGAAGATTAGAGGTTGCTCCTCCAAGTCAGTCATGGCAGGTTAGAAGATCGAAACTTGCTGGAAAGAGAACGGTTTATTTATTTATGGCATCGTAATATACATTATAAAAGCAGTAATCTAATTTATCTTAGATGAATGGATCAACCATCAACGTCTCAGTAGCGATAAATGATAAAAATTCAATGTTTTGGTTGTATATGTTTAATTTATTTATGTTTTGGATGTATGTGTTGAGTTATTTTATGTATAGTATTTATAAAATATAGTTAAATAGGTCTTTAAGACAATGAATCTTGATCTAGGAGCTAAGTTGAATGGTTCTAAATAAGTTTATTAGAAATCAAGTCTTATTGGATTCAAGACCTCATCATTATTAAAGATGAAGTTAGAATATTATGAAAGTTTTAGCTTAAAGACTTGTGCTCTTATATTAGATAGCTAAAAGTTCTTTGTGAAAGATATAAAATATTTTATTATAAAATACTTAAATAAATTAATAAATATCATCAAACATTTAATTAAAAGTGCTTTAGGTTTAAGAAAATCTAAAAATGCTAGTGAAAATAGATTAATAAATTACCATACAACACCTTGAGTTTTTTCAAATTCGTTGACAAGTTATAATTTTTTTTCACTTAGGCTTCCAATAAAGAGCTTGCTTGAACTAATCAAGCAACACTTGGTAGGGACTTGAGTTGTACCATAGACCTTATATGATTGCATCAATAGTGTCAATAATTTACTATTTTTTATTATTATATAATAGTGTATTTTTTAAATATATTAAGAAAATTTTCTTCTATCAAAATTATACTTTTTTTTTATTAATTTATTACTTAATAAAAGTTTTTGTTTTTATTTTAAAATAATAGAATGTTAAAATACAAGTAAATACATATATATGTAACATCATTTATACAAAATATTTCATATGGGAGGACATTAAAATATTATGGAAGGAATGTCTAGAGGGAATAAGCTATCTACCATGCCATTGTTAAGGTATGACTTCTCCGACTCTACTCATTATCAAACCTATAAGATAGGTTGATGGAGATATGAACATGTTAGGAATGGGAACACTGAGAGGGGGGGTTGAATCAGTGTTCACTATATTTTACCTTTTAACTTAATCTTTAAATTGAATTTAAATGCTTAAGTACTAAAATGAACATCCACATAAACATGAAACATGAAATCAACACATAACACCAATATGGTTACGGGGAAACCCAAATAGGTAAAAACCCCAATGGGAATTAACACCCACTAATATTTTGTACTAGTGTTTTATGATCTTTGTTAGAAGATCCTTAACCCTGTTAGGAGTTTCTTTACAATGCATTAAGTACAGTAGACCTTGTCAAGGGTCGGACCTTGTTAGGGATCTTTTACAATATTTCCTGTTAGGAGAGTGGACGCACTTTCCTAGAGCTCACTGATCAAGTGGTGAAGGCTACAACCTTTTGATTTCAGATACACACTATATCTGCTGGATGAATTGTCACTATGACACTACTTGTCAGATCAGTTCGTTTGATGCACTGATGCTTTGACCTCTTGCAAAGCTCTAATACATCTTATAGTCTCTTTGCACACTTTTTCTCTACTTAACAAAACTCTCTATCAACTTCCATACTAATTACAATGGGCACATCTCATATTTATATGCACATACAAAACAAACAACTAGGTCGGCCCTTAAACCTATTACATACAACGCTTCCAAATGAATTGGCTCAAGTGTGTTTACAAACAAACATATCCATATGTCAGCAACCTAATTACAATAGGCGCATAGCCTTTACATCATTAGAATATAGCCGCAACTCAAAATGCTAACAGTCAGTTGCTTACTCTATTCTTCTCTGGCGCACACTGGCTGTGTAACTTCAACTGTCTGTATCTTTCTCATATTTTCATATCTAATCATGCACTCATAGACTAAGCATGACTATAGTCTAACCAACTTATCTTCTATGGCACATACCATAACTCAGTCATACACACATGCGATGATGCTCTGAGCTTCAGGAACTTTGTACACTGTCCAGTCTTCAACACTTTGCTGATTTCTGATCTTCTCATCAAGTGCGTTGACTCCAAACTACTATATGACTTTGTTTCCATAATGAAAATACTATAACAAGTCATATACACCAATATAGCCAACTTTCCAACAATCTCCCCCTTTTTCATTGATGGCAACAAAGGAATATGGCCAAGTTGCTAACTGTTCCTTAATACAAAAAACTTTTGTCTTATATCTCCCTCATACATAACTTTGTATCTTCTGTCTCCTTATACATATCTATACCATATTCTATACATACTCCCCCTTTGATATTAATGAAAAAGGTGCTTCAAAGCTTTATCAAAAACTTACTGTGATAAAACATCCGGATATGCTATCTGCAGGTTTTGGATCTCCTTCTTCAAAAATGTGATCAGTGAATTCACAATCTGGAGATGGGTGCATAATGCATACTACAGCTTCTCCATCTTCTCCAAATCTATGCTAGGACCTTGATCATATGTCACCATGGTGGCATCGATCTCCTTGATATTATGATTAAGTATGTCTAATGAGGGCGCAAGAGCATTCCTTAGCTGAGTCTGCCTAGCCCTTATCTTGGTCATCTCTTTTTCTGCCTTCTTAATCTTCTTTATTTGTCCTTGGTAGACATTATTACACATGTTTACATCAACAGATGGATCTTCCATTGATTTCCTTATGCTGTCTATCATGGCTTCTGCCTCTTGAATCTTCTTGTATAGATCACCAGTCAACTTGTCCTAGTTCATATAGTCAACAATGATCTTTCAACCCTTTATTGTAAACTCCTTCAATGATGCTTGACTAGCCTTTAGTGAGCTCATATCAAGTGTATAATTTCTAACCAATTCACTCAATCTCTTCTTCAAGTACTTATCCTCGACAACTAAGGATGCAGATTCTTCTAGGCTAGAGAAACTATTCTTGAACTATGATATCACTGAGCTGGCATCATCAATGGAGTGTACCTTGGACACTTTCTTGTCTACTGGTAACATACAGTTTAGAATATTTACTGATTCTACAAGGAGGGGATTCCTCATCACCTGTTTCTACTTGGCTTTCTCCATAGCTAATACGTTGAACTTAATCAGGTCTTCTTCTCCCCATGAATCCAAACTGGTTGTGTCAAGTGTCAAGCTTGACAACAATGCTGCTGAGGGAAGTGGAGTGATAGGATTATTATCCATAACTTCCTCTTTTACCTTGATCACTTCTTTTGATGGTTCATTTCTCTCTACTTCTTTTTCTATTTCTTTTCCTCTTCCTTCTTTCTTTTCTTCCATCTTTTTTTCTTCTTTCTTTTCATCTGATATATCCTCAATCAATATTTTTTCTTGATTGGGAGTGGAGTTACCACATAGCATCTCAACCTCTTGAGTACTCACAAATGCCTCTTCAAATATATCCAACTCAAAATCACTGGCTACCATGGCTATCTCTACATTATCAATGATAATGGTGCTATCCTTCAGTGACTCTGTTATGGGCACAAACTTATCTACTTCTGTTTGCGTTTCAACTGTAGGTGCTAAGTCCTGAGGACCTATCACTGATGCATTAGTGGGCTCTGCCATCTTGACTTCTTTTGAGGATACTTGAGCTTTGGGCACAGTAGGTAGATACATGTGCCTGTTCATAAAGACCTTCTCAAAGGCTTTCTCTATTTCCTTGGCAACTAATTCAAAGTTTTCATCCATTATATTCAATGTTCTTGTCTTGGTCATGAGGTGAGGCTTCACCAAGTCTAACAAAAAGGATTTCTCTTCTAAGGAACATATTGGAAGGGTATCAAACACAACACATAGTAAAAATAATGGAGCCGAAGCACTACGTGGGAGTGAGAGGGGGTGCTAGGGCTTTTCAGCTTGATGGTGAAGGAGAGGAGGATGAAGGTGATGCAGATGAGAGGGCAGAGGTGGAAGACGGTGAGGCAGGTGTGCAGGCCTTCCTTGTTAGTCGCGGCTGTGATGGGAAGCCCTTCTCATCGGTGCACTTTTTGTAGAGGCTACAGGGGAGCTGCTCAGGGCTTCTGAGGTTCATCTCCCTTCTTGTAGGGATCCCTGTCTGGCTCCCTCAGCCTTTGTTGGGGATCTTCTCCTGTTCCTACCTATTCACATCTTCTGGGAAGACAGTGTGGGAGTGTGCATTGGTGCTAGGGTTTCGCCTAGTGTTGACGTTGCAGAGGAGGACTTCTACATTATTTTAGTGGAGGCCTGCCTTGCTTTTGGTTGGGGCTATGCTAGGTGCCCCCTGTCTTTTGTGCTTGCCTCTGTAGAACCCACGAGGGAGCTATTAAGGGTTTCAAGGACTTGGAGCCAAGCTCTCTTAGCTTTTGCTGAGGCTCTTTTCTTACGTGGTCTGGCCTCAAGGGCTAGATGCAGATTTGTGAAGGACAATCTCATTCTTTTTGGTAGAGTTGCTAAGATCCCGTGGTTGCTGGTGGTTCAATGGATCATTAAGGACAAATCTAAAGGGTCAGACTCAGCTCGGTATGGCTTAGCTCCTTTCTTTTTTATTGTGTCTGTGACCCTTGTCTGGTCTTCTCCCCTATTTCTAGTAGTTTTCTGGGAGATAGATTTGTGGTCAAGCCTATCTTCTAGAGCGGGGCATAGCCTTGTGAGAAAAGAGCTTTCATTCAGTGGCAGTCTGGAAAATCATTTTTCAAAGCTTGAGGGACATCTGTGCTCTTATGTTCCTTCTTCTATGGTTGTCATTGTTGGGTTGCTTTCTACTTGGGCTGATAGCATCTACTTCTCTCTTGTTGGGTATGTGACCCTCCTGTTTGTTTCTCCCCTAGCTCTGAAAGTTTATTCTTTAAGGGAGAAATGTTTGATCTCGCCCCTATTGGGGGATATTTTTCTGGGTTGGATTCCTTGGTGCAAAACTCCTATTGAGGTGGAGAATACCCCTATTAAGGTGGGGTCTATTCAGGTGGTTATTTGGTGGTGGATTTTCTGTCTGCTCCTACTTCCTTCATCCTCGAATCCTTTTGAGGTGGATTTCACACATCCTATGGAGGTGGTCTGTGTTGACTAGTTGAAGTGCCCTTATGGGAGCATAAGGCCTTCTCTCCCTCATAACTACTTGACTTCTTGCAGGATCCGGTTGAACAAAGGTCAATCTCTCTCTGAGGACCTTATGGTTATGGGACCCATATACGACCATGTGGCTATGGGCTTGGATCTGGTTGGACATTCTGGTTTTGGGAGCCATGATAAAACCCATACTATTGGTTTAGGGAACCAGAAAACCCTAGTTTGATGTAAAGCTTTGACTTTAGGCCTGGCACAGCTAGAGCTTCTTTGTATTTCCTTTTTGTAGCTGCTATTGTTTTGCTAGTTTGGGATTGCCTGTAGTTCTATTCGCAATCTATGCTGGGGGTTATGTAAAGCCATTTTCTTTTCTCCCCAGCTGTCTCTCTTGGGTTGGCACTAATTCTTCCAATCTTTTGAACAGGGTTATGGTTCCCTCCAAAAACTAACTGTATATGGTTTTGGGGCCCATTCAAAACCTATTTTACCGAATCAAAAACATACTGGAATGGTATCATCTAGAATCTTTTCCCTTATCCTTAAATCATCTTCAATGGCCTATCTCTTTTGGAATTCTAAGATATTCCATACATTATTAGGAATCATGGTCTTTAGTTCCAAGACTGTCTTCTTGAACTTCAACATATGTTCGACTATCATTCCATGTATCTTTGATTTGTCTATTTCACTATATTTCTCATAAAACTTTCCTACTTGATCAATTCTTCCTTCATCAATGATTCTTGTTCTTAACACACTCAGACTAGGTTTGAAACTTACTTCAGGAGGTGCTTGAGTGTTCCTTCTATTCCTTGTTACTCTCAAGGATGGATGACCAATGCTAATTTCTTTCTTCCTCTTAGGCATTGCCTTATACTCAGGAGGAGCAGTAAGGTCAATGGTTTCTTTGGGTGAAGAAGGAGTAACATCAATTTTACCCTTCTAATCATCAGATTTTTCTAACTTCACTTTCTTCAACTTAGGATCTTCTAATTCTGCCTTTGCTACATCTTTTCTTTCTAATTCCAAAGCAATCTTTTGTTCCCTTGCTTTGTCTAGGTCTGCTTGAGACACTCCATGAATTCTCAAGATTTCTAAGGTAACCTTGGCAACCTTCCTTTCTATTTCTGTGCTATTTAACACTGCATCAACTTCTCTTGTTTTCTCCTCATAGGTTCCCCATCTTGGCTCATTAGGGTCTTTAGGTGCTGCTAATAGAACTTGAGCATAAGCCTCTAGAATAGGCTCTTCCACTTCATATACTAGTGGATGAATCCACTTTGTTCTTGGTTCAATTGCCTCCATGCATGTTGTGTCTATCTCAACCATGAAGCAAATAGTATCCTTTTGGTTTTCAACTATCTTCTCTGGTATTCTGAATCTCATCTGCCTCTTAGCCCTGAATGTCTTTAACTCCAATTTCATGTAGTCTCTTAGAGTGCTCTCCATAGATGCCTTGAAAGATATTTGAGGCATGGTAGGAATAGTCTTGTCTAGTTATGAATCTGACACCTTTCCAACAATATGGAAGTACATATAGATAATTAGGGACCCAAACTTGAATATCTTGGTTTTATCATGCTTGATTGCCTTGATGTTGTCAATTAGTTGTGCGCGCAAGATCTCACACATGTTGAACTCTCCATTCTCATTTGCAATTCTTATGGCTACAAGAATTATGGCCGTAGACACACTGTTTACCCTAGTGGTGTGTTGAAACCTATATCCAAGTATCATAGACATCAATTTGATGTTATCTTTCTCAATAGGTTCAATAGTCATACCGTGCCTATCACTTCTTGATTTGCAAGTCTGTTCAACAATCTTCCTCACATCTTTTTCCACTGGAAGGATGGTGCCTGTCCTTGAGAGGCCTATCATCTCATGAATTAGGTCACTGGTAATTCTGACCAGCACTTCACCTATCCAAAATAGGTCATCATGAATTCTGCTTAGTAGACTCTTGATCCATTTTGATTCATAGAACTCATATGTCGTAGCATACTCCACTATAGGGTGATTATTCCACTGCGCATACTCATCCATGAAGGTTTTGTCTGGTTTTAACATAGTTTCCATGTGCGCCCTTAATCTATCCAATCCTACTAGTTCTTTCCTATAGTAGATGTATGCCCTAATGTCCTTGACATGCATAACACCCATAGGCATGCGGGAGAATGCCCATTCTAGGTCATCTAGTATAGATTGAAATGGATGCCTCTTAAACACATATCTTTTCTTCTCTGAAACATCAAATACTATAGGAGTAGCCATCAGTTACTTGTATAATGCTTCTTCAAAGGTTTCCAAGAGATTTTGAATCGATGCGATGAACTAGGGTTTCTGCAATCGATCAAATGCACATCAAATCACTTGATGAATCAAACTACAATCCTTCTCAATCGAATGCTAGGGCCCTTTTTATCTTCAATCACTCTTAATTCAAATGCAATGAGAGATCTTCAAACTTATGTGTACTTTAAAGTGGAAAATCTTCCATTAATGCTTGCCGCGTAAACCGGGCTGTCACTTGAAATTTTCTATTTTTCATTTTGTAAACAATCAGCTAGTGCACTCTCACACATAAATTCTTCTAGTCTCCAAAAGCTTAAGTCCAAAGGCACATACTTTGAGAGTGACTATACCAGCCACGCAGGGGGCTAGAGCTAAATTAGCTCCCCCTATGACCCTGCAGGCCATTCATCCAGATGTAAAGGGTGCATCCACTGTGGATGCATCCAATACATACTCATCAACCTTGTCCTTCTTTTTTCTGACCAAATCAAGCTCACATCCTCTGAAGCTTTAAAAAAATTGACTTCTCCTTCGGGATCCAAAACTGGTTCTTCGGGCTTTCCTGACCTTGCATCCTTGATCTGCAAAACTTTGAGATGTGTCCAGCCTTGTTACAAGAGTGAAAAATGATTGGAGGCCTTATATTCCTCGGTGCATTGACATGAGTCACCATTTTACATTGTCTAGGTGAGTGACCATTATAGTTACATATCTGACATGTAACATTTTGAGAACTTCTTTCATTTGACTAATTCTGATTTCTTTGATTATACTGAGTCCTGTTCTTTTGACTTGTCTTGCAATTCATAGCTCTATGACCAAATTTATTGCATGAATAACAGTAACCATTGAAAGGTCTTACCTCTGTACAATTCCTTGCTATGTGTCCATGCTTGTTACATGCATAACAAGTGTGGTCTACTGGCTTGCGCTAATTCTTAGGTGGTTCAATATGATCCTTATTCTAACTTCTAGCATCCTTAGCATCAGAGGTGCCTTTTGGTGCTTTCATTCTTGCTCACATGTTGTCAATCTGATTTTGTGCTTCATTGTATCAAATGAAGCTAATATCTCATTTAGCTCTTCTTGCATATAACTGAGATTCTATCAAATCAAAACTGGTGTGTAATTTATCAATGTGATTCTTAGCAGCTTTCAATTCAGATTCCAAGCTTTCTTTTTTGTTCCTTAGCTCCAAGATTTCCATGTTCACTAGTGGAGCATTCTTCCAAATCCTTTCTTAGCCTTTTTATGACTAATTGAGCATCACTAACTTTTTCTTTTAGTTCTTCAATTTCTCTTTCAGATGTTTCATTGCTGCTTCATCCATGATCTCCTCAAGTGGTTAAACTTCTTTGTTGAGGACTAGAGGTTTGATACCAATTGTTAGGAATGGGAACACTGAGAGGGGGGGGGGGGTGAATCAGTTTTCACTGTATTTTATCTTTTAACTTAATCTTTAAACTGAACTTAAATGCTTAAGTACTGAAATGAAAATCCACATGAACATGAAACATGAAATCAACACATAACACCAATATGGTTATAGGGAAACCCAAATAGGTAAAAACCCCAGTGGGAATTGACACCCACTAATATTTTGTACTAGTGTTTTATGATCCTTGTTAGAAAATCCTTAACCCTGTTAGGAGTTGCTTTACAATGCATTAAGTACAGTAGACCTTGTCAAGGGTAGGACCCTGTTAGGAATCTTTTACAATATTCCCTATTAGGGGAGTGGATGCACTTTCCTAGAGCTCACTGATCAAGTGGTGAAGGCTACAACCTTCTAATTTCAGATACACACTATATTTGCTAGATAAATTATCGCTGTGACACTGCTTGTCAGATCAGTTCGTTTGATGCGCTGATGCCTTGACCTCTTACAAAGCTCTAATACATCTTATAGTCTCTTTGCACACTTTTTCTCTACTTATCACAACTCTCTATCAACTTCCATACTAATTACAATGGGTGCATCTCATATTTATATGCACATACAAAACAAACAACTAGGTCAGCCCTTAAACCTATTACATACAATGCTTCCAAATGAATTGGCTCAAGCGTGTTTAAAAACAAACATATTTATATGTCAACAACCTAATTACAATAGGTGCATAGCCTTTACATCATTAGAATATAACCGCAACTCAAAATGCTAACAGTCGGTTGCTTACTCCATTCTTCTCTGGCGCACACTGGCTGTGTAACTTCAACTATCTGTATCTTTCTCATACTTGCATATCTGATCATGCACTCATAGACTAAGCATGACTATAGTCTAACCAAATTATCTTCTAGGCTGCATACCATAACTCGGTCATACACACGTGCGTTGATGCTCTGAGCTTCAGGAACTCTGTACACTATCTAGTCTTCAACACTTAGCTTATTTTTTATCTTCTCATCAAGTGCGCTAACTCCAAACTACTATATGACTTTATTGCCATAATGACAACACTATAACAAGTCATATACACCAGTATAGCCAACTTGTCAACAGAACATCCATTAAAGCATACAAATAAAGGGAAATCTATTAAACATATATACAAATTTAGAAATAAAATATTCAACCTAAAAATGCATAATAGTTGTTCTAAATAGTCAATGACAATGACAATGAATAGTTGAGAAAATTATCTATTTAAATGTATAATTGGAAAGAAATATTTAATTGTTGGATAAAATTCTTGTTAGAGATACAAGAGATGTAAAAATTTGAAGAAATTAATTTTTATAGTAGGAGAGTGAAAGTGTCATATTTGGAAGATTCAAGATTGAAATCTTTAATAGATTTAGAAATAATGAGTGTAGAAAACTTACAACTAGATTAAGTAAAAATGAAGAATATTTTTAAGAAATACGAAAATGACCTATGTGAGATCTTGAAAGAAAAAGAGAGCCCTTAATAGGAACTTTTAGATCAACAATTTTAGAAACCTAAAACAATTTAATAGGACTTGTTCTCTACAAATCTCTCTTCAAAAAGTTTGTGGGAAACTACTTTCATTGTTAGAGGGTGATTATTTAGTTTACAAAGTTCTTAGCTTTGAAAAAAAGAAAGAAATTTAATCTAAATTCTTGAATTTAACTTCATATTTTTGCAAAGGCTTTGAATAGTGAATTAAGTTATTTGAAATATTAGGGTTGAAGATATTTATAAAAAAATACTTACTCCTTTGGATCAATAACACATAGAGAAGTAATATACCTAAAAAGAGAATATGGGGATTCATTTTTTCTATCACTAAAAGTGGGGTGAAGAAAAAGTAATGGATAAACATTTTGTTGTATGAAAAGGTAGGGAGACATGTATTTAAGTAAATGAATATTTTAGTAGTATGGGATAATGATGAAAGATGTTGCAACAATTTATCAACCACCCAGATTGACCTTATAAACTATATTAGGTTGATTCTTTCATATATAATTAATGTCCTTTCATTTATATTTATTTCTTCTCTACCTAATGGTTGTATTTAAGATTAGTATTTTTAATAACTTATGGGGTGATAATTTAGCATATTCCCTACTAACTTAATGTTGTTCCCTCAATTAATACTATATAATTTTCTTGGCATCAATGCACCCAATTTGCAAAGTATGTTGTCTTTTACAATATAGTTTCATCTAATAAGAATAATGGACATTGATTAGACTAGTCTCAAGAATTAGAGTTTGAGGCTGTGCCAAGAATTATGTAGAATAAAAGATAGGTTGAGTATTGATTAATGTTTTACCATCTCATGACTACAGAATTTACATGTTTGATCAAGTAATATGACATTTATAAAATCATAAGCCTTGAAAACATTGAATTTAGTGATTCATTAATATAGGAATTAGTAATTGCATGGATATATAGTAATCCTAATTCAATATTATTTGATGATCTTGTATTGTTTGAAGGCACTTTTGCTTGAAGATATCAGGGGTGAGATTGTTGTGCATTTGGCATAATAGGTACCCATGGATATCATCTTCAAATCAAAGTCTCCATAGCTCATTCTCCATGGTTTTTTTTATGGTGAACTATTATTGTGACCTTTATCCTATGAACCAAGATATTTATAAAACTAAAATATTAATTAATTATTCTAGCCTTCACATAGACCCACAAGGGTAGAGAATCAAATTTTATTGCTACGATATTTTACAAATATCTCAATGGGTATGAGATGTTGCATTAATTAATGCTAACCCATATGATAATATTCTTTCTACCCTTGATAACACTAATAATACATAGTGTTGAATATGCTTATGGATTTATGTCCATTGATGCTATTTCTGACTTGGAATATAAAATCTCACCACATTAATATCATGTTTTATTATCATTCAATTACATTCGAATACTTACTTAGTAGAATTGATTCCATGCACAAAAATATATAAACTAAATTCAATCATTACATAATTTATTGTACATGATCCTTAGTATGTCTCTAAGTGATGTTGTACTCTAATATGACTAAATAATATCATGTATCATAATCAAAACATATTATAGAATAATTATAGGTAAAAAAATTACATCCTACTACAAGGTCACATAAAATCATCTAACTTCATAAGACATTCCATAATTATGTCTTCATGTTCAGAGATGTAAATGGTCAAATTTTTCTTGAATAAATAGATGGATGATATTGCATGAGAGGATTTTTAGGGAAGCGGGAAGTGAGAACCATGTAGATGCATGAAATGCATAATTTTGATGATGGCTTAAGTGTGCTAAGGAATATGAAAATAAATTTATTAAATAGATAATTACCTCTAGTCAACTAATGTCTTGAGTTAGAAAAAGAAGGAATTAAATCAATAAGATATAAATTTATTTAAATTTTTGAATAAATGTTCTAAATTTTAATTAATAATTGGAGTAGGATCATAAATAGTAGTTAAATAATTATTTTTTCTTAATTATAGTTGGGATAGGGTAAAATCTAGGTGTGGTTAGGATTTGGATAAGTACACTAATTTATTTATAATGGATACAAATATAAATATGCTTTTTTACTATTACACAATGATTCTATCCAAATCCATGACGCTTCAACAACATTGAATCTTGATGCCTTTATTTACACTAGGTCCCACCATAGCACATCTCAGATTTTACAACAATGGTGCATTGATTTAAAATAATGGATAATATTTGATCAATTGTATGAAAAACCATATATATATATATATATATATATATATATATATATATATATATATATATATATATATATATATATATATATATATATATATATATATATATATATATATATATATATATTCCTTGAAAGGAGTTTATAAATTCACACCAGGTAATCTTATTATTTGTTATAATAATATAGTTCCAATCGCATGAATTTGGTTCTAAATATTCCCTATAACTCCATAAATCAGTCCACCAAAGTACCGTCACACCAATGAATTATGATAAGCCTCATGTAATACTTAATATAGACTCTTGAGGCTATCTACCTTTCATGCAAAGGAATCTTCTCAATTGATCCCTAAAGGTTTCATGACATGTAAGTATGTTGACATTCCCAAAATCACATCAACATGTATATCAGGTTAAATATATAATAGATCATTTCTTGAGTGTTTCCAAAAAAATTACAATTGTTAAATTTCCCTAGGAATATAGTAATTTAATTGTATTTCATAAAATAATAATACCTTGTGAATTTCATTTTTATGATTGTAAATGCCAAACATTGTAAATACTATTAATTGAAGACATATATATATTCAAGTATATATGGTTGATGGCTTGAATTGCACTTTTAGTGAATGATCTATTGTAAACACATGAAAAAAATTCAATATGAGTAACATATATTTTAAATCAATGGTGGCTGCATTTATATGTGCACTACATGAAGACTATGTTCAATAAGATTAATGTATTTTATATAATTGAGGACATTTCCAATTGTAAATAGTTCATAAGTACAATTTTAAGGGGAACATCTATCCTAACTTGATGGATTAATGAAAGTAATGTAATTTATCCTTATAATATCACATACATTTTAAGTATACAATATGAATACTATATTCTTTAAAAATATTAATAGATATTGGCAATTAGATTGTAATATTTAATTATTAATTTTTTTTTGGTTTATAAATTGTGAGATGTGGATGCATTTTCATATAGGGAAAGAGCTCTAGTACTCACACACCCTAACTTCACACTCCTATAGAGCCTTTATTACATGTCAGATTTGGATGATTTTTTTTCCCAGTTATATTCTTATGTGAGTTGACAACTAAAAAAAATTCTTAGCTTGCAGGTATTAAAAAAACTCCCTATAAAGATAGTTAAGCATCAAATGGTTAAAAATTGTCCATTTCAGAGTGTCTCCCGATACCCATTCAAAAATGCACTAATAGTCATTCAGTAAAAAAAATGCCAATACTTATGGACAAATGTCCTAGTAGTCATACACAAAGGTCCCAATAATAGTGCATAAATATGCCAATTACCAATCTAGAAAGCTAAAAACTAATTGACTATTGGTACACGTGTTATCATTTTTGGGGAACCTTAAAAATTAGTAATTGGGAGGTCAAGTGTACATCATTTGGTTATTGGTTCTCTTCTCTAAGACAATGCTAATGTGTGACTGATCATGTACCATGAAAGACTGGAATAGGGACTATGGATGTAAGGTCATGCCTGAACCAAAGTGAATCTGATACTACTAGAGATGGAGATACCTAAGTTGGATATTGCAACTCATGAATGTATGCACAATTTTTCATGATAGGAGCTGATGTAGGAAAGATAAGACAAATGTCCAAACATGGAAATGATGATTAAACTTCATGAAAGTCATCACCAAATAGAAGATGAATTTATCTTCAATGTTGTCATCCAAATCTACTAGAAGCAATTCTATGAAGAAAGATGTTATATATGATAGATATGCATTCCAATGTGGTGGATCTAGTATGATAATAGAAAGTACCTAGTGCAAAGAATTTTTGGAATGCATGGATGATTGAACAAAAAATTCAGATATAGCAACAAGTGATTTTGTCCTGCTAGATGGCCAAGTAAGACTGGATGACCTATTTTTGTATGAGTTCAAGAATTAGGTAAGGAAATACCATGATTGAGAATTTTTTTCCATTTCCTCAATTTGATGAAACCAACATTCTTCTATTGTGTGACTATACTTTCCACAATATGCACATTTGATTTTCCATGTATCATGACTATTTTATCAAATACTTGAATGGAAGGGATTATTTGTGAGACACATGATCACTTTGAAGCAACAATTTTTTTTTAAAAAAAGAAAGAACACAAAACCCGCTTGATTATATTTTCCCCCTTATTTTGGCATTTTATAAGAGTGCTTTGCAACCAAACCCAAGAAAAACACAAAAAATGATACTTTGTAATGATAGTGCATGAGTGTGTCTATTAGATTCATGATGAAAAAACATGAAATTTTGCAAAAAAAAAAGAACTCAATTTTGATTTAAGGAGAAAAAGTTATGAGAAAAAGAATTTTGTCACACTATGAAATTAATCCTCCAAAAGAATTATGGTGGAAAAAATAACTCCACCAAAAATAATTTGTGAAAATAAAAATTAGGGACAAAAGTTAAACCCCTTGGGGTTGGAAAGAACCAGGGTCTAAAAATCCACATGACCAATGGCTAAACTCTCAAAAAAGTGCACCCCTTCACCATGACATCATCCCTCGAGTTTCTTGTGTCATCAAAAAAGTGAAAAGTACTTTTCAACATGAATAAAGATATAAGAATCTGCATTAAGATTGACGATTATCACAAGCTTTTGAAGATTTTTATTTAAAATCTTTATTTCAAAATCCTCTTTTAAACCTCTAATCTATGGGACCAAATTTTATAGGTACCATAGTTGTCATCGTAGAATGCTAAGAACAAGCCTTCAAACCATATGTGGAAAGGGAAAAAATTTCAATCCATGCAAGATTTTCAAACTTTCAGAGGGCAGTATTTTTGCAACCACACAAGGTCATTCTAAGAAACTTGCACACATAGCCGTAGGGAGAGAATCACAAGATCAACCCTTAGATGACCTCATTTGAACATGAATTGGTGTTCAGTGTGCTAGTTTTTAAACCTAGTGCACCTCACTCATTGTAGCTAACTCTGTTGTCCTCAGTTGCAGATCTCGATACATCACAGGCTTCACATGAGATGATGTCGTAGACCATAAAACATAGGAATTTACCATGTCATAGGTCTCCTTTCACATGCTTGGCTAGATATAAACTATAGGATTCAAAACATCATAGATCAGCTCTGATACGATGTAGATTTATCCAAGATCTAAGAGATACACTAGAAGCACAAAGTTGACCATTAATTCATTAGAGAAGCAAAGTATATATAGATGTGAGAGTGCAACCAAGTCCAACCATGAAAGGAGAAAATAATTGGAGTTGTGGGAAAAGTTTCCAAGAGACTAGGATGATGTGTCAAATATTATTTGACACCACTCACAAACCTATAACAACCAAGACATTGTTAGCACATAAATTTTTAATTGAATTTGTATCCTTGGAAATATCTTTTAGGCCTTATTTCTCACCCATCTGTGATTTGGCTTTGGATATCTACCATCAGTTAGGATGCTTAAAGGTTTCACTAATATTGATCAAGATTAAATTGGGAAAATACTAAAATCCAATTTTTTAATTTCTTCTATGTTTCAGTAAATTGCAATTTTTTAAGGTCTTCAAAGCATTTCTAGGCTTGGCTGGTTTGTAGAGGTATGAACTCAATGTTAGCTTCAAAATTTGATTTGATATTTATTGAATACCTTTCCAATGAAGTAAAAAGTTCACAATTAAGAGTTAGGACTAGAAAGTTATGCCTTCTCCAAGTGGACCTAATTTTTATATATAGTTTTTTTGATAAATTTTGATAGTTTTAATAGTTTATTTGTAATAAAAATTATGATGACTCTTCATTTCATTTCCAAGGGATTCTTGTGACCCTTGGGATCCATTAGATTTGTATAAACTTCAATTTCGAATAGAATGGATCACCGTTTTTGGCTTGCAATCTTGTTGTTATTCTTCTTAGTTCTTTACATCGAACTTGACAATACTGTAGATATCACACTAGGTATTGTAATCTGATTTCTTAATTTAGATCAAATATGAGGCAAGATGGATAGACATTTTCTTAAGTTTCAAGTTGAAGGAGAGGAATCTTATCAAACATTTCTAAGAGTGATTGAAAATGCAGATGTGATTATGGATAGCTATGAAGACCCTATTCTTGGTGAGTTCCAAGTTTATCTAAAGAAAGGAACAATTGCTTTCTTAGCTGGTTTGCATGGGTGGGCTTTCACTTTGACAAATTTTGCCAAAATGTATGCTTTGAATTTTAAAGTAGATGAAGCTAACTACCCAAAAGTGGACAACAAAGAACATATGATCTCCTATTTGTAGAAGAGGTTTTTTTCAATTTATATGTGAACTGATTAAGTAGATTATAAACATTTGTATGAATGACCAGAAGGTAGAGGTGATACTGATGGAAGTTCACAATGGGTAGATTCACCGAAATTGGTAAAACATACACCAATGAGGAGAATGATGGAACACAAGGAAATAAAACCATATCGATGAAAGTTACGCCAATAGCTTCATATAAGAAAAAGGAAAGACAAAAATTCATCTAACTATACCGATGAATTCCATCGACAGGACATACACTAATGATAAAGGGATTTATTTGTCTTGCTGATATCCAATGAGGCTATTAGTAATACTTACGCTGATGGATGTTAGAAGAAAGATATATTATCGGTGGGAGCTCGACTGATTAATATCATCAAAATATCTTGGGTAATTGGGATAAGTACTTTCAAGTTCCATTGACTCCCGACGAACATGTCGGCACAACCTAAGGTAATAAGATTTAGGAGACTGTTGTAAGGAAAAATTGAGAAGACATATCAAACAGTATAAAATAAAAAAATAAAAATGATTTACATCTATGGGCATATCGGTATAGAAATGCACAACAATGAGACAATTTTTGAACTATCTTGATGCCCAATGAGGTTATTGGGATAACATATGTCGATCACAGGGAAATAAAAATATCATCTTATGAATGAAATTGTTTTCCCGATGGGTGAAACAATGATGAGTCTATAAAACCTATCAAACAAACATATATCAATACAACTCGTAGTAGATAGGTAAGAGCTTCATTGATAAAATTCATCGGTGTAACTATTTCCATTGGTGTAGTGATTTAACAATTTTACTTACCCCCGATGATCTAATTAGGATGGCCCATGCCAATGGTTTAGAGTTCAAAGGATCTACTTCACACATGGAGTGACTGATCATGCTTGAAAATTTCATCAAGGATACCATTCATGATGGTGACACTTATACCTCAAAGAAATACTTGGATCATATTAAGAAACGTGGTGTGCTTCTAGGGATTAATCCTTGTTTCCAAGAGTCCTTATATAAGTTGTCTTTTTATGAAAAATATCTATGTAATATGTTTGTTAAATCAATTGGCTAGTTTTAGTTAGGTAGTCTTACAACTCTTGGTGAGGGAGTATGCCCTTTCACAAGAACTGAATCCTCTCTTATATATAGGGGATCATTTTGATGTTTTAGAGATAACAAGATATAAAATAGTCATTTTTAAAACTAATATTTTTGAAGATGTACAATCGAATAAATTATTCTTGGAATTTTTATTATGTGAATACTGATGTAAATGACCTCAAACTACGTGTACCATTGAAGCCTCAAGATGAAGAGATACTAAACACAAGGGTCAAGAAGAAAACAAGGTATCGTGTCTACATGGAACACCTCATCAAGTGGAATCAACAACCAGAATCTGAGGCTACTAGGATAGAAGAGAATAATTTTTAGAAGATGGGGATCAGTTTAGATCTCTTAGCCCTTGGTGTAACTTGACTTCCTGTTGCAGGGGGAGAATGGTGCAGGAGTACCTAGGGTCCTTAGGCTACCCTAGTCCAAAAATTTTGGCTTGTAGTGAACTTATCCAAGTCACTGATTAATAAGGACTACAAAGAGTCCCAAGTGTGTGTGTGAATCCTAGCAAGTCAGTAGGAAGTTTGGATAGGTGTTTGTCAAGGCCTTCGAAAGACTTGACTAGTCTTGGTTTCTTTGTGAAATCGCTACCTTTAGTGTTCTAAGTGGTCAAAGGATAGTTTGACTTCCCAAAATGAGGGAATGAAGGGGAAAAAAGGTCTAATAGGGTTAGCTATGCCATTGAGGTCATTTGGAACTCAATTGAGTGACCCAAGCAAGCTTGACATCAAAAGTTGTCAAAGTTGTCAATGATAACTTTGCAACTTTTAAAAGCTATCATGATAAGAAATTGGAAAAATAACTTAAAACGAATGGAATTAGTTAGGGATCCATTTGGACAGTTTTTCTTGGTCCCCCTAACCTATTTAAGTCATTTTCTGACCAAAGAAGAAGGTTGGCACTTTTTTAATGTTTTGTTCTTAAAATTATTTTCACTGGTATTCTCTGCAAAATCTAAAACAGTGTGAAGATCTCAATCATCCTATGTTCCATGGATTGATATGAGTCTAAGACTTGCATGTTAATTTATCATTGTACAATTAGGTTCATTTTGTGTGTGTATTTAGGATTTAGGTTTGTTTCTTATTTGCTTCCAATAAGTCTTTCCTCTGTGACCATTCTACTAGTTTAAACAGGGTTGAGAGACAAAGAATGGATCTAGCATGAATCCACTAGTGGGTACTATACGGCCCTATGGGAAATGATATAGAATTATTTATATAATGTAAATATAGATTCTTTTGTCCTGGTGTACAGGGAAGCAGATTTTATCATCAATCCTTAGGCGAGCCACAGTGAGCCTGGCTAGGAATCTTGATTGTTGCAAACAGTGGATGGAAGGCTTAAAAAATTGGTAGACTCAATCCAATGATAAGGAAGTGAAGAAGAGAGGCTAAAGACTCATTTTTATGAATGAGAAGTGTTGAAAAATCTTGTGGAGTGAGAAAGAGCTAGTACAATGCAATGATCAAAGAAAATCCATTAGCCCTTAATAATAGGCTCAGAAAAAGAAAGGTGTTGTATGAATGCTATGAGACTTAGAAACTCTAAAAATATTCAAGTTATTTGAAAAGGGTGTTATAATATCAAATTTTTTTAGGCACTTGTTTGGAGAGTTGGAGAGTTATAGCCCGAAAGGTGAGTTAGAAGACCTAATTAGGCCTAATTGGGGCTTGTAGCCTTTTTACCTAAGTTTGGTGAGATTGACTCTTGATAAAGGGGGGTTGGAGACTAGAGCACCTCAAAATCATTCAAGGATAACCTTTATAATTCCTTCCATATAAATAACAAAGACTTTCAATTTGATAGTGTTGGTGTTTGAAAATGCTTATACCAACTAGGGCTGCCAATATGCCTATGATGGATATTAAGGATTGGTTAGTTCCAAATGTGGGCAATCTATAGGCAACTGGACCAACTATAGGGATGGATATTTCCTCTTCTGCTTCTGGCTCTGTGAAACCAAGGTGGGTACACCTGATCCAATAGTTGTAATTCTAACTGATAACTTCAACTCTGCCCCTTATTTCTTTATTGGATCTTTTAACAGATAAAAACAGTGAGAGAATACTAAACAACAACCTATTGTTCATTGATCCTCCATCACTGGGTAGGACAACACATAAAGTAAAAGAAAGTAAAGTACTGGTAATGATTAAGGTTTTCTTTGCAGAATGTAAACAATCATGCAACACATGTATCAGTACAGGGGATACTGGCTCATGATCAGTGCCTCATCCATTGGGCATCACACCTAAAACAGACATGAAATACAAGAACACCTACTAGATTCATCTGAGAAACCAAGCCATAAACACAATCAAACATCTTTTACACTGCTTACAGACATCCTTCCTGATTGAACCAAAAGAATCTGTGCTTCACTCAGAGGCTTTTAACCTGATCCTGGATCAAGGCTGAGAGACAAAACACATACACCAGTGACCTAATGCAATGAGTCAGAAAACTCAGAATTCATTAAGAACAACTAAAGGAGAGATCCAAGAATGAGTAACTGTATTAAGTATATGGGTTCAAATCCTTGTATTACAAACTGATTCAGTGATACTATAGACATAGTGCAACAGATATAGAAGTTTTCTTCTTAATACTGATACAAAAAGCAAAAAATGGTTACAAACCGGACTGGAGATACACACTTGCCTTTCAGCCTCCTGTGTCAAGAAAATGCAGCCAGCCCCTTTCAAAATGGTTACAAAATTCCCTTTATAGAAATAGGGATACACAAAAATATCAATTAGGGCAAACCTAGGGCAACACTAGTCAACCCTAAGACTTCTTCAAAATATCTGAAAACAAATCTGATTACATTTCATTCCAGAAATATTCTTACAAAATATCTGCAACCCTACTCAAAATATGACCTCAGATGAAATAGACCATTACTGCTCTTACCAACCATCTCAGAACTGAAAATAAACTTCATCATTGCATTCCTCATTCCGAGATGATTCCGACGATATATAATATGTCTATATTTGGATAAAAATATGATCCTGGGTGCCAATTTTCGTTAGAAGACTGTTTTATTTAAATATTTGAATTTCAACTATAATCTGACTTTTACAAATTCGAAATTCACATTATGCAGACATTTGAAAATTGAAAATGGGCCCACATGCCACTTGGCACAATCTAATTTGTCCGCTGGAACACCTCATCGCCTTGCTAGACTGCCAGCACATTCCTTCGCCATATGTCATTCTCTGATTGGCCCCTCCGTTTGACCAAGCGCCTATATGCCAGATCGCCACGAGACACATGTCGCACTGTCATTCACCCGCAATGGTTAACCAGTGGGCAACTTTGTTTCAAGCCTTAGCTATAATCGCTCGATTGGCACGCATCCTGAGACGGCCGACCAACTACTCCAACCCTGCCTTGTCAGCACCACATCACCTCTCTTTGCCAAGTGTCATGTTTCTATTTGTCTGCGGGTCCAACTGGGCATTCAACCTTATCTTTATGTCACGTCATCGGAGTGCCACATGGCACGATCTCGCTACACCGTGAACACTTAACCGGCGATCAACTCTCCATGGCGCCTTGGCAACCGCCGTCGATCCGGGCACAGATCCTGAGGCACGCTCAGACCGGCATAGTCAACACTTTATTAAAATATATTATACCTTACGCGTGGGGGCCACCATTTTTGTCAACATTTGTTCTCGGGTCGCGCGCGCGTGAATGAGGACACAAAGCCTTCCTCTTTCATTACCTTACAAGGCTTATTGTGTGTTTTTTCTTATAAAGACCAAAAACCTCCAACCTCCAGCGCATGTGGGACATATCTCCACAGAGAAAAACAATAAACTCCTCATATTTCTCTGCGTAAAACCTTCTTCCCTTTGCTGGACATTTTGATTTGATGCTGGGCGTTTTCATTCGAGGATGGACGTTTTTGCAAAAGCCTGGACGTCTTTAGCAGAGCTGGGGCATTTTTATGAAAGCTGGGAGTTTTTACAATGTGTTGGGGGTCTATAAATGACGTTGGGCATCATTTAAATGGTGCTAGGCTTGTTTGGACGCTGGGCCTTCCCTATTTATGGCGCCAAGAGTCTAAATAACATGCTGGTCATTGCTTTGTTGGTCCTCTGTTTTAAAAACGCTGGTCATGTGCATTGACATTTGTCCTTTGTTTTTGAAAATTGATCTCTTCTCATTACTTTTCTGAAATGTTGATTCCCTCTGCCTTGTGCTGGATAATACATGTTTCAATGCTGAGACTAGTTTCTTCAAAAAGAACAAACACTGGGCATGTTTTTATTTGGGCTGAGACTTCATTGTATGGTGCACTCCTCCTCTTCTATCCATCAAAACAACTCGTCCATATCCTTCTTCTTTGAGATGGAATTTTGCCTATTTCATTTTACTTGATTACTTCACACATATTTTCATCATATCTCTTGTCATAAATTTCTTTCTTTATGTAAGAAAAAGAAATCCTCCGTCAAAGCATTCATAAAGAAAATTCTCCAGATTGTAAGCCTTGGTAATCATCCAGACTCATGTTAATGTTCTTCAAGGAAAATCTTATTGCCAGTTCATTATTTACCCTTGAAATCTGAGATAGATAATGAAACAGCACCCTAATGTGTTCTTCCTTTTAAAAAAATCACTCTCAATTGTAAGAAAAGAAGACGGCATGGCTTTCAAAAAATGAGGCAGGTCAGGCCCCAAGTGGGTCCAGCCAAATTTTTTTTTTCGTTCCCATACAATTTCGCCCATGTTATTCTCAGGCACAAATTTCACGAACTGGGCATCGACCGAAAGCACTTGAAACACAATTTGGATCAACCGGCAAACTTTGCCCGAACACTGCAAATGACAATTTTAACCGACCTAGAAAACAAGTCAAAACACCTTTTCAGGTCCCGCCAATTTGCACACTTGAAATTTGTAGTTCATCCTTCAACCCTGCAAAAATTTAGATTTTTCCTCTACCGGGGCATATGGAATTTTAATCGTGCAAAATGATTAAAATACTTCAGGATAAAATTCGGCTAGGCATACATTTTGGCAAAAAATGAAATGATGCCTGGGAACTTGAAATTTTGACCAGTGTTAGATCAATATTCATCATAAATAATGCAACTGACGGCACTCAGTTTCGACATCCCGACACAAAGATATAACAATTTGAAGTTGACGATCCGCGGAGGTGGGAAAGGACACAGTTGACGACAAATATTTTAATCATTTTGATTGAATTTAAAAAGTAGGCAAATGGATTGGCAGAGGTCTGAAACTTTGGCCACATGAAGTATCTGACAAATGCAACAGAGTGCAAAAGGAATTTCGTCAATAGGTGCAACGAGGCAAAAATGGCGGGAGGTCAAAATCAGGTGTTTAGTTTGAAGACATAGTGAAACTTGCAGACTTGTGTAAATAGCTCTAGGAGATAGCGTTGCAATTATGGAAAATAGATTCGTCAAGAGCTGAAACTCCTGTCGGGACAAGTGTTTGCAACATGCTTCGTGACACAAAAGGAATCAAGGTCACAGGACTCTCTGGCTGAAAGTTATAAGGGGTCAAACAGGGTGACAAATCACTGTCGGCAGAACACAACACAACTTGCAAAAATTGCAAACGGAAACACCTTTGAAAACCCATCAAACAGATTGGTACAAGGGTCAAATTTGGAGCATAAGAAGTACTTCATGCCTACAATGCAACGGAGAAAACCATCTGATCAGGAGTGCAACTGGGAAAAAGTTATAAGCATGCAAAGTAGTGTCCTGACAAGCAGTTACACTGTTCAGCAATGCAATCAGTAGAAGTTACCTACGGAATGGCCCTTGAAAAGTGATTAAACGGATTCATAATAACTTAAAACTTGGAACACATGAACCATTTTCACCATAGATCACAGATCAATAATCAGTTTGCATGGATCAATCCCTAGGTAAAAGATACAAGCCTCCAAATAGGGCTTCTGACAAGAAAAGCTCCAAGTGACAAACTGCAAGTTTTAATGAACTCCTCAAAATGAGTACTTGCAAAATGACTTCAAACTGAAAACTAAAAGTTGCAAACCACTGAATATGCTAAATGAAGGATGTTCCAACCATTTAAAGGCTCATATCACTTGATTTCAAATTGGCCCAAAATCAGGACCACTCAAAGCAACATCATCAAACTGACCTTCCAAAGTGAAAAGAGCACTTCACTGCAAAAATTCACATAGGGGACCCAAAAATGCCTTCCTCATTTTTGAGCCCAATAGATTGTATTAGGTAATGGGCTTGGGAAGATGAGTCCAAGGAGAGGAATTAGTGATGATTTTGTGACTTGGTAGTGAGGTCTTGGAGAGAGAGGAGCTTGTGGAATAATTCCTCTAAGATTAGGGTCTTAAAAGAACCCTAAATAGGCTAGGAGAAGGACCTAGGGGAAGTCCTAGGAAAATAGGATTAGGAACACAAGATCTCCCTATCAAAGGTTCAACTATAATTGCCCCTATTTTCTTTAGGGACACAAATATGTTAAGCCCCTCTTTTATTTTGGGACAAATATTCCAATCCCCCTCTTCTCTAGGAAAAAAATAGGGTTCTTCTCATGCAATGAATCATCCCTGAGCAATAAGCTAGATTGGTATGATATAAAACCTCCTTCCTCCATTGCCTCCATCCTCGTGTGTGACCCTAGTATTGTTGGATCTCTAAAAATACCACAAGAGGAAATAATATAATATCTAGTTGAGAGCCAATAGGTACAATCAATAAATCAAAATGTGATCATTGTGTAGCACTTTCCCTTCTATTCATCCACTATATAATATACCCACCCATTGATAGATGCAACATATTTTGAGTATATTTTATGCAAGTTGATTTACTGTACATATTCTTAAACTTGAAGTATCTAATTGTTCCCAATAGAGTTGAATCACATTATATATGGCTATAGCACCAATATATGAGCTACAAATATAATTAACAAAAAACCTTAAACTAACCAGTGGTAACTTATCCAACAAAAACATTCATGTCATTTCCAACAAAACTATAACTTACTTGAACACCATAGCCAATGTTCATCATAAAGTGAAGTGAAACATTCAAACTATACCTCCTTTAAAACATCAAGAATCTAAAGTGTATTTATCCATAGTGCTCTTCAATGGGTTTTGACCTGTAATGGTGGGTAATTTCTCCATAATGATGGGTAGTTTCTCCTTTGTAGACCGTGCTTCGTTTAGACTTTGATTCTCTAGAAAGTTTATTATATCACAACTTTGCACTCTCATAGCTTTGGAATTGTATGGTAACACCCAAATAAATGCCCACGCAATGAACAAGGTTCCACAACTTGACAAGGAATCAAGTGAACAATAAATTCTTACTTATTTCATTGGATAAACCTTATATATTTCTTAGGTCTCCTCTAAGATCATCTTCATGTTCATGCAAGAAAATGTCTCTTTGAATATTCATACAACTATGTAGAATAGACAATGTACATGAATTTCTTGATTGAATGCCTTCAAGAAATATCCATGAAAATGAATGCCAATTCCTCACCTTCCTTTCAATGACCACTAGCCTAAAATTATTCCTCATCTTCTCTCATTTTTTATGTTGAACAAAGGTTTTTTGAGGCAATATTTTATTTTTTTGGCTACTGAAAACTTATCATCATCTTCTTCTAAGAGTGCTACTCCACAAAATTTGTGTCATTCCTTCTCATCAAATATTCACAGAAACAACTCAGGCATAGTGATCTCCATGATTCTCTGATACCATATGATATGAAATAATGAAAAACTAGATTTAATAAAATTTCAATTTATTTGAGATGATTATTATATTGATTAGAATTGGCTATATAAAGCCATTATTCTCCTAATGAACTACCAAAAATTATTTACAGGAATGCAACTTCCCAAAAAATAATTTATTTTATTAATGTAAAGTAACCTATTAATGTAAAAGCTCCAACAAACTTACATTAGCAGGTTCATGTTTAATCGAGATAGATATGGTCACAACTTGAAAAGGACACACCTTCCTGAATAAGATTTAATGATGAGAAAATATCAATATTTTTAATGTTATATAAGATCTTTTCAGATTGTTTCCCTAATGTTTCTTCTTTCTATAGTTAATGGTCTATACCCTGTAGTTGTCTCTGTGAATTCTCAATATAATTCAAAATAATGGGAGATGATCTCAACTAGACTAAAGCAAATAAATGTGATTAATAAAAGAAAAATAACACCCTTTGGCCCATCCTATAGGTTGGGATTCTTGAAAATTACATTACGGGCATGACATGATTAACCCCTAATCTCTTTGAGGAATTTGCGGGGGCCTGGGATAGTGGAAAGATTCAAATTGGTAGGATTTCCATTGAGGCCTTGATGGAGATGATAGAGACTATTATTAGCGTGATCGAAGATCGAAAGGCTATTCCCATAAATACTAATGAGAATTATAAGAAAGACCTCAAGACTTTCTTTGTCCCTAGGGAAGATGTTGTAAGGATTCAAAATGTCTTCAATGAGGAAGTGTTATCTGGTGAATGGAAGGATGTTTTTGTAGTGCTAATCAAGTTTTTCTTCCTAGAAGGCATGTTTAAACATTTTAATTGCCACATATTTCCTATGTTAAATCATTTTTAGCACAATCTTGAGCTTAATTTCCCTTTTTGGATATTTTTGTTTGTGTCATAGTCGATTAGCAAGGACCAAAAGTAGGCCCCCCATTCACTAGGGTTTAATCGTTTGCCTCTATAATTCCATCTAGCCTAGTCCTTGGAGCTTGGCTCCATAAACCCTAATCCCTCTAATCGTTTGTTAATTGTACATCTCACTATACCTATTGTTAGCCCAAAGGTCACTCAATCTCCTTTGGCTTCACCCCCCAGTAGCTCTACTAGGGTTAACCCTCTACTTAAATAAAAAATGAAATCTCTTGGCATTAATACTGTTGTTGTGTCTGAGGACTCCATGTCACCTTGGTCCACTGAATCAGATTGGTCCCCTGAGAATTCACCCACCAACACTACCAACCCACCACCTAAATACCCTTCCATTGTTAAGCATAAAAAATACCTATTGTACACACTAAAAGTAGTGCACTTCTATGAATCCTTACATGCAAGGAAACTCAAGAATGAGCCCTCACAAATCGATCCATAGCTCTCTATGCATGGAGTTGCAAGATTATGAATTTTCTCTCAGCTAGAGCTACAAGCTTGTGACCTTGCTAGTCAACCACACAATGAGAGATTTGAATGAGGACAAGGAAAGAGTGCCAATATCCTAAAAAATCACTATGAAAATGCAATGCAATGCAATGCAAACTAGTCTATGGAAATGAAAATGCAATGCAACTAAGCTATGAAATGGAAAGAACAAGTGTTACAAATCCTTCCCATTAAGCTATGTGAGTTAAATCTATTGCATCAAAGGAAACTAAGCTAGATGCCATGAAAGCTAAAATGCAAGAATGAAAGACTAAGAACAATAAGGTTTCCAAAAGCTCCAAAAGTCTCCAAGAATTCCTGCAGCATAAGATTAGTATTCAAAACATGATCCCAAAATGAAGGAGAGAGCTTTCCTTTTATAAGAAATGCAAAGGAATGGACCATTGAGATTAAGAGGCAAAAGTCTTAATCGGCGGTGGAGTTTAAAAGAGGAGCGATCCGTGTGCACAAGTATCCTCCAATAGGAAAATAGGAGTTGACTTTATGTCCATGTGAGATAAAAAGTGTTTTTTCCTTTTTTTATAAAATGAGAATAATGCTTTATTTGTGCAACTTAGGATAAGAGGAAAGTGGGGGCTTTTTATTTAATAAAAGGGGAGGAAATTCTTTTTAATTAAATAAAGGCTTAGGATAAATGGTTAGCCCATAGGATAAAAATCCAATATATGATTGAAATTAAGACTTGATTAAGAAATTGATAATGTTGAAAATATTGACTATTGATAAAAATGATTCAGGGTTGATAAATCAAATAAATGGGGCCCAAAGTCTAGGCGACCATTTTAGGGTGCATACATTTGCCCCTCTTTGACTAATGTGTGATCGATTTGGGAACACATGCAGTCAAAGAAGAATTGAAATGTGAGATCACTCTGGGATCACAAAATAACTCCAATGTGAGGTCGATTCGGGATCACACCCGGACAAACATAAACAAAGGCCTTTGAACATGAGGTCGATTCAAGATCATATTCAAAGTAGGAGATAAGAATCTCAGATTTGAGCAAAAGCTCACAACAGATGTCTGAATCAGAAAAATCAAGAAAATCAGGGATGAGAATCCCATAGGTACTGCCCCCTTGGAATCAAAATCGAAATCAGGTAGAGGAGAAGTAGAAAATTGATAAAAATGATCAAATCATAATGAAATCACAATCGAAGGTAAGAGTCAATAGGTTAAGCATTAGGCAATGAAACATTACCCAGTGAGGAAGTAGAAGAATAGAAATAGAAGACTAGAAATAGAGAGAACGAAAGACTAGAAAATTTGAGAGACATGGAAGGAAGAAATTCCATCAAAAATCAAATTATGCCTCAAAAGGTCAGTCAACTGCGTAAAAGAATGAGAGAACTTAGAAACACAACTCAGATTTTGATTTCGAGTCTGAAAATGGGTAGAAAATGATGTGATATGAAAGATCAGAAAAGATATGATCAAGAAGAATAAGAAAATGAGCACAATTGACCAACTAGTCCGTAGATGATAAAAATGAGAGTTCTCTCCATATGCGAGATGCAAAAACTAGACTAACATAACCCTAAAAATGCAAGCTACTATGAAAGTGGTTGACTTGCAAGGTCACAACGCTTATAGACATCTAATTATCATCATCGAGTGTTATTGGTAGTGTCACAAGATCATACAATACACACTAGCATAACTATGTGAATCTGAATATGATCTATATCAGATAAAAATGTGGAAATCCCACCTAGGCACCAAAGACATAAAGGTCAAGATGACTAGTGCAGTGAGATCACCTAAGTTTGATATGGCGAGATTATGCTTGTATCAAGACACATGAAAGTCAGGATAACTAGAAGCATGCACTCGCATAAAACAGTCAAGGAGAATATCTTGTCAATCCATAGTGTCAAGTAAGACCAGCATAAATGCTCATGATAGTTAGGATCAACAAAATATACCCACAAGCAAATAAAGAAATAAAACATGTTCTCATACCCTCAGTCTTCTAGCTATGCATCATCGAAAACTTTTCAGGGAGAGACCATTCATCAAAGAAATCCTCATAGACAGCACATAAAGAAAAATAAAGTCAACATATCTCAACAAGTTGATTGTTTAAGTGCATGTGTGTTGGTCATAGAGTCAAACTTTGAGTATCACATTTGCAAATGAGCAATATCGCCTCATACTAGACTATAGGCAAGACATCTGATAAGTGTTGAGAAAGACTCGACGCATAGTGTTGAAAAACACTGTTTGGGGTGGTGTTGAAAAACACTTGTTGTGAAATGCCTCAAGAGACAAACGCACCTAAAGGACCTATGCTAACAGGTATGCCCCCTAGACAAAGGTAAAGACCAATTCCAGACCAAGTCAAATAAGGTCAAGGCATGATGGAAAGTGGCTAAGTGTCGAGGACACATGCTAACAAATAGGGGTGCAAAGGCCTCAAGTAGCGCCTGTTTCCAAGTTTTCACCACTTGGAGATTTTTTCATTTTTTTATTTTTTTGATTTTTTTTTTGTATTTTTTCAAGACTTTTTATGCTTTTAAAGATTTTTTCAGCATCATATATGAATTTTTTTGATATTTTTTCAAGATGATAAAATATGTACAAAGGATGCCCCCAGACAGAACGGGCATCAAACTCTTTAAGCAAGATCACATCATGTAGTCCCAATGTCTAGGAAGGTAAGGGACAAGATGGATGGCAAGCTAGTGAATGAGATAGAGGAAAGGAGAATGAAAGCGAACGAAAGGAAGAAATCTTCAAGGTCAAACTCCTCAAGAGTACCCAAGCTAGGGAAAATTGTCAAGCAAAGCACATTTGGACAAGCAATGAAAGGCCAACATAGGATAAGCCTCAAAAGCGTAATGCAAAAGAAGGAAATGATGCAGTCCAAGGGAGTAGACATGTCAAGAGGCTTAATAGCATCGTGTTTACTCTTTTGTTATATTAGATCAAGACCAAAGGGGAAAATGATAGCGAAAGGCTAGAATGAATGAAAGAAAATACGAAGGTTAAAAATGAATGGAATGAAAGAAAGATCATCGTAAGATAGCTCAAAAGATAGCCAAATGTTCATGTATAGGTCAACCTTGTCAAGATCAAAGATGGAAGATGAAATGGATAAAATATGTAGAAGAACTACGCATGATGCCTGATTGCCAGGTTTTCATCATGGTACTTATCCAAGGAACCACAAGAGAGTGGTTTTCACCATAGGACAAATTTATTTCTCTTTACTTTTGGTACCAAGGTGCCTGTTTCCCAGTTTTCACCATGGCACATTTTCAATTTTTTAATTTTTTTTTAATTTTTTAGTTTTTTTAATTTTTCTATTTTTTTGAATTTTATAATTTTTGGAAGAAGGCAAGCTTTTTAGATAATGCTCCTTGAAAGGATAAACCATGATATTCCAAGGATTCAAAATGATATGCTCAAAGATGCTGATAGGGAAAGAAAAATAGAAGAGAAAAATGGAGGATAAGGTTTTATGTAAAGCAAGTGAGGTTGGAAGATAGGAGGAATAGGAAAATGAGGAAAAATGATAGAAGGTAGAAGGATAATGAATGGAAGGATTGTGAAAAGGTAAATGGAAAGAAAGGTAAGATCAACATCAATACACACCTTGAATGGTGACGGGAAAAATGGAGGAAACGTGAACTATATTCTAGTCCGAATGCAAACCATATTCTGGTTCATTATTGCTATTTGACTCCTCGAAGAGAGGATTGGTGTACTTATTATAATTCTCAAATGTGAATGGAGGAATACAAGAAGGAATATGACAAATGTGTAGCAGAGGTTGTGGTTCAGGCACATGGAATGGAAGAATATTTTTGGAAAAAGATGAAGTGGAAGGCTTTGGAAGCTTGAATGTCAACTTCACTTTTTGTTCAACATCATACTCTTTCAAGAGAGACTTTGGAATCCATATAGCTTTAAGCTTTTTATTTTCTTTTGATGTGTTAGAGAGAATATCTTCAATGATGGATTTTGGAACCCATACTTGTCTTGTAGTTTTCTTCTTAGATATCTCTTTTGACTTTATGCCTCAATGTCGATTAGAAGAGACATGGTGATCTTCTTTTTTTGATGGATTCTTGTATTGCTTCTTTTTCTTGTATTGAACATTCAAGCTACTTCCAAAAGACTTGGGACTTGTGGAAGAAGAAGGAAAATATGACTGGTTTAGATGGGTGGATGGATGAAAAGGATTCAAGGGTATACATCTATGTTGATCTTGAAGAAAGATAGGAGATGGAGGGATGTAAAGACCCAAGATGGATGATGAATTAGGAGAGTTAGGAGGGAAAAGTGAAGGGATATAAGGACCCAATATGGAAGGAAGATGTGAAGCCCTTAGTATTGGTGGAGGAGGTCCAAGGATGGAAGTGGAAGATGCAAAAGGATAATCAATAAGTTCATTAGCATCTATATGACAACTAGGGATATCAGCATCTCTAGAGTGAGCATTAGAGTTTTCAATAGGATCATGCACATCTTGAATAGGAGCACCTTCTTTGATAGGATTGTTCAAATCTTGCGAAGAATTAGGAAGAGTAGAAAGTGGAAGTGAACATGGAGCGGTAGAACAAGAAGATGAAATACTTTGATCTTGACAAGGATCTTTGGATAGCATAAGTGCATCATTTTTTTCTTGATTTTCAATAGGCTCAACATTGGAAGTAACAACACCATTTTTAATAACCTTAATGGATTTATCATCTTTGGAAAATGCAAGTGTAGTAAGGTTATTTTGATTGTCAATAAGCTCAATAGTGTAAGTAGTAGCTTGATCTTGCTTAGGAGATGGTGGAATGAATGCAAAAGAGCGTAGAGGATCAAAAGAACCATGCAATGGAGGAGATACATCATAAAGAGAATTGGATGATATGGAGGGTTCTTGATCTTGATCTTTATTTATATTTTTTTCTTTATCATTTTTAGGGTCCTCTTGACATGGAGCCACTTTTAAGAACAAGGAAGCATGTTGGAATTGTATGGAAGACTTTGGAAGAGATAGTGAAGGACTAGCTGAAGTAGGCATTATAGCATTTAAAGGCTTAGGCACTTTAGGTTTAGCATTATTGAAAGTATTTGCAGCCAAGTGAAAGTTAGCTTGAGTATCTTTAAGAGGTAGCCCTTGAGGATAACTATAAGGAACCGCATGAAAAGCCTTAGGATCTTTGTTGGATGAAGGATTTATGAAAGATTTGGAAGACTCGAAAGCTTTAGGAAGTGTGTGGGTATTGGAGGAAGTAGAGGATGGAAGGGAACCATCACAAGACAAAGGTTCAACATTAATATGATTTTGCTTGAGAGTGCAACTTTTATTTTTAGCATGAGAACTTTTAGAGGAGAGATTCTTTTGACGTTTGAAATTAGCGTGGTAGATTTTCTCTTCCTTAGTAGGAATATTGTATTGTTCACAAAAATCATCAAAGAATTCTTCAAATTTAGAGTCATATGGATCACCATCACAGTCCACCCAATACGACTCCCCCTTAAAAATCACAAGTGTACCATGAGGATGATGCTTAGGAATAGAAGTTTCATAGGCATCACTACATTGTCCATCATCATAGTCATCATAGTCATCATAGGTGGGTGTATCACTCATTGCGGAAGAGACATCACAAAGACTATCACGTTGCTCTTTATGGTATGTCTTGTGAAGAGAAGTAAGACTCTTTGAAGAAGTAGAAGAAGAATGAGATCGTGAAGAAGAGGAATATAAAGACTTCATGGAAGAAGAAGATTTAGATAATGAGGAATGTCTAGAAGAGTCATGATAAGATTTGGAAGATGAAGAAGGTGAATAGTGTTTAGAAGAATCATGATAAGACTTAGAAGATGAAGAATGAGAATGATGTCTGGAAGAGTCATGATAAGACTTGGAAGGTGAAGAAGAATGAGAAGATTTAGATGATGAAGAATGTTTGGAAGAAGAAGATCGTGATATGATCATGTTTATGATTCTAGCAAAGGCATCTGATTTAATCATCTTTTCTTTTATTTTTGCTATAAATTCATCACTCATGAGAATTTTGGAGGAACAACACTTGTCGAATATGTCAATGAGCTCAAGATCATCTATTCTCAATAAAGGTTCCAAAGCTAGATAGTCAAGATTCATGGTTCCAAAAGAGGAGAAATCAAGCATAGGAATGATAGAAAAATAGAAGAATGCAAACTAGATAGTAGGAGAAAAAGAATCAAGAAGAAGAAGAAGAAGAATTTCCCATGGGAATAGAAGACTTTAGAAGAACATGGGAAATGGAGAAGAAAGAAGAAGACTAAGAGCCATCTTATGCAATTGATACCATAAAGTTCATTGAGATGTTGAGCAACATGACAACACCTACGATCTAAGATCTGGACTGACCAAGGAAGACTGAAAATAGAAGACCCTTGGTAATAGGATGACCTCACAAAGTGTCAACACCAAACTAGGATAATCAAAGTTCTCTATTGTCCAAAGAGAAATGAAAAGATAGAAGAAGGGGCTTTACCAACACTGTCAAAGAGGTGCTTCAAATCAAAGGGTGTCTACCCTTGCACTTTTGAACTAAGAGGTTGGGCTAGGCCAAAATATAATTAAAATTGAGATTAAATGAAAATTATTTGGACAATAAGAGTACGAGAATTTCCCAAGAATGTAGCTCACAATTCTAGAGATAAACTTTCTCACCAAGAACAACCTTCTAATGCAATATTTCTCTTTGGCTAATGTGATACTGATGTTGATCTTGACCAATTTGTGCAAAATTTTGAGTTTTAAGGTCTGATTTTGGATTTTCTGAATGTTAGGGTGAAAATGTTTGATGTCAATCATAAATTTAACAACATTTGGATAGGTTTGCAAACAGTAGAGGATCAAACATGTCTTTAAACACTTGAAACAAGGGCAAAAGCAACCTTGCCAAGACAAACACTTATGATATCAAAAATAAAATTGCACCCTATGAATGCTACCGATTGTTTGTATGTTGAGAACGTTTACACTGGTATCACACAATCAAAGACACTTCAAGCAATATCTACCTACAAGACAAGGCTCAATACTTACCAACTTAGCCCACAACTTGATGCCCCCTTGCCTCACACCTAGTGGTTGCCCACAAGAGATATTGGCTTTGTCATGGAAGTGTCAAACAACACAACCAAAGGGACACATATGGTGAGTATCTTGGGGTGATCCGGGTTAGTCCACTTGGATCAATCCTTGCACTAAAAAGATAAGCGGCTAAATAAGGTGGCCTCTAACCTATGGTTCTTAGTAAGGGCTTTAGGGCATAACATCTCTCTTGCTCCTCATAAAGGACTAGGACCTCGCGGCCTCAAGAGTACCTTAAGCATTCTTGCTCAATATTTTCCTCATGGTCACAATCCCACAAGTTACTCACATCAAGCGAAGACAAGTGCTATGTCTACCAAGGTTTTGTGTCCTTGATAGCCTTGAGATTATAGTGGGTTGGAATAGCTCGGTATTAGCTTGTCCCCACTTGGGTCGTTCCTCTTGATTGCTCAAGAGCAGGCCCGCTAAAGGATTCTAATGCTAAACAAAGAGTAGATGAATTTTTGAGGTTCAAGGTTTTTGGTTCACCACAAGGGTGAAGAACATACTCCCTTATCTCAAAAATTTCTCCCAAACACACCAAGCAAAGATTCAATTACCCTCTTGCTTTCAAAATTCCAAGATGGGTCAAGATTTCTGTTTCACCACAAGGGTGAAGAGCATACTCTCCTACCACCTCAAAATTCCTACAACAAGGTATTAAGTTCTTATGAAATGAAACAACTAGTATATGGCGCACTCAATAAAGAAAGCAATTAAACAAGCAAGATTTTTTTTGTTTTTATGCTTGGGCATCCCTACAAAAACTGTTAGTAGCCCTCTTTGACATGCAATTTTGACAAAATATTCAAGCAAGAGGCACCTACAACCACAATTTGTTAGACCAACAAGGTTAGCAAAATCCAAAATCTAACAATGGTTAGCACATGAAACATTAGATAATCTGCAAAAATAACTGATCAAATGACAAAATCTGAAAATGAAACCATCATGGTTGGATTAGGCTCGGAAAGACCTTTCCAATGATATATCACACTTCAATTTTTGATACCATTTGCAAAAATTTCTCAAAAATAGGCACCCGTTTTCTCAAAAAAAGCTCTCTGTCAGGTACAAGCGATATATCTCAGACTTCACCAGTATCGCGCGACACAGTTTCTTGTAGCCGGGTGATATATCTCAGTCTGGGTGATATACTGCACAATAGGCGGGCGATACTTCGCATGACACCAGGCGATAAACCTCAATACGTGCGTGCAATTCTTCTGTGGTGTGAAGTGTCGCACTGGTATTATAAGGTATATCGCGTGATATACCTGAGAAGTGTCGCACGATACTCTGAGACAAAAAAATAGAGAGCGCAAAATATCCAAAAATTAAGCTAAAAACTTGCCAAAAATTTGATGAAAAATGATGAAAATGCAGAAAAAGAAGGGACAAAGCTAGTCTACTCTGCCCCACGGTGGGCGCCAAAAATGTACACACTAAAAGTAGTGCACTTCTATGAATCCTTACATGCAAGGAAACTCAAGAATGAGCCCTCACAAATCGATCCATAGCTCTCTATGCATGGAGTTGCAAGATTATGAATTTGCTCTCAGTTAGAGCTACAAGCTTGTGACCTTGCTAGACAACCACACAATGAGAGATTTGAATGAGGACAAGGGAAAGAGTGCCAATATCCTCAAGAATCACTATGAAAATGCAATGCAATGCAAACTAGTCTATGGAAATGAAAATGCAATGCAACTAAGCTATGAAATGGAAAGAACAAGTGTTACAAATCCTTCCTATTAAGGTATGTGAGTTAAATCTATTGCATCAAAGGAAACTAAGCTAGATGCCATGAAAGCTAAAATGCAAGAATGAAAGACTAAGAACAATAAGGTTTCCAAAAGCTCCAAAAGTCTCCAAGAATTCTTGCAGCATAAGATTAGTATTCAAAACATGATCCCAAAATGGAGAGAGCTTTCCTTTTATAAAAAATGCAAAGGAACGGACCATTGAGATTAAGAGGCAAAAGTTTTAATCGGCGGTGGAGTTTAAAAGAGGAGCGATCCTTGTGCACAAGTATCCTCCAATAGGAAAATAGGAGTTGACTTTATGTCCATGTGAGACAAAAAATACTTTTTCCTTTTTTTATAAAATGAGAATAATGCTTTATTTGTGCAACTTAGGATAAGAGGAAAGTGGGGGTTTTTTATTTAATAAAAGGGGAGGAAATTCCTTTTAATTAAATAAAGGCTTAGGATAAATGGTTAGCCCATAGGATAAAAATCTAATATATGATTGAAATTAAGACTTGATCAAGAAATTGATAATGTTGAAAATATTGACTATTGATAAAAATGATTCAGGGTTGATAAATCAAATAAATGGGGCCCAAAGTCTAAGCGACCATTTTAGGGTGCATACACCTATATGACCCAAAGGTCCCCATTAATATTTCCCCACCCTATTCAAAAAATGACACTTCCGCAGATGAGCTACTTGACTATTCTCTAATCATGAACAAGGTTGATAAACTATGTGTTCTCTACAACTATAAAAATGCCATTATCAAATGGTTAATTTCTCATCTCAAATTGGAAAGAAATAAAATCAACATACTTGAAGCCATTACCGAGGCTAAAGCCAAAGCTAGTGATAGGTCAAATACCAATATGGACAAGAGTGTGTGGGAAGTGGTAAAGGAGTTGGCTAAAAAATTGGACAACTAGGGCATTGTGGAGGACCAAATTCAAGAGATTAAAGTCATCATTCCATCAGATGAGGGTACATATGAAATGATAAGATTTTTGAGGAATGTTAAAGAAAATCAAAACTAGATAAACAAGAAATAGGTTCAAGTTGTCAAGTTTAGCAAGGATATGATAGAAAAAAGATGACCTTTTTTAACACCCTAAGAGAAGAGATGGAATATAGGAAGATGAAAAGAAGGAAGTGAAAGAAGACCCAGTTGATTACCACCTAGCAAGAGAAATAGGGACTCAGTTTGGCTAAAGATGGACTAGTCCAAATATTACAATGCATCAACCCATAAAGTCTTCATTTTTGGACATTCTTCAAGAATTCAATGAGGAATGGAAGGAAGTCCAACTTACTTAAGTTTAGTTTTATGTTTGTTGTTCCTTGTCTCTACTTAGTTTGGTTGCTAGTCTTTTTACTAGTTGAATTAAGATCATGTGAATTTCTTTTGAACTATCATATGACTTGATGTTTTTTGTTGGGTTTAGACTCTTTCCCAATTGAACTTAATTAGAAAACTCAAATAAAAATCTATTTAAATCTACCTTTCTTTTTCTTATATTATTTTTGGGTAAGTAGCACTTCCATAGTTAGTTATGTGTAATTATCGATCCATCCCAATGCTTCCAACCATATTTTTTCTACTTAAGTTTTCCTACCCTATGCGTGCTACTTTTGAGAAGATCATGCTTGCAATATGAGATATGGTATGAATTTTAAAATAACTTAACTTATCCAAAAATAAATAAAAATTAACAATATCCAAAAAAAAATCTCATCTTATGAGGATAAAATATTATCCTTTACTCTATGTCGAAATGAGCCTTATATTAGAAGGCAGTAGTTTCCTCAGTAGTAGGAGGCATTGCACTCTCTAAGGCTTGTCTCTTAGCCCCATGTTTTTTGCAATGTGGTGAGAGATGTTGGCAAGAATACACTGTGATTTCTCAAAATGAATTTAAACCTATTTGCTAACCGGTCTCTTTGAGATTAAGAGCATGAATAACATTTACACATTTGACATGACAACCAGTCATCTTATGCTCTATTTGATTACATCTAAATAATTTCTATAGGAACTCTTAACATTTTGATAATTACATCTATAACACTTAGGTGAATGGATGCACACATTGTGTATTGGCATGGATATATTTATGAGGGCTCAATATCTTGTAAACCACCCTAAACACAATAATGATTCAATGTTCACCACATTTAACACAACTAGAGGTAAGTTGTAGAGTCTAAGCCATACAAGAATGGAAGTGGTTCGAACATTTCTCTAGGCTAAGAAATCATAAGAAAATGACCTCTCCCCCATAGAACTTAACCCAATCCCAGATAAAATCTAAGAAATGCATTCATCCAAAATATGATAATTCACTGGCTCAAAAGCCAGATGTACCTTAGTGTCAAACATAAATAAAGAAGTGACAAGATCATATATCATAATGCCCTAGCCTGATCTCGCCTCTCAACCTCTTGCACCTCCTATGATCTGTGTGGCTTTTTGAAAGACATTAGATTTTCAATTGAATATAAGTAGAGATGATTTATCATACGAATTAATAGATGAGATAAAACTACCAAAATCTATAAATTAAAATATAATGTGTACAATAAAAATTAAAAATGAGGAGAATACAATTAAACATAAATTCTGATCCACTTATCATTAATCATCGTTTGTCAGGAACTCTTTATCTTGTGTGTTATAGAATTTAATGTTTTTGCATTTTAATCCAAATAAGTAAACAACATTAATAATGTTGTTTAAGTAATAATGTAGTTTAAAATATAGTTAGAAAGTAATAATGTTATTTAAGGTAATAATGTAGTTTAAAAAATAGTTAGAAAGATTTATAATTTTTTATATACATAAAGAGTGGTGGGGGTAGCTTGATTGGTGAGAGCTTCTTGTTATGAAGTAAGAGTTAACAAGTTCCAATCTCTCCCTAGTCCATGTGGTACCAGAGGACATATCCTACCAAAGTCACCAGCCACGTTAAAAGTTTTACTTGGCGCACTACAATTTATAGGGGGGTGCTATACCCGATTCCTACAATATTTAAAAATAATAATAAACAAAAAGAAAATTATTTGTCAATATGATTAAAATAATTAAATATAACTTAAAGAAATCTATATTTTGCAATATGAAAAAAAAAATGCATATAAATATACATATATAACTATTTATGTATGCATGCATGCATATTACATTATATGAATTCATCACCATGGTTAAACATTTATATGATTTTTATTCTATTTATATTATCGGACTAACATTTATTAAAATATTAATATGTTTCTTTACCTACAAATATTTGCATGCTTGCTAACTATTGGTATTTGAGTTACTGAATGGATTTAAAAGGAACTTTGTATTAGAAATAATTTGATGACTTATGGCTAGTTTTTATTTTGTATTTGAAATTTATATTTTCTCCAACCCTATATTTTGGCTTGGGTAATAGCTTAAACAATTTAAGAGAATTATTAGACAAGGATAGAGTACATTATATATTTCTATCATAAAATAATAAAAAAATAAAAATATTTCATTCTTTATTTATTATCTTCTAAATACGATTAGTTAAAATTTTAATCTATTTTTATTTACAATATATTGTAACTAATTATTTTCTAATTTCTTTTCATTTATTGTAGGCTTGAAATGGATAAAAGGTGGCACACACAATTGAATATTGTGTTAATCCATTGTTATAGCTCCATCAAATTTGAGATCAATAATCTACAATGGAATCAACATTCAAGAAATCCAAAACTCTACAAAAGAAGGTGAAAGGAAAATCTCATAACAAATCCATGCAACATGTAAGACACAATATCTACTAACAATGTTGCTTTGTTTTTCTCTTAAAAAGAAGATACATTTTGTGTGAATGATATCTACTTAAATACTTATTCTTCTCTTCTCTACATTTCCCCATCATTACAGTGATTGTGGCTAAATAAAGTTGCATCCCAACAATGTACAGACAATCAATTGTTTATCAAGTGATTGGATCTGCTAGTCTTTAGAGTGAGGTCAACTTATTCATGTATGTGATAGTCAAAACAACTACAAGAATGCCCTTTTTCTTCCATGGTTTCAACTCAAACTCAAGATTTATTTATCTTTTTTGTAAAAGTTGTTGAAGCCATTGAAATAGTACATTTAAATAAGGAAGAAATTTTCCAATGGAGGAGAATTTAGAGAGTATGCCTAAAGAAACCCACTCAACCACCCTAATGGTGCAAAAATTATAAGACTAAAGAAGCCCAACTTAGAACCTTTGAGGAATTGTTTGACAAATACTAATATTTTATAAAATCATGCATAAACTAGATATACAAAAAAAAGTCCATCCATAATGGACCTTCTTAGAAGAAGAAAATATATTTGAAAGCATTATCTATCAAGAAACATGTACACATAGATTGTTTCACAAGGAGAGGATGGAGGGTTCTTTATCCAAGAGGGGGCTAAGCCATTACAAAAGAATTCAAATCAAAATATTGCCTTCATAAAAAATTGTAGCCTCCAAACAAAGTAAAATAAGACTTCAATCTTGGAATTTCAAATTTGGCCACCATTAATTGGTATTTATTTAAGGAGGAGACAATGCTAGGGGTGTGACCAAAAGAGGAAGCTCTACAACTTTGGCCTCAAGAGCAGCCAATTGATAGATTCCTTGAAAATGATCTAGAGCCACAAACATTGGAGAAGTATTTGGATGCTCTAAAATTATCTTAGAGTTTGAGATAACTTCATTATTGATGATCACACACAAGACCATTCCTAATCACACAAAAAAGCTTGGCATTATTAATATTAGTAGCAATGTTTGATAATTCAAAGAAACCTCAAATTGGACAAGTACTAGAATCAAAGTAATATAAGGATAAACTATCAAGAACAAAAGTAGAGAAGATGTGCTTTTTAATGCAAGTTGAAGCCAACTTCCTAACCTTATAAGCATCCTAAAATAAGTTCATGCTAAAATTTGAGAAATGAGAAGTAGCTTCTCTATATAGAACTAATGGATTCATTTTAATCAAGTATGCTTATCGAAGATCAAAATTATTTCTTTTTCAATGCTTGGTAAAAGTAATTGAAATACCATACCCAATCTCTTAGTATCATAAGCCGAAAAATCTCTTCTCTCCCAATAGTTAGTAGGAAGATTAACTCTATGCTCCATCTTGATGACATAACAAAGTGAATATGTATCATATCTAATATAGACCAGTTTGGAGCACCGATAAATAAGTGATATGACATAAAACTAGTGCAACATAAATGAAGTCTTGTATAGAAAGAAGCCATAGAAAATATATCCACAAATTGAAGAACATTAAAGATCTTTTGCTTCTCGAAAGGATCATCACCAAATTTGGGTGTCACCAATCATAAACAAAATATTTGAAAGCCAATATACGATAATCCTCTAGATTAGTCAAGAAAAAAATGATTGCATTAGAAATGGCCAATTATTGCTATAAAAGGCCTACCATTCTCAATATATTATAGTATTTCCTTTTAGATTCGGTAGTAAAGGTTTCTCTTGAAAAGAGAGAGAAATATTAAATATGGACAAAGTTGGATTAGAGTGTAATTTTCAGGGCCACATGTTGGGACTAGCACAATTTTTCTATTTTCATTCACCAAATAATAACAAAGTTAGGGTTTCTACTCATTTTGGCCAAGGGGGAACCTAGCAGTGATTGGTAGATATCAGCTTGTAAATGTGTGTGTATGATGAGAGGTCATCAATTCAAATGTAAAATCATCCTAGGTATTATCATTGATTGAAGATGAAGAGAGGTGTTTCACCATTTCAAAATAAGGAAAAAAAAGGATGTGGTGAAATAGCAAGATTTTTGAATTTCGCAAATAGTGGGAAGAGATGGTTGCAAAATAGTAATTTTGTTGTTTCACCATCCATCTACAAGATATTTGGCGAAGCAGCGAAAATATGTGGAGTAGTAACTAATGTTTGAAGCCTTCGCTATTTCATGGGCAAGATAAATGAAGATGCAAATAAGCGATCTATAACTATTTTGCGAGGCACCCTGAGCGCTATTTCAATTATTACTGGCAAGAAGATTCGTGAAGCAGAGAATTTGTCACCATCTCGTAGAGAAAACTTGAGAAGACCAGAGAAATGGAAATTGCTATCTTATGTCACTGGAAAATATGACAAGACTTTCCTGATGGAAAACTCTTGCTGAGACTCAGAATTAATATTTGGAGTTTGTACGGAGGCCAACTTGTCTTAAGTTGGGTGAAGGGTTAACATATCATTAATTAAAAAGTGAAATGCATCTGGATTTGCAAACTTAGCAGGATAATTTTACTATTCCCTATGGAATGTATGATGCAATGTTTAACAGTTCAAATGTGTGAAATTTATTTGAAATTTAATCATTTAATGAAGTTGGAAAGGTTTTTTATTTGTGAATTGCCTCTTTGTGATGCATCATGGAGTACAGGTTGGTAGGGTTTAATGTATTTATTCTATAAAGAGGAAGATACTATTGGTGCCATGCGCGAGATTTATCAGAGTAATTATATCTTTCACTGTCATGATGGGGCTCACTATAAATAACAACTTTTGGAATGAAGATCCACAACCTGTTCATTAGCCAAATTTGAGTGATGTAGAAGAAGACGAGTTGGATGTCATGAATAGTCTTATGGTCACTACATGGGACCTCACGATGAGCTACGAAAAGTCCGAAAGTGATATGTTTGATTTGGAGGCTGAGATAGATAAATAAAAATTTTATGATATGATCTGTGAGGTGCAATTTAACGATGAAGGATGAGTCCGTGATAATCTCCAGGATGAAGTAACATTATTGTCTTAAACCAAATCGATGTGCCTTATTTTTCTTGAAGTTCTAGTGTATATCAGTCGGTGTGACTAACCGTTTTAAATATCAATAGAATAGCTTTTTAGTTTATGTTTTCTTAAAGATAATACTTAGGTTATGAAAAGTGTTGAAATAAATTAATTACTCCAACTAACATGGTCGGCACAGACCAAACAGACATCCAGCAGACTCCAGCCATTCACTGCACCTTCCACCATTAATGCTGCACCGAACCTTGATCAACAGTGCAGTTAACATTTATTATGTATTTTCTTATAAATGCAATGGATTGGGCCTGAATTCCTCAGAGCCCATATTTGGGTTTCTCCTCTGTGTCTGGTTTTTAATATGGTATCAGAGCCATGAGTGTGGCCTGTGGAGCACCTCTGTGCAAGCGGGAGTGCCAGAGAGTGCATACTCTCTCCTTGTAAGAGAAGAGAATGGAAGTGGAAGGAATTCCTGAGAGAGCAGCCGCAGCTGCAGAAGTAGAAGAGTGTTAGCAGTGGCTACCCAGTTCTTTATGTTTCTTTCCATGTTGAGGAAGCCACAGAAAGTGTCAAGGATGGCTAGTCAAGGAAGTTAGAGGAGATCACTGTGGTTAGTGCATTGCCAAAGTGTTACCAGCATGCTCAGTTTTGATATATCTGTGTGTTGGATTTGTGTGTCTGTGTTTTGGTTTTTCTCATGGTATCAGTCTTTTGTCTGCGTGTGCACAGTTAGAAGAAACTGGAGAAATCATGGGTGGTCATCTAGAAGAATCTGGAGAAGTTTTCCTCTGCTAAGTGTTCAAAGCTGTAGAAGGCTGTCGTTCAATGAGTTAAGAGATTACAGAGGTTGCACGAATAAGAAAAGAAGTTGCTAAAGCATGCACAGCTGCCGGAAATTGATCGTGGGCATTAAAAAAATAAAAATCAGTAAAGAGGAAAAGATAGCCAGCCAGATTGATAGTATTTGTAAGAGTTGAGATCTCTATTTGGAGCTTGTGTTCGGTGAGACTTTAGAATATGTGCTGGTTTGAAGTTACAAATTAATGAACTGTAGTTGTCATTTAGTTTGATGAAAGAAAGATCTGCTGCCGCTTGGAATGTAAACTGCCAAATCATGGTAAAAGAGATTGTTCTACTGTCAACGAGGTACTTGCAGTGAAAGGAGAATTTGGTGACAATTATAGGCTGTAAGTTTTTGTCTCTTGCATATCCATGTGCTAAGTGATGCATATAGGCTTGGTTTGTGAATGAAATATGGGTGTGTCCAGTTTTATAGATTAGTTGTGGGAGTTAGCGTTGATTGTTTTAGTAAAAAAAAATTGAAGAGAAGATAAGCTGGTGTGCTAGAGATTGTTGTCATGGCATAAAGTTCTATTTAAGATGTGTGTTCTTGTTTGGGATGCAAAGTGTTTGAGTTGGCATTGAGAGAATTTGTCTGTCTAAATGTGAAGGCTTTGTTGCTGTCAAAAGTGGTCATGTAAAAGAAGATTGTTGGATTGATATCCCTTAAGAGAGTGATGAAGATTGAAGTAGTGATGTTTGTTAATGGGCATATGTATTTTGAATTAATCTCTTGAGTGCAAGTCACCTTTGTTAAAAGGCAAATCTAGAGTATGTAAGGGGTGCATTATTGGTTGTACCCGACACCTCAGAAATTTTTTGGTTTAACATATTGATGAACCATGTATCTGAAAAGGATTCCTATAGAACTGGCGAGTACAGTGGCTAGGTACCCATGTATCTCGGTAGATGGATTTCTTTTTATATGGACTCAATAATCAAATTTGATGCAGGTATAGAAGGAGAAAAGCCCAAAGTGATGATGGTTTTTCCATTGTGATGGTTTGTGACCAGTGTGTGCTTGGTTTGTGGTAATCCAAAACCACTTGAGTGCAAAGTTTAAGGTGATCTTGAAACCATTTGTGAGTGAGGTTTGTGGTGAGCCAAAACCAATTCAGTGTGAAGTTTGTGGTGATTTTGAAACCACTTGTGTGATGTTTATGGAGTTTGTGGTGAGCTTGAAACCACTTCAAAATTGCATCGGTTAGGGGTAAACCGTGAAAACCCAAAGTGATTATGATGAGGGGAATTAATATGAAAGATTAAATTTGATAAGTGATTGTAAATGGGTACCTAACAAGGCTTTAAGCTGGGACCCATCATTTCTAGATTATGGGGGGATATTCAAATCTAGTTAGTGTAATTAATTTAGGGGGGATGTTGAAATAAATTAATTACTCCAACCAACATGGTCGGCACAGACCAAACAGACATCCAGCCGACTCTAGCCATTCAATGCACCTTCCACCATTAATGTTGCATCTAACCTTGATCAACAGTGCAGTTAACATTTATTATGTATTTTCTTATAAATGCAATGGATTGGGCCTGAATTCCTCAGAACCCATATTTGGGTTTCTCCTCTGTGTTTGGTTTTTAATAAAAAGATACCTATATATAACGGTCTGAAGCTTGTTTGCATCCCTTCATTTTGTATAAGAGAGATACTAAAACCGTTAGAGAGAGAGAGGATATAATATAGTAGATATATAGAATTTTGGCTACAACTGAAACATGAACTTAGATGTGCTTGTTTTTTTTAAATCAATACAAAGAACCAACACTTTTCAATCCTCTTTTGAGGTTTGAAATTTATTTCTCATTTTAATCAGTCTTCTGTAATTATTTATTATTATATTAGTTTCCATATTGTAATACATGTACGGAGAAGTTATTTGTTCCTCATATTCATCTGATTATCAAGAAAATCTGTGAGAAGTGTCATTCCTCTTGTTTCTTTTTTAATTCATTTTCTTCTAAAGAAATTCAATTCAATTAGATTGGTGAATGTGTGTGAGTTTAAAACCATTTTCTATATTAACAACATTTGATGGTTGATGGTGTATTGGGAATATATGTCATCTTATAGAATTGTACATAGGATTGAATATAAGTGACTTTTAACACTAATTGGATAAGGGACCGATCTTATGAATAGTCAAACAATAAGCATTTGATTCATTATTTTGAAAGAATTTTGAAACTACAAATCGTATTATTGAAATTTTTCATTTAAGATTTTTTATAAAGAAAAGTGAAGCAAGTGGTTGTGAATTTACACAATCAGACCTATCTCAAGGATCTTTTCCATCTTGAGAGGCCAATCATTTTTTTATCTTCTATAAAAAGCATTATCCCTAGTGTGTGGATTAAGGAATAGGTTTACCCACCTTGGTCCTATAGAGCCAAAATTGTAAGGGAATTTGATCATTGATCATTCCCATTCATTTTCTAGAACTGATTGAGGAATCCTTATAAGAGAACAGACAAGATCTCTTGGATTTCCAACCTTGGTTTTGCGAACCAATAGATTGGTGACTCTATTGGGGAGTTGAATGAAGAAAATTTCAAGAATCTTTGGTGTTATCAGATCATACCAGTTGAGATAGACCCATCTAATTCACAAAACTAATAGATTGGCAACTCCACTAGGGAGTTATTCATAAAATATTGTGAAGTATATCTAGAAGATCTAATGTTGATTATTAAAGAAGTGCACGTTTCTAGAAAGAAGAACCCAAAAGGTGACAAGTTTATTTACTCTTTGAAAGAGGTGGCTACTCTATTGAAAAAATTCAATGAATGAAGAAAGAAGATAGAAGTATTCAAAATGAACCAAAATAAAAATTTAGTTATTTAGAAAAAATAGAAATGGGAAAAACTATTTACATTCAAGCCATTAGGCCTTAGAAATTTTAATTATAAACTTGATACGTTTTTCCATAAACTTGTAGATCTAGTGTCCAAGTTCCATGGTGATGAAAATGAATCTGTAGTTAAGAATTTGGAGGCATACTATGAATTCACAGATTACTATCAGATTCATGAAGAAGATCAGATGATGAAAGTGTTTTCCAGATCACTAAGAAATAATACACAAAGCATCTATGAATCATTTCCTGCTAAATGTATTACATCATGTAATGAGTTTGACAAATGGTTTTTGGATGAATTTTATGGCATAGTTGAAGATAAGGGTGAATACTTAGGTAATAAGGATAGAATATAGAAGATATATAGAATTTTGGTGACAACTAAATTATGAACTCAGATGTAATTTTTTAAAAATTAATACAAAGAACCAACACGTTTTTGTCCTATTTTGAGGATCAAAAGTTATTTCTCATTTAAATCAATCTTCTATAAATATTGATTATCATATAAATTGTCATCTTTTAATGCTTGTATGAAGAAGTTATTTGTTCCTAATATTCATCTGATTATCAAGAAAGTTTATGAGAAGTGTATTTCCTCCTATTTCTTGTCTAATTAGTTTTCTGTTGATGAAATTAAATTCAATTAGATTGGTGAATGTGTGCGGGCTTTACCATTTTCCGTATTAACAACATTTGATGGTTGATGGTGTATTGGGAATATATGTTGTCTTATAGAGTTGTACATAGGATTGAATATAAGTGACTTTATAGCCCTAATTGGATAAGGGACTAGTCTTATCAATAGTCAAAGAATAAGAATTTGATTCATTATTTTGAAAGCATTTTGAAACTACAAATTATATTATTTAATGTTTTCATTCAAGAATTTTTACAAATAAAAGTGAAGCAATTGATTGTGAATTTACACAATCAGACTTGTCTCATGGATCTTGTCCATCTTGAGAGCTCAATCAATTTTTTTTTCTACAATAAAAGCCTTAAACCTAGTGTGTGGGTTAAGGAATAGGTTTACCCACCTTGGTCCTGTAGAGCCAGAAGTGTAGGAAAATTTGATCATTGATCATTCCCATTCATTGGATAGAATTGATTGAGGAATCCTTATAAGAGAAGAGGCAAGATATCTTGGATTTCTAATTCGTGCTGTTGGGAACCAACACCACAAATTCCAAAGGAGGATTTGCCAAAAGATATATAGAGAGATCACACCATACAATATTCTAATTGTGAACAAGTATCTGCACTAATCTAATATAGGCTATATTATGAAATCTAATACATTCAAATTCATTCAAAAAATGTCTTCACTTTAAGCAAACCCCAAGAAAGGTAATTGAATGAAGAGTGAACGTGTTTCTATACTTTTGAGAAAGAAGAAAGCCCATTGAAGGAGTATTTAATTTGCACAATGGAGAATAGGTGGAACCAGACTAAGGTAGCTACTTAGGAACCTATGAGAAATAGTCCTCTCTCGGTGTTGTGAAACCCCCAAAAAATCAAAATTGTTTAAACTCAAAAATTTGAATAACAATAATCAAATCACTGAAACAAAGAACTAAAGCATGCACAACACCATTCACTACTTGATACTAAACATAGTAGAAGTTAGAGAAAACCAATCACACTTTAACATAGATATTTACCTTGGAAAACCCATAGCTCTGGGGAAAAGCCATCATTCAATGAGAGATTTTAATTATAATATAAAAGAGGAACTTTACAATAGATACCGAAACATGGCATAATCTAATTCTAAGAATTGTCCTAGGTTGAAATTAGAAAACCCATAATAATAATGCAATCCTAGATAATAACTCAACTCCTTCTATTCACTCCAATCTCCTTTTCCCATGTGTCATTCCCTATAACAACCTTCAATTTTTCTATTCCTCTAGTATGCACACCAATCTCCTTCTATAATATCTTATTCACTAGTAGTGGAATAAAGATGAGATTAACTTAGAAAAAAACAAATGTGTTTCTAAAAAGAAATTTCCAAACTAGAAAGTGCACAGAAAAAAAGTGGAAAAAAAAACAAAGAAAGTGGAGATGCTTTCTCCATAACTATTCTAGCCTAGGTGACACAATGTCAGGGTGGAAAAAACTTTTGAGATACATTAACTAACACTCCCTCTTAGCGAGGAAGGTGTTCTACATAAAATCTAGCTTATCTCTAAAGAAGATGAATTTTTCCTTCCCCAAATCCTTTGTTAGAATGTTTCCTACCTATTGATCCATAGGTATGTACTATAGGTGAACAATACTTCATTGTAAACAATCCCTAATTAAGTGATACCTGATGTCTATATGATTAGACCTTTCATAAAATATAGGGTTCTCAGATAATCTGATGGAACTCTGATTGTCATAGTGTATCACTAAAGGATAAACCCTCTGAACAAAAAAGGATACTAGAAACTTCTGAAACCATATAGCTTCACACATTGACATGCTAGCTTCTATGTATTCTTCTTCTGTAGAACTCAAATCCATGGAATTCTGGTTCCTATTGTACCAAGAGATAACTCCTAGTCCCAAACTCAGGTAACACCCTAAAGTGCATTTCTTGTCCACTATACTTCCTACCCAATCTGAATCATTATAGAAAATCAACTTGATTCATTACCTCAAGAATATCTAATGCCTTGATCAATTGTACCATGTAAATAACAAAACATATTCTTTATAATTTTTGCATGCACTCTCTTTGTCTCAACCATGAATTGAATAAGAGACTTTACCGCAAAATATATATCTAGCCTAGTGTTGACCAAATACATGTGATAAAACCAATCAACTTCCTATGTAAGGTGGGATCTACATCCTTCTTCCTAGATGCATCTACCTTATTCCAATTTGTGATCCTAGGTGTAGACATTTTTCTACAATCCTCCATCCCAAACCTCCTCAAGATTTTGATGCAATATTTCCCTTATCCAAGTAAAATATCTCCATTTGTCTACCACACCTCCATGCCTATAAATTAATGTATAAGTTCTGAATCCTTCATCTCAAACTCTGTTGCAAGGTCCCTTTTTCACTCCTCTATGATCCCCAGTGAACCTGTTAGAAATAAGTCATCCATATATAAAAAAATAATGAGAACCTCACCCCCAACAACTAAGTAGTAGAGGTTACCATTTTCCTCACTCTTCACAAATCCTATTCCCTACAAGTAACTATAAATGCACTCATACCACACCCTAGGAGCCTTCTTGAGCTTGTACAAATATCTTTAATTTTCACATGTGGGTCTTGTTGGTGTGTGCTAAAAATCATTCTATATTTTCTATGTATACTTCCTCTTTCAACTCACCATTAAGGAACACTATCTTGACATCCATTTGATGAATTTTCCATCCCATTTGTGTTAGAAATGAGATCAAATCTTATATAGAAGTGTATGTAGCCATTGGTGAAAATGTCTCCTCAAAATATATTCCCTCCTAAGAGAATTCCTTTTCCATGAACCTTGTCTTTTATTTCTTAATGTTACCATCAACAATTTGTTCTTGATCCTATATAGATCTAACGTGATCCAAACATAACCCTATTTTATGGTCTACGTACAATCTTATACATATTGTTCTACATTATTGAGGTATATTCCTAAATCATTACATCTCTCCATACCTAATGATGTGTAACCTCTTTATAGATGGAAGGTTCACTATCCACCAATTGACCATCTAATACCATATAGTCATTAAACTTGGTTATTCATCTTCGTTGTCCACTTCTTTTCCTAGGAGCACCCATGAAATCTGGAGTATTCCTATGTGTTTGTTGAACTTCATGATTCTTGTTATCAACTATAGAGGATGAAGTATCAACCCCAAAGTATTCCTGATGAATATCTTGGATTTCTTGCACCTATTGCTCCATATTCTACAAACTATCTACATGAAGCCAATAATTTTTCTAGTAATTGCAATCAACACATGTGATAAAACCAATTCAACGTAATTGTGTTGTCCTCCTCCTTATAATTGGAGAAGTACTCTCTAACTCTTGTCATATGAAATGATGCCCCATTTTTTATATACAAATACCCTATGAGGTTGATCTAGTCACACAAGCTATTAGTGAAAAATAATCCTCCATTCTATTAGAAAAATCATTTTCACTTGTCGAAGGTATCATCTGCTCCTCTCATCTCCTTTATTTTCATTTTTTTTTCCTTTATGCGAAATTGCTAACATGGTGGTCAAACTTGTGGCATCCTAGCATTTGATCTTAGACAAGTCCTTTCTTTTCTTTTCATCTTTTGGATTTGATCCTTTTCTTTTCTTTCACTTTTTCCTTCTAGGGCCACATTTTCCTATTCCACCTCACTTTTATTACTTTTACTACTGGTCCCACTAATAAGACTTATTTTATGATCCTCCTAAGTGAAATCAATCCATATTTTATCCCAACTCAGTAAGGTTTCTCCTCCATTAATAACTCAAACAAAGACATCCCACTGCTTAGTAAACCATTCAAATCTATTCATATTATCTCATCATCAACTAGTTTATCTCCAAAAACTACTAACTCATCATTGAAAAGTCTAAGTATGGTGAGGTAACCTGTAATGTTTTCTTCCTTATTCATCTGAGTATTCCTCAAATTTTCCTTGGGAATCAACTCCTGATTAGTGATAGCATATTGGTATAGATTCAAAATGGCATCCCACATCTTCTTCACTATGTCTAACTCTTCAATATGTGGACCTATAAGATCCTTAAAACCATCAAGGATTATCCTCCTCATGTTGGCATTTTTCTTATAATATGCTAATATCTATGTTGGGTCTATAGGTACAACTACAAAAATAGTCACATATTCTTTTCAATACCCTTCTCCTCTACCAATAAGGAAATTATGGCTTTTTGAACACCAAGATTTGAGGCTCCATCCAATCTATCTTGATCTCTTAATTTAACTTATTACATTACTACAACCCTTGAACGTAAACCTCCCTAAACACAAAAAGAAAATAATAATGAAACTTGAACCTATGTGATTAAACCCTAGGTTTCTATTTTTAAGTATTGACTTTGATACCATGTAAAAATACTCATCTCTTGGTGTTGTAAAACCTCTAAAAATCACAATTATTTAAACTTGGAAATTTGAATAATATAAATCAAATTAATGAAACAAAGAACTAACACATGCACAACACCATTGACTAATTGATACTGAACACAACAGTAGTTAGATAAAACCAATTACACTTTAACACAAAGATTTACCTTGGAAAACCCCTAGCTATGGGGAAAAACCAGCATTCAATGAGAGATTTTAATTATAATAGAAAAGAGGAACTTTCCAATAGCTACCAGAATGCAACATAATTTGATTTTGAGAATTGTCCTCAGTTGAATTCCAAAAACCCACAAAATACTGAAGTTCTAGATAATAACTAAACTCCTTTTGTTCTCTCTAATATCTCTTTCTCTCATTTCATTCCCTACAAAAAAATTCATTTTTTATATTCCTCCATCATTCACACCAATCTCCATTTATAATCTCTTATTCACCAGTGGTGGAATAAAGCAGATATTAACATAGAAAACAATTTTATTTTTTTTCTAAAAAGAAATTTCCAAGCTGACAAGTGCATAGGAGAAAAGTAGAAAAAAAAATAGAGAAAGTGGAGATGCTTTCTACAAAGCCATTCTAGCCTGGGTGGCACGATGCCAGACTAGAAAAACCTTTTGATCTACATTAACTAACAAAACCAACTTGAAAAAACCAATCACATGTAACCCAAATTTAAAATTTGAGGAGATCATTAGAAAGAAATAAGTTGCAAAGAAAAGTGTTTGCTAAATGAATGAGACAAAGAAAGCTATTGAATCATAGCCACAAGACTAGAACACACAAATGGATGAAGAGTGTGATTTCCTCTTTTTCAAATACGATTTAATAATAAATAATAATAAAAATTGAAAACAAATAAATGAAAGATATGAAAAGATATTCAAGTGTCAGTGGTTAAGGAGGAATAACATTGGCTAAAGTAACAATAAATCTTAGGAAGAATACTAGGTAAGATATCATAACAATTATTAAAGATTGAGACCATGAATCAAAAAATGATCATTCAAACCATTAAAAACATTAATTACAAGAAAGAATGCAATTATCATATGAAATAGCATGATATGGAATAAGAAAATACAATAATGTAGATATAAACTTAAACAATGACTAAAATAAGATATGGTAACATGTCAATATTTAGAGTGATACAAAATAATAATAAGTGATAATCATTGTGAATAATGATGTCGTTCTAGGCATATGTTGTTATTGATTGAAGTATCTAAAAAAAGTAGTCAAAGGAAAGAACATCATGAGAAATGAAATGATCCATTAATGAACAAAGATATTAAAATATTAGATTGACTAATATTGAGCAACTTGTATATTTCAAGACATTGTCTTTTATTAGAGTAAAATAGGTTTTGAAAGTATCTGAAAAACTTTACAATAAAGGAATACTAGCAAGATGATAAAACCATATGCAGACCATAGGCTAAAAAACATTAGGAAAAAAAGAGATCGAAAGGATCAATAGAACCAAAAGCCTACTAAAGATTCTTTAACATTTTTCTTTTTTCTACATTTTTTTCAAGTAACTGAACAACATGGACAATAGAGGCTTGATCAATCTTACCTTTATCATGGTTGGATGATCTATTTGAGGGACCAAGAATACGTCTTGTACTTGTACCATGTTGATCTAGAGAATTTTTTTTCTTTTGCCTCTATAGAAGCACAAGGAGAGCCTAAGTTGTACTTTTTCAAAACTTCAAAGGCCTAAACCTTTACATTTAGTTACTTAAGATTGTTTGTACTATTCTACATAGCTATTCTACATAGAGCCATAATAGCCTTGAGCTTGTCATGTACCTTATCGATGGTACCTTATCAATTAAGAGTAATAAATTGATTGGTTACTATTATAGTAAGGGGTTTGAATAAAGAGAAAGGCTATTATAAAGAGATAAAGACATCTCCATTAGAGACATCACTTCAACACACTAGGCATAAGAAGAAAGTTCATTCATCTGATTCAAACATCATGGAAGGAATGAGAGATAAATATATTTGATACTCTTGACAAGGAAGATATGAAAAAGAAAATGAATCATATGCATTGCTAGCAAGCATCAATGAATTAATACTAATTACAGAATATTATATCTAAATTTTATTAGGGATAAAGAGCCATTATATGGTCCAATATATTTATAGTATATATCTATTAATAATAATGAAATCAGAGTTATATATCAGTTTTGATACATATACATATATATGTGTGTGTGTGTGTGTGTATGTATGTATGTATGTATATGTCTATATATGTATATTTAATATATATATGTACATATATGTATATATAGGTATATATAGGTATATATAGGTATATATATGTACATATAGGTATATATATGTGTGTGTATATCTATATGTATGTATATATGTATGTATGTGTATGTGTATGTGTGTTTATATGTATATGTGTATACATACATTCATACATACACACATATACTCTAAATTATCTAACACCGTTAAGATGATAAGTTGATTTTATCATGAAGAGGCAGACTAAAACCTCACAAAGTAAGGGAATCCCAAGATGGGGTAATAAAATGTATCAAAAATACCTTGAGGGATAAGTTATGAGATGGGTATGAATATGTATCACAAAAACCTTGAGGGAGAAGTCTTGAGATGGATATGAATATGTATTCCAAAAACCTTGAGGGATCCTACTAATAGATTGGCATCTAATCACCCTAAGGAGAAGTAAATCCCCATCCTTTTTAGGGTTTATGTTTAGGACAGAAGGAAGGAATTATGACATAATTATGTATTATAAATCAACGTTTGTTTCTCAATTTAATATAATTTTTGAATGCATAGTGACATATGTTAATCATTAGGAATTGATAGCCTCCTAGTAGGGAATGTTAAAAATTTACAAATTCTTAAGTGCAATCTAAACCCTGGTTGGGAATTTTAGGGTAAATAAAGTCTAGTCCCTATAGACAACATTCCAAAGTATTCCAAACACCAAAGAACTGAGAAAGGATAGAGATAAAATACATCTTCAAGAAACAAGAAAAATAACCACCAAGATAGAAAAACATGGTGTAGAAGACACTTTGACCAAGAGAACCAAGAAGAAGCACTTAACAACAAATTTTCTGACTTTAAACACTAGAATATTTAAGTATATAGAGAAATTTTGCATTATTTGCATCTTATATAGGGATAATTTGTTTTATCCATAATCTCTACAATGTTGGGAAAGTGTGGAGAAGATAAAACTAAATAAATATAATTGCACAAAACATATATCATCTTTTTATTTGGAAAAAAGTAAGTAGCATTTTTAGTAGATATGTGTCTAATGATTTGCTAAAAATTGTTATGAGAATTCCATTCACCTTCTTTTGATTTTGGATACAATAAAGAGAAAGCTCCTATCTTATATTTTATATCCTTTTTCTATACAATTTTGAAATCAACATTTTGCAAATATTATCCACATAATAAATTTTGATAAAGCATAATGAATACACAAAATATATTAAACTTTTGATTTATATTTTATTTCTTATTATACTCCCATCAAAAAAATATTTTTAAAATAATTCTTTAAAGATGAATTTAAATAATACCATTTATTTATTTACCTTAAAAGAGAATGCAATGCAATTATTTTATGTTTCATCAATACAAATAATTTTCTTTGATTAAAAGAATTTGACAAAGACCTAAGTAAGAGATGAAACCATGTGAAAATTAGATATTTTTCAAACCATTGCAATTGATATCTTATTGTTAGAATAAATTTCTCATATTTAAACCCTAAAAGATTTAAGTACATTGATAAATTGTGCATTATGTGTATCTTATTTTAGGTCTAATTGTCTTCATCTACAATCTCTATAATGTTGTGAAATTGTGGAGAAAATAGAACTAATGCGATTGAAGAAAGGATATGTCATCATTTTACCTAGAAAAATTATGTAGCATCTAAAGTAGATATTGTATCTAGTGTCAGCAATATTTCTTGTACCTACATAGTTTGTGAAAAAATTTCATATATCTTGAAAGCTAGGTCTTAGTTCTTCTTCGGGTTTCAAAAAATTGTCATGCTTATGTCTAAAACCCTACCCTTGATCTATTTTCATGTTACTTTTTCATGGAACTTAAGTCTTTTCTTACACATGGTCTTTTTCCTTTTGTTTTTTAGGTCTCGTAATGTTTAAATGTTAAGAAGTTTTATCTAGCGATCTAGCGACTAAGGGATGTCACACAATGTTCGCCAAATCTCCAAGTTCTTAGTAGTTAGTTGTAAAGATCTAGCGATCCAGTGAATATGGTTGTCACTTGTTCTCTTATTTCTGGTGGTTAGTGGCTTGGCATTCAGTGATCCAGTGAACAAGCACTTAATTAAGAAAATTACCGTTGTCTCTCATTCTCTTAATGCAATAGTCAAGTTTCAAATGATCTAGCGACTTAGTGAGGACCATGGATGGTGAACAGGATCAATGACTGGTGCTTCATCTCATGATTTATCTGGGGTTAAGTGAAAGATCTAACAACTTGGTGAATAAAGGCTATCTCGTGTTCTCTGAATGTAATCGTGGTTAATAGAAATGTTCTAAGATCTAGCGAATGCTTCAGTCGCATGATCTCATGATTAAGCATGAGTTAAGACAAGACTCTAGAGAACATGAGATTCATTCAGTTGTTGGTTCTCATGATATAGCCATGGTTAGTAAAGGAATCTAGAGAATGAGAGAATAGGTCTTAGTCACTTATTCTCTGAATACAACCTAAGGTCAAGAAATGGTTATGAGATTACATGAATGTCTTTGTTCACATGATCTCCATATTAGACCCAGGTCTAATGAAAGGTTCAGTGACCATGCAAAGTCTTCATTTGCATGTTCTCCAGACTAGGAATGAGTTAACATAAAGGTTTCAAAGATTCATATGCTCCATTGATGCAGTCAAGATCTGATGGTTGGCGCTAGATCTCCAAATTAAAATTCAAGTTAAGAAAAGACTCAGTGACCACATGAATTCTTCATTCGTGTGATATATAGATGAAACCCCAGTTAAGGAAAAGGTTTGGAGATTCAAAAAATTCTTTAGTCGCTAAATCTTGTGATCAAAATAAGGTTGAGTAAATTATTAAGAGATTATGAGAATGTCCTCAGTCGCTAAATCACTAAATAAGTAGAGTTAAGTTCTTCAGTTCATAAAGAAAAAAAGTAACTCTGACATGGAAAAGGCATAATGACAGGTTGGAAAAAGTAATTAATTGGCCAATCAGAGTACAAGTGAGGGTTTTTATCCATTTTCAAGGGTTTTTAAAGAAATAAAATAGTGATCATGGCTTGTCACATTTTCTGAGAATTTAATGCAGCCTATCAACTTCCTGCATTACGGCTAGCCCGGATTTGAACTTGGTTTCATGTAGAAGTGAATGTTGAGGTGACTGAGAGGAAGATTTTCTTAGATTTTGATCATTTCCATGCATTAATTTCTCAAGAATATATAGACAAGGCACTCGTATTATCACACTTATCAATTTTCAAAAGAGCAAATTTGTGAAGCCAAGCAGTTGCAGAGAGCCAATTTCAAGGAGATAGTTTGCAGAAAGAAGTATTTTTAGAGCAGGCAACATGAGTCAACCAAAGGCTATTCATGCATCATCTATTGAAGGAGTACATGAGCAGGGTGGCGACCAAAAAGGGAAGCCAAACTATTCTGAAGAATTCATCCATTTTCTCCCACAAACAATGTAGAACAAGAAGGTTAGTGATGATACCTTCACTGATTTCAAGGAAAATTTTAGAGACCCTCTTACTCCTAGTGTCTCAGGCTACCATATTTTAAATTACTTTTATAGTGATAGGGATAAGCTCATTCCATTATGTAATGCCTAGAAACTAGGATTAGGAAAGTTGGTAGTGCCTGATGTCTTCCTAGATGTGGACTTGTTGATAGAATTAGCTAGAAATTATGATCTTGTCTCCACGACAATTCAGAGAAGTGACAAGTCAACCTTAGTTACCCTAGATAAAGGGTCATTTATGAAATCTTTCAACTTGTTCACTTCCTCATTGACAGAAATTGACCTAGGAAGGGAGAAGGAAAAGTATAGCAAGTAGACCCAACTAGCAAAATCCCAAATTGTCCACCATATGCCAAAAATTGGAAAATACATAGCCCCACTCCCTGCCCATATGAATTCCATTACTTGAATTTTTACATGAAGTACATGGCCTATGGGTTGTGTCAGGTCTTAGGGATTGATGAAGATAAAGAAAGAATGCCATCAGACTTGCTGATGATCATTTTGGATATGTAAAGTCATCATGCCAACACTGATTATGATTACATCCAGTATGTGATTGATAGGATGCATGAGGGTCTGGTTTCCATCATAGACAAATGCAAGCCATCAAAGTTCATGCATTACTCCTTAATGCATTTGATTATGTTTTTCAATGTTGACCTCATGGTTGTGAACATGTTCAGGCCCAGGAAGGTGAGAAAATTAGGACCAAACCCAGTACAATTCTAGTTGAGGGTTTGGAATACTACATCAAATGAATGTCAATTCAATAGTTTCTAGAATTGGATGGTGTAACATCTTTTGAGAATGCTGGGAATAAATTTCATAAGGATCCCAGTGAAGGCACTAAGATTTCTTAGGCCTAAACAGTTTGTGGATAAGTGGCCAGGAGGTCACAATTGGGGAGATTTCTACCTAGGAGAGAATTTTACTATAATCAGGGTGTATGGGTGCCCTCAAGCCCCTCATGTTCTTCCCAAGTATGTGCCAGCAAGGATTTCTCAGTTGGAGGTTATCTGGTAGTTGATATGGATAGAAAAGGAGATCTTGGCTCCATACAAAAAGGGGAAATTTACTCCCAAAGTGTTCAAAGTAACAAATTTTTTAATTGGGAAGAGAGCCCTGCCTTAGTTGTCTCAATGGCTGAACCAATTCATGTTGGCTGCTGCAGCATATAGATATGTAGATTTTGAGGACTTCATCAAGACATCTAGGAAGATTCTTATCCCTAGCATTGGAGTCATTAAGCAACATGAGGGCTGTGATATGGAGGATATCATCAGGAACATCCTGGATGAAGAGGAAATTGACTGAAGATTGAGCAAGATCTAATATATATTAGATTTGGAGGCATGATTGAAAAAGGCTAAGGTCCCCTTAAGTGGTTTCTTCCCTGATGTCCCATATATTGCAAGGATTGACAATATGATCCATAAATTTAATGTCTTATACAATCAATTGGATTCCCAACTGGATGCCAAAGAGAAAGATGAAAGGGGTTACTCATCTTCTAAGTATGAGACTGATAGTCTGGGTTCCTATGACGAAGATATCCCACCTCAGAATGTGATGGAGCCACTACAAGAATAGGGTATTGATATACCAGATGTAGAGGATACACATGAACCCCTACAAAAGAAATAGAGGATTGAGGAGAGTGAATCCTCAAGGGCTAAGGGTAAAAGGAAAAGGATGGACATGACTTCTTCCCTAGTACTAGGTGATATGTCTTATCACTAACAATTGAGAAAGAAGATAAGAGAAGGGAACAAGGTACACACACAAAAGGAGGTTGAGTTTCCCCTATTGTTGTGCTAGGATGAAAGAGAGCTAATTCAAGAAGAGCTCATAAAAGATGATGAATTCATCAAGAGTGATGAATTTAAAAACTTCTTGATTTGGAGAAAGCAACAGGAGCTTGCTAAATATGGGACTGAGGGTGCAGAACTAGATAATGAAGCACTCCAAGCCTTAGCCACATATGATCCAACATCAAAGAAGATAATAGTTGAAGAGGCTAGGAAGTTGGTTAGGTCAAGTGGGATGCTCCTAGTTCTAGGATGGGACTTAACCTCACCTTTCATAATTGATCAAATAAGGATAAATCCATAGGGTAGCTTGTCTTATGAAGCTCAAATTGGAGAAATGATTAGAGGTTGTGGTTATAACCCTAGATCCTAGACATTGGCAATGTAGTCTCTGGCTCCAAGGAAACAAAAGCCCTCTCTTGTCAGTATTGAAGACAAAATGGATGGAGACAAGATCATCTAGATTGTTCAGAACACCAGTGATCTTGAGGTCTCAAAGCTAGTGACTCATTTTGAACATTTGAATGAGGCCAAGACTACTCATCTTTCTAACAGATATGGGAGATTGTTTCAGGACTCCATTAAGTTGGCCAGGGACGGGGAGGAGAATCTTGTAAGAATAAAGATGTTAGAAGATGAGCTTGAGGCAATGAAAATAAAGCTTGAGGAAGCATCAAGGGTTGTCCCTCCTCCTCTCATAGAAACTAAAGTTGAAGTGGTCACAGTAACAGAGGTACCTGAGGTGCCAGAAGGGGAGTTAGATAAAGATAAAATAAAAATTTCCTTGGATGCCCTGACAGAGATTTTGCAACATAGATTTGAAATGATCAAAGGAAAGATGGACCTAGTCCATAATTAATTTTCCATGTTGCAAAAGATAAATGGGGATATTAATGATGCTATGGCTACTTTGGAGCCATTATTTAATGTGTGGTCTGGAAGAAGTGCACTTTTTGAAAAACTTGAAGCATTGTAGCCACATAGGACTGACATCTCAAAGTCTGTTGGGGAAATGGGAGAAAAAATTGAGCTCATTGGTTCAACATGAGAATTTTTCAAAGGAAAGTCTAGCCAGGTCAGAGCTAAGCTAGGAATGTTTGAAATTGATTTTAGTAAGTACTTGCCTCCTATTCATAAGGGTGATGGTGACATCATAGGGGTAGAGGAATGGAAATTCGTAATGGACCAACCATTGACCAATCCAGATGCTTTCCTAAACAATGATGGTACTTTGGACATCACTAGGTTCAATAACGTCCTTGATGATGTTTTTAAAGTGGAGAATGATTGCTCCAAGTTTTGTGTAGAGGAAAAAGCTACAACTAATGCCAAGTGGAATAAGCAGATCAAGATATTACAAGATTTGAAGGAGTACACTTGGCCTACCAAGGAAGAAGTTTCTACATGGGACAAGAGCGCGAAGCCAAAGAAGAAGAAGCCTGCACCTATTGATTTTTACATAGTGGAGGAGGATTAAGAAACACCTGCCACCTAATCATTGAGCACAAGGAGAATAGTCATCATGAAGAGGATAGTGTAAGTTAGCCGGTTGAGGTGGTCACTTTCCATATAACAACCTATGAGACTATTCTGAACATTTACAGACAAAGGTGCTACTTGTTGAAGATATTACATGTTGTAGAAAATATTCCTCTAGTCTCTATCATGTTTGTGTAATCATATATAATAGTTTTTTGTCTTTAGTTCTTTCCTTTCCTAGCCATCTGAAGCTTGTTGCATCCTGACTTTTCCAGGATTCTAAGGGGGCTAGTGAATGTTATATGTAGCCAAGTGTAACTTTTTGTTAAGGATGTTGAAATTTTGGAAATGAAATAGACTATAATTTTTCTCTCTAGTTTTTATTCAGGCTTTTTCCATTATCATTGTACTAATACAGAAAAAATCTTTAAAAATATAGTGGAATTTCTTCTCAAATTTGTGTATGTCTTCTTGTTTTAAGACTTGAGTTCTTGTGTGTTGAGTTTGCAAAGAAAAATTGACGTATGGCTTACTAAGTAGGTATTGAATTTATCTTTTAGTTCTCTTTCAAGGAAGGGGTAAATTCTTTAAGATAATCTCAGAGAGTTTGTAGTCTTTTACAGGAATTAGATGTCTGAATGAGAGAATGAGAAGAACAATTTGTAATGCATTTGTTCTGAATTATAGGAATTTTTGAGTGATTTTTCTATTCATGTATGTTGTTGATGACTCTATGCTCTAGAATAAGACATTGTTCTATTCTATAGGGGTTTTCTCTCTAACATCAAACAATCTATAAATTGATAAAATCTTAAAATCAAAGTAAGTAATATCCATGTTAAATGATATAAAATAGTTTATGATTTCTTTCAAGAAGTGAATCTAAGGTATACCCACCTAAGCATTTAAGGCTCAAAGTGTAGGAGGATCATTTCCTTGATCCTTGTTAATTGGTCCTTTTCCTTGTAGATCTAGAGTGGGTTTCAAGATTCAATGACATTGAGTTGTCAAGTATATTGTAAATCTGCAAGTGGAAATAAAAGGAGCCAACAAAATGGTGACTCTACTGGAGATTTAAAGCAGTACAAAGAGTTTGAACATGCTGCAAGTCATTAGGTTTAACACATTCTTAAAGGTCTTTGGTTAGGTTCTTAAGAAGGTTTTGTTTGGTGCATATTTTTCTTCCTAGCGCCCCGTGTTCTCCTTGTCCTATCGTCTTTTTCTTTTAGATTCTCAAGGTTTGTCTACAAAATTTTCCCATTGAACATGGGTGGCAACTCAAAGGGTTGGAACTAGTGTATTAACAATTTTAAAGTATGATTTACAGAAAGAATACAAGAGCTTTTGTAAAGAAAAACCCCGAGATCAATCTAGAAGAACTACCTAGGTTAGGAAAGAAAAGTTGGCTTAGAAAAGGTGGAGAATCCACCAATGCACCTATGAGAGAACAAGGAAATGCTAAAGATGGGGTGATACATACATCTAAAAATGAGTAAGGATCATAGTACAAAAGTTCAAAGTCACATAGTGGTCTTTCTGGAGACAATTTTTATGATACCCCAAAAGTGTTGTTTCAAGATAAAGTTGCACTCCTTGCAAATCAAAACACAAAGGTAGGGAGTAAGAATTATATGCCTAACATGTATCATAGAAAAGTTAATCTAGAAATACAATTAGTGGAACCAAGGAGGGTCCAATTTCCATATCAACAAATCAGTGATATGGATGTGTCATCAAGCTTTGATGATGTTATGGTAGACCCTACTGATTTGGGTTCCCTAAGATTACAATTAGTAGAGCAAGACACAATTTACAAGAGGTTACAAAAGGATAGAGAAGTTGAGACCATCAATGTCTTAATGGAGAGAGAGTCTTTTCTTAGAAAGATCAACAAATTAAAGGAAATAAATAAGATATTTGCTTCTGCTCCTAAATCTTTGCAGCCTAATATCTTTGGTGACCTTGATGCCCTAAGGGCTGAGAAAGATCATTTGTTGCAGGATCATGAGTTTGATCAAGAGGGGCATGTGGTTGGGTAGGTCCAAAGTTATGCTCCTCAGCCTAAGGAACAAAGAATAACAACAAATGTCAAACGTGCTACTATGACAAATGAAAAGGTGAAGCAAAAGATGGTGGGCATCAAGCTAAATGAGCCTGTGGTAATACCAAAGATCCCACCACCTGCTTCCAATTTTGACATAGAGATGGAAAAGAGAAAGAAAAAAAGAGATGACTTAGCAAAAGAGTTGGAAAAAGCTGAAGTTGAAGCATATATTGTATAAACAAAAAGGAAGATCCAGTTCTTGAAGGCATCCTCTATAAATACTCAAGGCCGGCCATCTACAACTAAAATAGGTATGCCATCTACAAATTCTAATGCTATATCACTTGGTAATGTATGTACTCAAAATCCACCTCCTGCTTCATCTACTAAGTTGAATATTGATCCTAAGAAGCAGTCAATCAATGCACAAGTAGGCTGTAGTATAGTTGCAAATGTTGGTCCTAGTGGAAACACTAGGTCAAATTTTCAAAGAAGACCTATGCAATTAGAAGGGTACAGGGAGATTAGTTTTGATGGGATACCTAGTTATCCTAATGCTATTATAACTAAAATAAGAGATAAGGTGCCTAAATTTTCTTGAAATAATGCCACTAGTTGTGAAGAGCATCTTAAGTTGTTTGTAGATATATTGAATGATTATGAGATTGAGCATGAAGATGTAGTCATGAAATTATTCATCCAATCTTTAGCAGAGGATGCTAGGGACGGGTTTAAAAGACTCCTAGACCATTGTATTGATACTTGGGATGCTTTTAAAAAATGTGTCAAGGAACAGTTTCGTGATAAGACAAATGCTAGCTTCATGTTGAATGAATTCAATAACATAAAGAAAATTCAAAATGAATCAACAGCTGAGTTCACTATGATATTTCAAAAGGGTATGCATAAGTTATTCCAAGTTATGAGGTTAGATGATAATGTCTGTCTGACCACATACCTTAATGCTTTTGATGGCAAGACTAGATACCAACTAAGAGACAAAGAACCAAGGACTCTCAGAGATGCTTTTAGAATTGTAGTAAATATTGAGAACAATATGAAAATAACTAGGAGATTGGGTGGTAAAAGAGATGATCCTAAGCTATTTGGGACCAAGAACTATAGAAAGGATAATGAAAGGACTATTGGAAATAAGAGGCCATGAGAGGATAAGTTAGATAAGGTTCTAAATGCACTAAAAGACTTGAAAGCACCTAGTAACAGAAATGATAAGGTTCCCACTGTTGAGAAGCCTCATTTCAACAACAATTGCAATAGATAGAATAGGTTGTAGAATTACCCTTATAACACCCAATGGAAAGATGGAAAACCTATTATCCCAAATGCCAAAGGAAATAATGACAAGACCATCCTTGATCCCTTGCACAAGGCTACTATGAATGTTGTAGAAGACACACCATGGTGTCTGGCTTGCTAATCTCCTCATTCTGCAGAACATTGTGTGGTTGCACAATCTATAGTTTCATACCAGGATGATGAATTTAATGAATTTGATCAAGAAGAAACTAATGATGACATTGGTTGCAACATGATTAACTCAGATCTAGAACATGAAGATGTCTCTGATGCTGATGAAGAGACTGATGTGTGCTTGATGCAGGAGCATCTCGGGTCCTTGGCAATCCTGTGTCACCAAAAACATATTTGAGTTTTTGTGTGTTGCTTGGTTCCTTCTTTGACCCAGTTGGTTCGGTAGTTGGTCGGTTTCCTTTGGTTACTGAGTATGGTTAGTTATCTCCTAGGTAGTCAATTGTTTCACTGGAGCTCGGTGATGCTTATCTTTTACTCGATCATCCTTGCTTACCAATTAGTTTATTTTAAGTTTTTGTTGAGGCTGACTTGTGCATTGATTATGGGTCATGGATTTAATGTTGGTATCCATCATTGGGAAGCATGTTGTCCCAAATTTGACCATTCCTTCCATTGATTGTGGATCTGAAGGCCAAATCAGTTCGGTAGCCTCTTGTATAAGTAGAGTTGTTTGGTTAGATTTTTAGGAGTCAGTTTTTGATAAAAGATAGAAGATAGTAGAATCAAGATTGTTGGAAGATCCTCGCATGTTTGGGGACTTTAGTAATTCATTGTAATATATGGTTGTAACTGGGAAGGCCTTACAGCCCAGCATGTATGAATCAATTTGAATGAAGATAATATATCAATGATCCTACTTTCTCTCTCTCATTGTGTTGTTGTTGCTTCTACGTGTTGTTGAGTAGGCTGGATCATTAGGGTGTGCCACTATTTGGCCCCTAAGGTCTATGCCCTTGGGTTAGGTGGCATCAAGAAGGCTGGATCATTAGGGTATGCCACTATTTGTCCCCTAAGGTCTGTGCCCTTATGTCAGGTGGTATCAGAGTGAGGTGAGATCTGGATATAGGTTTGCGGATCTAGGTTTGTAGGTTCCTTCTTGCGAAGCCCTAGTTGAATTGTTGTGGGGTGGTAGATTACAATCTGACCTACAATTACAAAGGGTTTTCAAGATGGTTCATGGGAGGTGAGATGCGGATCCAAGATTGGCAGGCATGTTGAGACAACTTGCTGCAAGATTAGAAGTTGTTGAAACAGCCCAAAGAAGAGGCATTCATCTTGAAGATGTTAGTGATGATGAAATTGAAGTGGAACAAGGTGACATAGAACTTGCACCTATGATGGATCAGGGTGAGGAAAGATTCTTGAAGGCTTTGACAAGTTTGAAGTCAACACCACATTTTAATCCTCTTGAATATAGTGGGAAATTGGATTCTGATGAATTGATAGACTAGATCACTGAGATGGAAAAGTATTTTGAGTATGAAAATGTATCTGAGGAAAAGAAGTTGAAAATTGTAGGCACAAAGTTGAAGGGTCATGGATCCTTGTGGTGGGAGAATCTACAATTGGATTGGAAAAAGAAAGGTAAAGACAAAATCAAGGTATGGAATAAAATGGTAAATAAATTGAAAGGAAAGTTTTTACCTTGTGATTATCAAATTAGCCTAGTTAGGCGAATGCAAAGTCAAAGGCAAAAAGAAAGCTTGGTAAAGGAGTTTACTGAGGAATTCTATAGATTAGATATTAGATCTGGACATGATGAAGATGATGAGGAAAGAATTGCTAGATACCTGAATGGTTTGAGAGTTTCCATCCAAGAGGAAATCAGTTTGGTCAAATTGGAGAACATTGAAGAGGCTTATCAATTTGCATTGAAAGCTGAGGATAAATTAAACAAGAGTCATGAACAGAGACAAAGAGGTTGAGGTGGTAGATTCCCTAGAGGAAGAGGTAGATCTTATGGTGAAAATGGTAGATCTGAACCTGAAAAGACAACTCTAGACAAAGGCAAGACCGAGTGGAAAGGTGAAAGTTCATCTAGAGGCAGAGGCAGTAACTACCGATGTGGTTATAGTAGAGGTAATTTCTGAGGAACTTGTTACAATTGTGGAGAAGGACATAGATATTTTGAATGTACACATGCTAGTAAGAAGGTTGGTAGCAGTAGAAATGCTTTGGTGTAAGAAGAGTCACTGAATGAACTTGAGAAGGAAAATAACTTGATGGTAATAAGAGCACTGTGGAATGAAAGAAAAAAGGAAGATCTGGTAAGGAAAAGTTTGTTCAAGACTAGATGTAGATTTTTTGACAAAGTTTGGAAGGTAATCATTGACAGTGGTAGCTTAGAGAATCTAGCATCTGAGGAAATGGTCACAAAATTATAGTTGGAAAGGTTGAAACATCCGATGCCCTATCATATTTCATGGATCAAAGATGAGCATACACTCTTGGTAAGTGAACAATGTTATGTGAATTTGAAAATTGGAAAGTACAATGATAAGGTGTTGTGTGATATCATGCCTATGGATTGTTGTCATATTTTGTTGGGTAGACCTTGGCAATATGATAGACATGCTATATATGATGGGAGATTGCATAAGTATACTATTGTGGATGATGGAAGAAAAAAAATGTTGTTACTTTTGATGGAAGAACCTGTTAGTAATGTTTGCACATCTATGACAGTTTTCTTGATGGAAGGAAGAAAATTTGTTAAGGATTTGAAGAATAATGATGTATGTTTTGTTGTGATTCCTAACAAACCGAGTAAGAAAATAGAGGAGAATGTCCCTGAGAAGATTGATAAGTTACTCACCAAGTATAGTGATATCATTTTTGATAATGTACCTAATGGTTTTCCACTGAAAAGAAGTATTGATCATTGTATGGATCTAATCCCGGGAGCTAGTTTACCGAATAAGGAACCTCATCAGTTGACACCTACCGAGAATCAAGAATTGAACTAATAGATTCAAGAGTTGCTAGATAAAGGTTTGATCAGAGAAAGTTTGAGTCCTTGTTTAGTACCTATGGTTTCAACACCTAAGAAAAATGGAGAATGGTGAATGTGTACTGATTCCAAAGAAATCAATAAGATAATAGTGAAGTATAGGTTTCCTATACCAAGAATGGATGACATAATGGAGAGTTTGACTGGACCAAAGTATTTCACAAAGATTGATTTGAAAAGTGGGTATCATCAAATCAGAATCAGAGAAGGTGATGAATGGAAGACTGATTTCAAGACAAAAGAAGGTTTATATGACTGGTTGGTTATGCCTTTTGGTTTAACTACTGCACTGACTATTTTTATGAGATTGATGAATGAAGTTTTGAAGAAATTTTTGGGTAAGTTTTTGATTGTATATCTTGATGATATTCTGATATTCAGTAAGACTAGAGAAGAGCATTTGTTACATGTTAAGACAAGTTTTGCAGAGATTGAAAGAAGAAAAGTTGCTGATAAATCTAAAAAAGTGTTCATTCATGAAAGAGGAGATTGTGTATTTGAAATTTGTAATTTCAACTGATGGTTTGAAGATGGATCTTGAAAAGGTTGAAGCTATTCTGAATTGGCCTACATCTGTGAATGCTAGTGAGGTAAGATCATTTCATAATTTGGCAAGTTTTTACCAAAAGTTCATAAAGAATTTCAATTCAATTTGTAATGCTATGACTGAGACTATGAGAGGAGATAAAAGAGAATTCAAGTGGACACATGGAGCTGATATAAGTTTTGAGACCCTGAAGCAGAAGGTTGTTGAATTGCCTATTTTGGCATTACCTAATTTCAATAAGGTATTTCAAGTAGAATATGATGCAAGTGGAAGTGCAATTGGAGCTATGTTGAGTCAAGAAGGTAAACCTATTGCTTTCTTTAGTGAAAATTTGAATGATGCTAGAAGGAAATATTCTATGTATGATGAAGAATTTTATGCTATTGTTCAATCACTAAAGAAATGGAGACATTATTTGATACCGAGTGAATTTGTGTTGTATATTGATCATAAGGTTTTACAATACTTGGGTAGTCAGAATAAGTTGAATTAGGGACATATGAAACGGGTTGAGTATTTGTAGAGTTATACATTTGTGATCAAACATAAAAATGGAGTCACTAACTGAGTTGTTGATGCATTAAGTAGAAGAAGATCTTTGATGACCAAGATGAAAATTGAAGTTCTTGGTTTTGATGAGATGAAAGATTTGTATGAAACTGATCCAAATTTTTCTAAGCCATGGAGAAGGTGTAGAGCACCTATTCAAGATCAACCGAGCACAAAATGGGAAGAATATTTTATTCAAGAAGGTATGTTGTTTAAAGGTATTCAATTGTGTATAACGAGAGGACAAATGAGAACTAATTTGATGAAGGAGAAACATAGTAGTGGTTTGGCTGGATATTTTCTTATTGATAAAACTTTGAATTTGCTTAAGGAGAAGTACTTTTGGCCTAATTTTTATAAAGATGTTCATAAATTTATGAAAAGTTGTGGAGTTTGTCAAGTTGCAAAAGGAGTAAGTCAAAATACTGGATTGTATACACCAATTGTTGTACCTGAGGAACCTTGGACTGACATCTGTATGGATTTTTTTCTTGGCTTACTGAAGACAATAAGAAGTAATGATTCTATATTTGTTGTGGTAGATTGATTTTCAAAGATGGCACATTTTATACCTTGTAGAAAGACATCAGATGCAATACATGTAGCAGATCTTTTCTTCAAGGAAATTGTCAAATTGCATGGATTACCAAGGAGTATTATCTCTGACTAAGACAATAAATTTGTTGGATACTTTTGGAAAACTCTTTGGAGAAAGTTTGGCACTGAGTTGAAATATAGTTCTACATTTCACCCACAAATTGATGGACATACAAAAGCTGTAAACATAAGTTTGGGAAATATTTTGAGATGTTTAGTTGGAGATGTGTGTGTGAAAATTGTACCTACTCTATAGACACAACACTTCAGTAAAACATTAGAGGTTAGCAAAAATCAAAATCGTGCAAAATTGAAATCTAATCTAACCAAGTGATTTACTGCCTTCTAGTAGGTGCGAGATTAATGTTCTCAGATTGTTATCGAGATCAGTGACCTAGACGACACCTAAACGAAGGATTTGAATGCAAAACTGATATGAAATATGAATGCAATTAATCTATATTTTTGATATTTTCTATGCAATAATAATGAAAAACTGATATGAATCTATGCTAATATGGAAATTGATCTAACAATGATATGAATCTATGCTAAATGATATGCAATGCTCAAAACTAGAAAGATCTCACAATAGCTTGGATTCGCAAAGACGATTCTTCATACTCCAATTCGACAGCGTGAGAATGCAAATTCGTGGATGAATTATGAAGAGCTGAGCCTTGATTTATAGAAATTTAGGGCTTTGGAGGTGCATGGAAGAAAACCATAAATCACTCAGATTAACTCAGCTTGATTTTTGAGTTATCTGATAATAAAGATAATTTAATTCACAAAAATATGCAAAAGCTAAGTTTTAACTCAAAATAGAGTTTAACTTTAATTGATAATTGATAGTTGTCTGCTTTTGTTGATTGTGCATGTTTTATTTATGAATTAATTTAATAATAAAGTGATTTATTCTCAACTTAATTGGTTTTTGAAATAAAATAATTAATTTATGGGTTAATCAATTATTTTATCAAACTTTTATTAAAAACTATATTATTAAATAATGACAACTTGCTTTAATTAATTAAATAAAAATTTAATCAATTATTCATAGGATATTGTATTTATTGTCAAAATTAAATAATACAATTAAGTGGCAAGATATTAAATCTAATTAATTAAATATGAAAATATTCAATTAATCAAACTTAGGATAAATGTGATTTATTGCCAAATAATCATTAAATTAAAGATAATTATGATGATTAGGAATATTGCTAGGAATATTCCCCGATGCAAAATTTAAGATAATCAATTATGATACGATGATGTTTAGATGTGCCTTAGATTAGGACTTTGATGTTGATTTCGTTCGATGTGTCGATATAGGAGATTAATGAACTTATAGCCCATTTTTGGGGTATTACATTTTGCCCCTCTTTGAATTACTATGCGAAGTGTAGTGGTTCAAAGATAGTCTATGTTTGATAAAGATATGAAACTGATGTTTGAAATTGATAATTGATATGAGACAAAAGCTGATTGATATTGATTTGATATGGAGATAATAGGCCCTGAATGACCAAAGATAATGTTCACCATAGCAGCGATGAACCGATGATTGCGAAAGAGTGTCAAAATGCCTGATTCCAAACCTTAGGATTACAAAGAAGTGAGTGACTAGTTCTAGACTCGATTGTCTTAGTAGAACTAGCAAGTATCACATTTGAATCCTTCAGTTGCCGAAGAACCAAGGAAAGAACACTATGATCCGATGGTTGCAAAAACTGATACAGTTTACAAGATTAGGAGGATACCAGATTGATATGGATCTCGATGAATCTGATATGCCCCAAGTGATGATAGATTTGCCCCGAGCGATGAGGACTTTTGATGAATCAGCAACTAGACGTGGTTGTTGTCTTGATTACTAAGGAAGATATGATTTCCATAAAGATATGATTTCAAATTTGATTACAGACTTTGAATGATGTCCAATACCATGCCCCCTTCAGGATTGAAATTGAAATCTGACAAGAAAAGTCAGCGTTGAGAGTTTAGAAGCATGTTAATAGATTTGAGAAGTGGTTAAACACGTTCAAGAATGCATTTTGCATCGTTTGGAGGTCCCGAAGACCAAGTTTGACTAGGTTAAACCATGAGTTGACCATAGTTGACCAAGTTGAAATTTTGATAGTTTGATGTAAGATAATCAATTAAGTTGAATTATGGATTTCTGTGATGATTGAAGGTTGAATATGTAAGTAGTTAATAATATGAATGATCTCAAATTTGAATTTTGATCCTGAAAAAGGATTCTACTTGCTATTTCATTGGAGGAACCTTCATGTGGGATTCAGCTCTTGTTAGATTGGAAGAGGTGATTGAATAATCTTTTAAGTGTTCAAGCAATTTGTGAGATTATGCAAAGTGCAAAAATGCAAAGAAACATGTAGGATGATAATGCAACCCTAGGACCTAGGACCTACTCATTGATCATGTGTTGATTTGTTATCATCATTGAACTTTTAGGTAACCAGATAAATCAATACAATGCCCACTAGCTATGAAACCATAGACATATTAATATCAATTTGTATGCGCAAGAATCAATACAACACCCACTGGCTAGGCAACCATGGACATATGAATATTGATTTTGTTTTTGAAATGTCGGATTAGATATAAGCACCAAGGCACAAACACCAGGATGTAATACCCCAAAATTGGCACCTATTTAATTTCATCAATTTTGGTGCATTATCTCAATTTTACATCACCAAAGTCCTAGTTCCCTAGGCAATTTTCTCTCCTACATGACTTAATTTGACTTGATGTCAGTTGCAAAGACCTTAAATTGCAATAATCAAATACTAAATGAATTCCTAAGTCTCTTTGACTTTATTAGCTAAATTATCTCTATGATACATTAATTTAATTGTAAAGTCCTATGTGCTTTCTAATTAAATTAAAAATCTACCCCCTTTAGCTAATTACACATAAAAAGGAATTAATAATTACTTGATATTCGAATGGACACACTTTTTTGAATTGATAATTCAAATTACTCGAAGAGTCACCCCCCACGTGTGGCAAATTCCATTTTTTTAATTGAATAATTCATTGTATTTTTGTCTCAATTAGGAATGAAGAGTCCACCGTTTCAAATCAAGAAACTCTTCATTCCTCTTCTGGCTTGGTCTATTTAATGAACCTCTTTTTCTCATTCAAAAAAGAGCAATTTTTGTGAGCATCCTTACTATAGAATTTTTTAGTCTCATATCTCATTATTTTCAAAGATCTTTTATTGCATTATCTAGTTTAATTTCTCATATTAGTGTAATTTCATTGCACATTTAGATTAAATTTGCTTACTTGTTCTTAGTCTAGTATCATCTTTATTTCAAAATCAAATAAAAATCTGCATTTCATATTTCTTTCAAAGTTTTCTAGATTAATTGCATTCATTCTTAGCTTAGTTTCATTTTGCTCATATTTTCTTTCAAATCCTCCATTGTTGAATTGGTCTCCCGGCTGTTGGCTCTCGTTCTGAGAGTATTCAAACAACCCATTCACATAGGAGGCAACAGGTCGCCTCACCATGGAATTTGGATTGAGTTCTTCATACTCTCTCCCAAATTCTATCAAGTGAATAATGACCATGTTGTGTTGTGTTTGATTTAGAGGTCACATTCAGTCACATACATTTTGGCACCCACCGTGGGGCAGAAAAGATTAATTTATGGCCTCATTCTTGATTGGTTTTTCAGTTTTAGTATTGGTTTCAGGTTTTTTACAGCCATTTAAAGTTTGAAAACTTTGTAATATAGTAATGGATGGATAGAATGATGAATCCTATTTCTGATGCTTTTGGTTTGGTTCATTTTTATAAAGAAATGAATAAGTTATGATCATTTTGGTGAAAGTGGGTATTTGCAGATTTGAGATTCTCTGAATACAGTCAGATTAAAATGTTTGGTACAGACAAATTATGAAGAATCAGGAGCTCTAATAATATTCATTGGAAAGATACATGAATTAGCTTTCATTTCCTTTTTATTTGAGTCATTTTTATGCAGATTTGTGAAAGTTATGGGCGTTTGAGTGAAAACTAGTTTTTAACAATCTGTATTGGAGTTGCAGGCAATGATTCATTCTTAGAAAATGATTTATGAATGAGAAAAATAAATAGCTTACATATTTGGAAACTAGATTCATGAATAGTTAATGTAAAGTTTGTTTGGTTTCATTTGGATTCATTTTGAGAAAGATATGATATTCCCTAGGCAGGGTTTGGTGTTTTAAATCTGATTTATGACAGAAAAATTACAGTCTGAAAACATTATTGGTTGAGGAACCAAATGAAATCATAAGACCTTGTAACTTGGGAAATGGTAGTTCTTGATGTTAGCTAAAAACTTCATTCTTTCCAGAAATTTTAATATTGTGATTTTATGGGTCAAATAAATCAATCTTTAAAGACTGTCTTGAAAAAAGCAATGTTACATATCTTACGGTTTGCCATTGATTTATCTTGATTCTATACTTTCGGATGTGTGCTAAATGCTGGATTGCAGATCTTTGGACCTAAGGTGAGTTCTTAAAATCTCTAAAACACTTGGTTTGGGCATAAAATTGAACCTCTCATATGTTTGGCTTGAGTGTTACATGCTTTCATAGAACACATTTTAATTGATGCTCTTAATGGGAAATAAACGAACATAGATTTGCTTTCATAGAAGTTTGTGTTTAAGTGCATGCTTGTCTTTTAAACATTAAGTAATTCTTGGTTTCAAATATCAAAACATCTCATTGAGTAATTGAGGGCATGGATTCATTTCTTGTTTACATGAAGAGTTAAATGCACCACTTTGTGGACTCACTTCATGTTTACTTGGAAAGTTAAATATTCCATGATTCAAACCCTCTTGCACTTATGAGTAGTATTGATTAGCAGTCTTAGATTAATTGTGATTGATCTAGATTGCTATCTTGGGTTATTGGACTCGCTAATCCGTCGGCCCCTCATTTCCGCCCTGTGGTTGCAATCCCAGCGCCACATTAAAGGGGAGGGGTCTATAGGAAAGAAGCGTTAATTGTTCCACTTGGCAACCCTTTTGTGCTTTTTGGAACTCACTTGTTTTCTAGGGTGTGGACTCACTTTGAGTTTGTGTGAGGAGTTAAATGCACCACTTTGTGGACTCACCTCACATTTACTTGAAGGGTTAAATGCACCACCTTTAGTGCTTTTCAATACTTTTGATAGTAAATTACTTACTTTTCATTTTTTTTAGAAGGCCTGCTTGGGGATTTCATCACCTCAAGGGACGACCTTAACTCCCGTGTTCCGACGGAGTATAAATATCGGGAGGTGAATCCAAAGACACCTCTCTTGGGAATGAGTTAGATTTCACTCTTGGCTAAGCCTCAAAGAACTTTATACCTTTGAGAAGTGAAGGAGGAGATTTGGGTTACCGTCTCCCCCCGGCTGTGTGATTTCAAATTCTTCTCATCTATGGATTTGGGCCTCACGTACCTTGTGTATATCGAGGACTCCCTTTAGAAAAGCCATGTATATCCTTGTAGACAACTTGCTAGGATGTTGTTGTGTTTTAAGTGTCTGCTAAAACATTCTCAAGAACATACACAAGTAGAGTCCTTAGGGAGTAGAAATACTAAGTCACTATTCATGTTCATGCGCAAGGTTGCTTTGTCCCTTGCCCATTGCTTGAAGACTGTTTTCTTGAACTCCTTGATTACTGTCTTATGTGCTTGATCAATGACATAAATCTAATCTGCCTTTTGTCCATGATTTGTTTTTCTATTTTCCTGTCATTCACCGTCAGAAACTAGTTGTCTTGAGTTAGGAATTGATCGATCTTTGCTTTGACTCATATTGTCTCTCATTAGTCTACCTTATCTCATTGTGCTCTTGTACCTTGCATTGCGATTGTCTTATCTCGGCTGTTCTAGCCATCTCTTTTTGACAATTCGTACCAGGTTCATCTTGCATCTTGGCTGTTCTAGCCATTTATCTCCTTTCATTATCTTTGAGACAGAGTCTAGCTTTATCCCAAATCTTTGCTCATTACACCTTCGTTTATGACTGTCACGACTTGAAGTAGCAAGACTTATCCCATTCAGAACGCTGATCAAGATCAAAGTAAACCTTGTAATCGAGACATAGGTCATCCTGAATCTGTTGCAAAATCTAAACTTCGTGAGGAATCCTCACATTCTTCGTCATTCCAAGAGTATTACAATCCATTGTTTCAGATACAATCTGACTTACTATTTCAAGAATATTATAACCCATTGTTTGAAGACCAGCAAGACTCTGAAGGGTCACTTTCTAAAATTAAACCTATTGATCCTTTTGAACCTATCAACTCTTTCATGAGCTCTCATAATACTACCAACAAGATGGGAGATCCAAAACCTTCAAAGTTGGTTTTCAATCTCAGCTCTAACATGCCAAAACCTTCAAAGTTGGTTTTCAATCTTAGCTCTAACATGCCAAAACCTTCAAAGTTGGTTTTCAATCTCAGCTCTAACATGCCAAAACCCTCAAAGTCTGTCTTTAATCTTAGCTCTAGCATGCAAACAGTCAATGCCACTGAGAAGGCTACAACAGAAGCTCAACCGCCTTCTAGATTTGCTAGAAACAAACCTTGGATCCCTCACTGTGACATGATCATTGCTCCAGGGAGCAAGGATACTCCTAAACCCAAAACTCCCTTTGTCTTGCGAGGCCCTGCACCTCCCTCTTATAACTACACAAAATCTCTAGCTTGTGCGAATGTTATCCCTCGATCTCATGCAAAGATTGTTCTCAAAGGTCCCGAACCTTTGACATCTAGACCAAAACTATCTATTGGTAAAGCCCTCACTGAGGAAAATGTCCCCAAAGATCTCGATCTCAATCAGTTCCAATCTATGGTGGGTCATTTGACCTCGCCTCATTATTTATCATTTTCCAAAGAAGATGATCATTCCTTAAGCCATCCGCATGATGCTCCCCTGCACACTGAAGTTATGATAGGCCCCAAGAGTATCCCCCACGTCCTCATTGACAATAGTGCTAGCCTAAATACTTGCTCTGCTAAGATGCTTACCCAAACAATAGATAGCTTTGTTCCTGCCAATAGAGAGTCCACTGAGTTTTATGATGCTAAGCTAAAAGAAATAGAAAAGACCTTGAAGATCAAAGATATTGGCATGGGGGAATATCAGATTGAGTCTGTCTTGTCATTGACAACTCTCCCTCCATCTCCACATTCCTATGAAGAACCCTCTGAAGATAGATTTGGTATTAGCTATCAGAGCTATGAGCTTGACCAACCTAGCTACAGCTTTCACTCATGCAAGGATTCAAATAATGAAGAAACAAAGATTCAGCCTATGACACATGAAAGATCTTTGAATGTTCAAAATTTTGATTCAGACTACCAGAAAGAGTCTTATCTACCTTCTCAAGTGCTTCAGGAACATGATCTTGGTCCTCACCAGGAGGATTTTATACACTCTACTGAACAGATTTCTACTACTGCAGCTACTACTGAATATGTCACTGCCTCTAATGGCACACATACTGATTGGGAGAAACTGTTGGATGCTTCCCTTATCTTTGGTATGCCTCAAGGTATGCCTATTCTAGATTGTTCTACCACTTCTACTGTTGAACAAAATCCTACTACTGCTGATTCCAATGATACACATACTGATTGGGAGAAACTGCTGGATGCTTCCCTTATCTTGGGTATGCCCTGGGGTATGCCTACTCTAGATTGTTCCACCACTTCTGCTATTGAACAAACTCCTACTGTTGCCGACTACAATGGCACACATACTGATTGGGAACAATTATTGGATGCTTCCCTCCTCTTGGGTATGCCTCAAGGTATGCCTATTCCAGATTACTCTGCTGCTTCTACTACTGAACAAGATCCTGCTGTTGAAGAAACATTTCCTTTGACAGATGATAGTGATGAAGAAAGTCTGCCTCCGACTATGTCTCTAGCTGAATCGGACTCTATATCAGATGCTACTACAGAAATACCAGTTGATGCTATGCACTTATATGCTAGTCTTAACAACTCAGAAAGAGGAGAAATTTATGATCCTCTAGATCAAGCTATTGATGACAATCCTTTCCACCCTCCTGTGGAGATCATTCCTATGGCTCCTAGGCCATCTGCTCCAAGTTATACTTCTATTGCTCCAACAAATCATGGGTATGCGAGACCCCATCTTGTTACAATCTCATGGAATCTTGGTAGATCCAGAATTGAAATGGTTCCTAATCGTGCACTCTTACCACCTGAAAGGGGACCTGACTCTTGGAATAGACCATCTTGGTTAGGCTCCTCCAAACTTATCTAACTCTTCTAAGATGACTCACAATCAACAACACTCTATGGAAGATTACTTTCTTGATCTACCTGATGCATTCATGAATGATGAGGATGATACTAATATATTTGCACTTGAGCCCATCCCATCGATTTCTCTTCCCTCTTCATCTCCCAGAAAAGTGGCCTGTTCACTTCCATTTCCACCTCTCCACCTGAACCAGTCATATAAGCCTCTTTCATCCACCATTCCTGAGTCTTTTGGAAGTAACTTGGATGTACAACATAAAAACAAAAATAATAAGAATCCACTTATATCTCAAGGTCACCATGTCCCATCTAATCGACATGTGACTACGAAGAAAGGAAAGAAACAAAGGTGTTCAAAAGACCGCAAAGGTCCTCAAAAAGAAGAAGACAATCAAAAGCTAGAAAATAAAATAAAAAATGGATCTCGAAATCCATTCTATAGGCATTGTCATCAAAAGCACCTCAAAGTAAAGAAGAAAAAATTCAAAAGCTATGTGGATTCCAAAGAAAGAAAAAATCAAAGTTGTCATTTGAGCTTCCAAAATTCTCATGCTTCCCTCCATTCCATCACCCTTGCCTCTCATACTTTACACTCTTCACTCCATCTTGCCTTGTCCCAAAGTGCATATCAGCATCTCCTCATTGCTAATGACATGACTAAGAGAAATCTAGAATGTACTCTCCCTAAGCGTTTAGAGCGTGGGAAATCTTACAAAGAGTTAAGGTGTGTCCATGAGGATATTTATGGGTCTCACTTAAGTGATCTTTCCTTGACTATGGATCTCTTGACTGTTGGACACTACTGGTTGGCTCTCCTGTTACTGCTACAACATCTGGTTCTGATTCTACAACTTCTCAGCTGGCTACTACTACAAATGACTATGTTTCTAGAGATTCCTACTAAAGGAGAGCAACTCAAAGAGCCCATCAACGCTCTTCATCTAAAGAAATTCTACAGGTGACATTCTCTATGTGCTCATGTACATATTTATTGGTCCTGAAAAAATCTTAAAAATTGATATATTGCAAAAAATCCTAAAAATTGCAAAATGTCCTTAAAAAAATGATCATCTTAGTGAAAACCTGGCAAACAGGCGCTTTGATGTATCTATTATCCTGGTGAAAACCTGGTAAACAGGCGCCTTGATAATACAAAAAAAAAATAGAAAATGTGAAAAATACAAAAAAAATCAAAAAATGAAAAATACAAAAAAAATGAGATATTCAAAAAATACAAAAAAAGAGAAAAAAGAGAAAAGTACAAAAAAATTGAAAAAGAGAAAAATGTGCCATTGATGAAAACCTAGTAAACAGGCGTCATGGTAGCAAAAATAGAATCTCTGCCAAGATGGTGAAAACTTGGTAAACAGGCGCCTCTTGTTTTCCTGAAGTAACATCTCATCTCAGCGTCACTTGGCTCTTAGTTTCGTGCTTTAGTTTCCTACTTTCCTGCTTTAGTTTGTTTCCTGCTTTGGTTTGCTAGCTCATGTGCTTGTCTTTGAGTTTTCCTCGACTCTTCATGGATTGGAACTGGTTCACACTTGGGGGCACCTGCCTAGTCTAGGGGGCATTGTCCTATCACTTTCGGAAACTCTTTTGAGCATTGGTCGCTAGTGGTTTCCCCTATGCTTGCCTACAGATATCTAGCTTTCGTTCGATCTCTCTTCTTCGGGATTTCTCCCTTATATCAATCACCAGTGATTATCACTACGTCTGCCTATTGTCATTATCTCATTGAGACTTCAAACGTTATCTTTCCGAATCGACTTCAATCCGCTTGAACACGAACTTGAACTGAAACTTAAACTAAATGTGTGTTCCTTTGAGGCTTGCTGAGCTTTGTTTTCTTTGAGTGCTTGTTTGTTTGCTTTGCTTTCTTTGCTTTCTGCTTGTTGGTTTAGTTCCAACGATCCAAAGAATTCATTTAAGAGGGGTGTCCGTCTGTAAGAGCCTCTATCTCGTATTGGATGGCCATGCGTACCTTGACTCCTTTATATGGATGCTTTGGTGAGGTTGGTTCTTCTCCTTGTCTTTTGAGTGACTTCTTTCTGCTATTGATGAAATTGTAAACGCTCGTCCTGTTAAGTGAACGTAAGGGTCACTGCGAGCAATCTTTGGCAAAAGAAGGAACTCTTGCATGCTTGGTGTGTTTGTTTGCATGAGACATTCAGGTCATTCTAGCATTTATGCTCTAATGCTTATGTTAACTTGCTAGATTAAAAGGAATAGGTGTTCAGGTCATTCTAGCTTCTTGTGCCTTAATGCTTACACCTCATTCTGACAAATTTAAGACTTATGTCATATTCATATTCTCATGTTGGGGATAATTGTATGGCATCTTGCGATTGTCCTATGCTTAAATGAACTCAATGATGATAAATACGATGAGTCCAACAGCCGAGTCCGGAGGATTGCATTTGTTCATCCTAGGCCTGCATTTAGACTTGCATCTTTCATTCTAGGCTTGCATTTGGAGTGCTTTCTTGTTGCTCTCTTGATTGCTTTCTTTTGGATCTGCTCATCAAAGGTTCTCATCTTTTGTCCTAGTCTCATCTTGGCTGCATCCTTTTTCGGGATCGAAATCAAAATCTGACATCTCTAGATAAGCTCGAAATCGTGTTTTAAATTTTGTGATCCTTTGGGATCGGATGCTTGTGCAGTCAACCTTCTGGTATCATCTTCCTGCCAGATCCTCATCTTTGCATCATGTTCTCAAATCTTTGCTTCTTTTCATCAAGTCAACCCTAGTCAAAATTTGGTCAACCATGGTCAACCATGGTCAAACATGGTCAACAAGACCTCTGCTTTGCTCCGTTTCACTTCTATAGCTTCGCGAATCTAGTCTAATTGCTTTTGCTCTGCAATCTCTTATTGTTTATCATCTTTCTGACATGTCATCTTTCAATTTCGCTCCTGAGGGGGCAGGATGATTACATCATTTGAATCTTGTCGAATCTATTCTTGAATCAGTCTGATTTGAATCATCAGTTCTCATTGCTAGGGGCATCTTGGTGCCTCGCATCTTGTTATCTTATCATCTATCTCTTAGGTATCTGAGCAATCTAACTCAGATCCTCAAGGATCATTCTTTGTTCTGGAGATGGTTCTTGAAATCTATTGGGTATTGGGGCAATCTAACCCTAATTCCTGGGAGTCAATCTTTGTTCTGGAGATGACTCTCGAAATCTCTTTTAGACCGTTATCTGGGCAATCTAACCTGGGTCTCGGAGGACTAAGCTTCGTATTGGGGCAATCTAACCCTGATTCGGAGATAGTCCTAAATCTGCATCTTCATCAATTGGTATTGGGGCAATCTAACCCTGATTCTGGTTCTCTTTTAAAGATCGTTGTCTTCACAATCTAAATTAGACTTCAAAAAATTCATGCTTTGATCTGCTTTCATTTGTCACTTCAGACTATTCTTTGAATCAACGTGATGTTCGCACATCAATTCAAAGAGGGGCAAATGTAATACCCCAAAATTGGCACCTATTTAATTTCATCAATTTTGGTGCATTATCTCAATTTTACATCACCAAAGTCCTAGTTCCCTAGGCAATTTTCTCTCCTACATGACTTAATTTGACTTGATGTCAGTTGCAAAGACCTTAAATTGCAATAATCAAATACTGAATTAATTCCTAAGTCTCTTTGACTTTATTAGCTAAATTATCTCTATGATACATTAATTTAATTGTAAAGTCCTATGTGCTTTCTAATTAAATTAAAAATCTACCCCCTTTAGCTAATTACACATAAAAAGGAATTAATAATTACTTGATATTCGAATGGACACACTTTTTTGAATTGATAATTCAAATTACTCGAAGAGTCACCCCCCACGTGTGGCAAATTCCATTCTTTTAATTAAATAATTCATTGTATTTTTGTCTCAATTAGGAATGAAGAGTCCACCGTTTCAAATCAAGAAACTCTTCATTCCTCTTCTGGCTTGGTCTATTTAATGAACCTCTTTTTCTCATTCAAAAGAGAGCAATTTTTGTGAGCATCCTTACTATAGAATTTTTTAGTCTCATATCTCATTATTTTCAAAGCTCTTTTATTGCATTATCTAGTTTAATTTCTCATATTAGTGTAATTTCATTGCACATTTAGATTAAATTTGCTTACTTGTTCTTAGTCTAGTATCATCTTTATTTCAAAATCAAATAAAAATCTGCATTTCATATTTCTTTCAAAGTTTTCTAGATTAATTGCATTCATTCTTAGCTTAGTTTCATTTTTCTCATATTTTCTTTCAAATCCTCCATTGTTGAATTGGTCTCCCGACTGTTGGCTCTTGTTCTGAGAGTATTCAAACACCCCATTCACATAGGAGGAAACAGGTTGCCTCACCATGGAATTTGGATTGAGTTCTTCATACTCTCTCCCAAATTCTATCAAGTGAATAATAACCATGTTGTGTTGTGTCTGATTTAGAGGTCACATTCAGTCACATACACAGGATGACCTGAATATCATGTCCATTTTGATATAGCAATTTGCATTTAACATACACATCAAATAGTCAAGAGATCATTCTAAATCCAGTGTGAATTACCCGTAGTGACCCTTTATCATTCACATCCTTAGGTAAGATCACATTTCACAGTAGGAGAAAGAACTTACTCAAAAAGACAATAGTGAGATCAAACTTCCTTGAATTTTCTGGGTATCAATGGTCGAGGTACGCATGGCCATCCAATTCGAGATAGAGGCTCTTATAGTCAGACACCATTTCAATCTAGAATTTCCAAAGTTGTTAGATTTTCACATACAAGAAGAAAATAAAGAAAAGATTATGCCCCTAGTCATCACTCTCTAAATCCTATAAAGGACATCATCGAAGAGCTCGAAGGGACACAATATGCAAAAATCTCAATGCGAATCAGTAAGCATACAAGGAGATAAAAGCATGTAAAAAAGCATAGATTGTTTTCAGTTTGATGTTTGATTGCATTGTTGTAGATGCAAAATCCTTTCTGGAGACGAGACAGACTTGACTGACTCAAATGAAGCTTCAAAGGACTCTGACTAGATATGATACGTCTAAGATATACTGGAGACCATAGGATATGACAGTGATTGCCCCCAAGTTTGAACATTGATAGGATATAGACACTTGAGCTAATTGGTGTACAGACTGACTTATTCAAAACTAGAAATGCAGAAACAAACCAGGAGATATGGACAAACTAAAGCAAGACTGAAAGCTGGGAAAGACCAAGATTGCGCTGATAGATGGAGCATTTTGAAACAAGTGGCACCCATTTGCCAGGTTTTCACCATCTTAGCAGAGATTCTATTTTTGCTACCAAGGCGCCTGTTTCCAGGTTTTCACCAAGACACTTTTTCTTTTTCTCATTTTTTTTGTATTTTTCATTTTTTCAATTTTTTTGTACTTTTGATATTTTTTGATTTTTTTGTGAATCATCAAGGTGCCTATTGCTAGGTTTTCACCAAGATGTTCATTTTTTTAAGGACTTTTTCTAATTTTTATAATTTTTTCAGGACATTTTACCATAGACTGAATGCCTTAGGCATAGAATTTCTTCAGATGGAGAACGCTGATTGGTTCTCAGAGCTGTTCTCCTTCAGTTGTTGAGAGTTGATAGGCACCAGAGCCAAAAGTAGTAGTGATTACAAAGGGACCCAACCAATTGGGTTCGAACTTCCCCTTGCATTCTCGATGTGATTGATTTTTAGGATTTTCTCTCAAGATTAGATCACCAACCTGAAATTCTCTGTGTCTGACTTTCTTGTTGTAGCCTCTAGACATTCTCTTTTGATATTCTCTGAGATGATCATATGCTGCTTGTCTGCGCTCATCTAGTAGTTCCAGTTCTTGCAACCAAGACACTCTATAGTCATCATCAGTTACTAGACCATGCATTCTGATTCTTAGTGATGGGATTTCAACCTCAATAGGTAGTACCACTTCAGACCCATAAAATAAAGTGAAAGGTGTAGCCCCAGTGGGAGTTCTGATACTAGTTCTGATACTTGTTCTGATACTGATTCTGATATTGATTCTGATAATTGTTCTGATACTTGGTTCTGATATTTGTTCTGATACTTATTCTAATACTGATATACTTGATAGCATCTTTTTCCATTGCAAACTCCCAAGTAAGATCATATCGTGCAGTCCCAATGTCTAGCAAGGTGGGGAACAAGAGGGATTGACAAGCTAGTGCAAGAGATGGAAGACAAGAGAATGAAAGAGAATGAAGGGAAGAAATCCTCAAGGTAAAACTCCTCAAGAATACTCAAGCTAGGGAAAAATTGTCATGTAAAGCACATTTGGACAAGCAATGAAAGGCCAGCATAGGATAAGTCACAAAAGCGTAATGTCAAAGAAGGAAAGGATGTAGTCTAAAGGAGTAGACATGTCAAGAGGCTTCATAGCACCGTGTTTTACTCTTTTTTTTTTTTTTTATTAGATCAAGACCAAAGGGGAAAAGGATATCGATAGGAAAAAATGAATGGAGGAAGATAGACATGAAGGCTAAACAGGAAGGGAATGAAAGCAAGATCATCATAAGATAGCTCACAAGATAGCCAAATGTTCATGTATAGATCAACATTGTCAAGATCAAAGAGAGAAGATGGAATGGATGAAACATGCAGAAAGAACTACGCATGATGCTTGATTGCTAGGTTTTCATTATGGTACTTATCCAAGGTGCCATAAGGGAGTGGTTTTCACCATAGGATGAATTTATTTCTCTTTACTTTTGCTACCAAGGTGCCTGTTTCCAGGTTTTCACCAAGGCACATTTTCAATTTTTATATTTTTCTTTTTTTTATTTCTCTTTTTGGAAGAAGGCAAGCTTTTTAGATAGTGCTCCTTGAAAGGATAAATCATGATATGCCAAGGATTCAAAATGATATGCTCAAAGATGCTGATAGGGAAAGGGAGATGGAAGAGAAAAATGGAGGATAAGGTTTTATGTAAAGCGAGTGAGGTTGGAAGATAGGAGGAATAGGCAAATGAGGAAAAATGATAGAAGGTAGAAGGATAATGCATGGAAGGATTGTAAAAGGGTAGATGGAAAGGAAGGCAAGCTCAACATCAACACATACCTTGAAGGGTGGTGAGAGGATGGAGGAATCGTGAATGAAGGAATACGTGAAGGAATATGACAAATGGATATCAGAGGTTGTGGTTTAGGTGCATGGAATGGAAGAATATTTTTGGAAGAAGATGAAGTGGAAGCCTTCGGAAGCTTGAATGTCAATTTCACTTTTTGCTCAACACTAGAATCTTTCAAGAGAGACTTTGGAATCCATATAGCTGTAGGCTTTTTATTTCCTTTTGATGATCTAGAGAGAATATCTTTAATGATGGATTTTGGAACCCATACTTGTCTTGTAGTTTTTTTCTTAGATATCTCTTTTGACTTTATGCCTCTGTGTCGATTAGAGGAGACATGGTGATCTTCTTTTTTTGATGGATTCTTATATTGCTTCTTTTTCTTGTATTGAACATTCAAGTTACTTCCAAAGAAATTGGGACTTGTGGAAGAAGAAGGAGGATATGACTGGTTTAGATGGGTGAGTGGATGAAAAGGATTCAAGGGTGTGCATCTATGTTGATCTTGAGGAAAGATGGGAGATGGAGGGACGTAAGGACCCAAGATGGAAGGTAGACGTGAAACCCTTTGTAATGGTGGAAGAGGTCCAAGGATGGAAGTGGAAGACGCAAAAAGATAATCAACAAGTTCATCAACATTTATATGACAACCAAGGACATCAACATCTTTAGAGTGAGCATTAGGATTTTCAATAGGATCGTGAACATCTTGAATAGGAGCACCTTCTTTGATAGGATTGTTCAAAGCTTGCAAAGACTTAGGAAGAGTAGAAAGTGGAAATGAACATGGAGTGGTAGAATAAGAAGATGGAAGGCTTTGATCTGAAAAAGGATCTTCAGATAGCACAAGCACATAATTTTTCTCTTGATTTTTAATAGGCTTAACATTGGAAGTAACAACATCATTTTTACCAACCTTAATGGAAGTATCATCTTTGGAAAGCACAAGTGTGGTAAGGTTATTTTGATTGTTAATAAGCTCAACAGTGTAAGTAGTAGCTTGATCTTTCTTAGGTGAAGACTTAAGACATGGTGGAATGCATGAAAAAGGGTGTGCAGGATTTAAAAAACCCTGAAGCGGATAAGAGACATCATGAAAAGGATTGGATGACATGGAGGCTTCTTGATCTTGATCTTTCTTTATGTTCTTTTCTTCATCATTTTTAGAGTCCTCTTGACATGGAGCCACTTCTAAGGACAAGGAAGCATGTTGGGATTGTATGGAAGACTTTGGAAGAGATGGTGAAGGACTAGCTAAAGTAGGCATTATAGCATATAAAGGCTTAGGCTCTTTAGGTTTAGCATTATTAAAAGTATTTGCAGCCAAGTGAAGGTTAGCTTGAGTTTCTTTAAGAGGTCGACTTGGAGGATAACTATAGGGAACCACATGAAAAGTATCAGGGCTTGTGTTGGATGAAGGTTCTATGAAAGATTTGAAAGACTCGGAAGCTTTAGGAAATGTACGGGTATTGGAGGAAGTAGGGGATGGAAGGGAACCATCACAAGACAAAGGTCCAACATTAACATGATCTTGCTTGAGAAGATAATCTTTATTTTCAGTAGGAGAGTCTTTAGGAGAAGGATTCTTATAATATTGATGCTTCAAGCTAGCATGATGCATTTTATAGTCCTCGGCAGTAGTAGATGGATCATAATCAAGGTATTGTCCACAAAAGCCATCAAAATCTCTTTCAAAATCAGAATCATATGGATCACCATCACGATCTATCCAATGTGACATCCCATTTCCAGTAAGCAGGAACACATGATGAGGAGGACTCTTAGGAACAAAGGTGTCATAAGTATCATTATATTGTCTGTTATCATAGTCATCCTAGTCTCCAAAGCTGGATGTGTCAATCTCTGTGGAAGAGGTATCATAAGGGTTATCATGTTACTCAAATTCTGTCTGGGGGCATGATGACATGTACAAGTCTTTATCAAATGGAAAACAGTATAGAGATTCCATGGAGAACTCTTTAGGGTCCTTTTCTTTCTTAAGATTGTTAAGTTCAACTTGCATAGCTTGCAGCTGCTTCATCATAGTGGTGATTAAAATTTCTTCCTCATGTGTACTAATTCTTTGAGACATGTATACTGATTTTCAATGGCTACTGCTCTGTTCTTGACACAATGATTTGTTCGACAGATTTTGAAATTAGGCTGAAAAAGCTAAATATCTGGCAATTCTGACAATTTTCTGACAACTTTTCAAAATTTTCCCAAATGACTTTCTGCAGACTCATATGACAGTTGGTAGGCAATGAAATGATAGTTGCAAAACTCATACGATAGTTGGGTAGAAATGAAACGATAGTTGAAAATCTCATACGACAGTTGGGTAGCAATGAAACGACAGTTGAAAATCTCATACGATAGTTGCAAGATTTTGACTTTGAGAATTTGCTGGCATGGAAACTCGTATGACACTGGGTACTCAATCATACGACAGATGGGTTGTAATGAAATGACACTTGGAAAAACTCATATGACTTTTGACTTTGAGAATTTGCTGGCATGAAAACTCATACGACACTGGGTACTCAATCATATGACAGATGGGCTGTAATGAAATGACACTTGGAAAAACTCGTATGACTTTTGACTTCCTGAAATGATTTTTGACTCCAGAAAGGATTTTACGTCAATTTTTGCAAAATTTTGAGCTTGCAAATTCAGATTGTTTGCAAATTTCAATGTCCAGATTTGAGGATTGTAACAGATTTGTTCATTTTCAATGATTTACTGCCTTCTAGTAGGTGCGAGATTAATGTTCTCAGATTGTTATCAAGATCAGTGACCTAGACAACACCTAAACGAAGGATTTGAATGCAAAACTGATATGAAATATGAATGCAATTAATCTATATTTTGATATTTTCTATGCAATAATAATGAAAAATTGATATGAATCTATGCTAATATGGAAATTGATCTAACAATGATATGAATCTATGCTAAATGATATGCAATGCTCAAAACTAGAAAGATCTCACAATAGCTTGGATTCGCAAAGATGATTCTTTAGACTCCAATTCGATAGCGTGAGAATGCAAATTCGTGGATGAATTATGAAGAGCTGAGCCTTGATTTATAGAAATCTAGGGCTTTGGAGGTGCATGGAAGAAAGCCATAAATCACTCAGATTAACTCAGCTTGATTTTTGAGTTATCTGATAATAAAGATAATTTAATTCACAAAAACATGCAAAAGCTAAGTTTTAACTCAAAATAGAGTTTAGCTTTAATTGATAATTGATAGTTGTCTACTTTTGTTGATTGTGCATGTTTTATTTATGAATTAATTTAATAATAAAGTGATTTATTCTCAACTTAACTAGTTTTTGAAATAAAATAATTAATTTATGGGTTAATCAATTATTTTATCAAACTTTTATTAAAAATTATATTATTAAATAATGACAACTTGCTTTAATTAATTAAATAAAAATTTAATCAATTATTCATAGGATATTGAATTTATTGTCAAAATTAAATAATATAATTAATAATAGATAGAATTAAATTTAATTAAACAATTAAGTGGCAAGATATTAAATCTAATTAATTAAATATGAAAATATTCAATTAATCAAACTTAGGATAAATGTGATTTATTGCCAAATAATCATTAAATTAAAGATAATTATGATGATTAGGAATATTGCTAGGAATATTCCCCGATGCAGAATTTAAGATAATCAATTATGATTCGATGATGTTTATATGTGCCTTAGATTAGGACTTCGATGTTGATTTTGTTCGATGTGTTGATATAGGATATTAATGAACTTATAGCCCTTTTTTGGGGTATTACAGGAGACACACCTAGTAATTGGGATTCTGTGTTGGCACAAGAAGAGTTTTCATACAATAATTTAGTGAATAGGAGTACTGGAAAAACACCATTTTAATTGTGAATGGCATATAACTGAGAGGTATATCTGATTGAAGAGACATTGCTGATGAAAGTAAGAGAAGTGCTGAAGGAGTGACATTTGCTGAGTACATGAAGACATTGCATGAAGATGTGAGAATCAAGCTAGAAGAGAGTAATAAAAAATACAAAGATAGAGCTGATAAATCAAGAAGACATAAGACTTTTGATGTTGGTGATGAAGTGATGGTTCATTTGAAGAAAGATCAATTTCCTGTTGGAACATATGGGAAGATGAAGATGAAGAAGTTTGGACCTTGCAAGATTTTAAAGAAATTTGACAGTGGAAATGCATATGAAATTGAGTTACTTGATTGCATGGACATATCACTGATTTTAAACATTGCTGATTTGTATGAGTATCATGAACCTGATGAAGACATGATAGTACCGATGGCATATCCTAAGAAGTGGAATGAAGAAGTTGAGTAGATTTTGGAGAAAAGAGCTAGCAAAAGAACAAGAGGTAAACAATATATCAAATATTTGGTAAAGTGGAAGAATAGATCGATTGAAGACAATTCATGGATTTCACAGTCTGAGTTGGATGAAGCTTGGATCATACCTACTGAATGATTCAAAGAATCATTTCTAAATGACCCCTCGTGTTTGATGTAGGAGCATCTCGGGTCCTTGGCAATCCTCTGTCACCAAAAACATATTTGAGTTTGTTTGTGTTGCGCGGTTCATGCTTTAACCAAGTTGGCTCAGTAGTTGGTTGGTTACCGAGTATGGTCAGTTATCTCCTAGGCGGTCAGTTGTTTCACTGGCACTCGACAATTCTTGCCTATTGCTCAACCATCGTTGTTTACCGAGAAGTTTATTTTGAGTTTCTGTTGAGGCCAACTTATGCATTGATTATGGGTCACAAATTTAATGCTGGTATCCATCATTGGAAAGCGTGTGGTCCTAGATCTAACCATTCCTTCTATTGATTATGGATCTAAAGGCTGACTTAGTTTGGTAGCCTCTTGTATAAGTAGAGTTGTTTGGTTAGAGTTTTAGGAGTCAATTTTTGATAGAAGATAGAAGATAGTAGAATCAAGATTGTTGGCAGATCCTCACATGTTTGGGGACTTCTATAATTCATTGTAATATCTGGCCATAACTGAGAAGGCCTTACAACCTGACATGTATGAATCAATTTGAATGAAGATAATATATCAATGATCCTTCTTTCTCTCTCTCATTGTGTTGTTGTTTCTTCCGCGTGTTGTTGAGCAGGTTGGATCATTAGGGTGTGCCATTGTTTGGCCCCTAAGGTTTGTGCCCTCGGGTCAAGTGGTATCAAGCAGGCTAGATCATTAGGGTGTGCCACTATTTTTTCCCTAAGGTCTATTCCCTTACGTCAGTGCTCAAAAAGACACAGCAAGTCACTTTTCCACCAAGAGGTCTTCTCTGATGATGAAGACATTGATGAAAAGACATGTAACATGAACTCCTCTTCAGAGAAAACAAACTTGAGAAGACCTTCAAATGAGGAGATTGCAAGGATCACTGTAGAAATTGTTGCCCAAGTGCAAACTAAAAGCATGACAAAAAATGATGGCATTGGTAAAGCTGGAAGGATGTTCATAAAAAATACCACTCCTAAGGAGCCCGCTAGAAATAAATTGAGAAATGATTATACAGTAAAAGTTAAGAATGTCAAAGGTAAGAAGTGGGAACCAAGGGGAGTTAGAGGTGTCAAGGTGTCTAATGTTCATGAAAAAGACACCCAAAATAAAACTAAGAAGTCAATTGATGCAACAACCAAGGTTGAAAGAATGAAGGTGAAAACAACAGTAAATGCACCTGAGAAGAAAAAGGATATTAAGGGAATGCAGGTTGAAATTCCTTCTTCTGCCCCTATTGACATGTTACCAGTTTTAGCTCAAATTACTGTCAAGGTTCCCTTGTTTGAATTATTAAGAATACCTGAACACAAAGACAAAGCTCTGGCATGGGTGGATAGTGTTCATGATAGTAATGTTTCTAGCAATATGAGTGAGCCACAACTAGAAACTTGGAAAGAAGTGGAAGTTGAAGGGGTGGTATCTCAGATACCACCTATGTATTTGGATACTTCTATCAATTCTAGCCTTGAAAACATTGATCCATTTTTCCTAAGCATCATAGTGAATGGAATGGTAGTCAAAAATTGCATGATTGATTTAGGTGCATCAAATATTGTCATGCCTTTTAAAATTATGGAGAGATTGGGTCTTAAAGTTGACACTGTTCAGGGTAGATGTTGTGCAATGGACCAGAGAGAAGTGCTAGTTATTAGAACTATCAATGCATTACCCTATAACTTAGCAGCATATCTAGAGAAATAATTGACTATGAGTGTCTTGGTTGTAGACATTCCTCCTCATTATGGGATGTTATTATCTAGGAAATGGAGTGCTTCCATGGGAGGAAGTTTAAAATGTGACCTCTCATTTGCAACTTTCAATATTGATGGTCAATCTATCAAGATTGAAAGAGAGCCAAGGGTGACCCATATGATTGAAAGGAACATTGATAATGAAACTAATTATTTTATAGATACTGACATCAATTCTTTCAGGGCACAAGTTACTATTCTTGAGAAAGAACTTGTCTTTCCCCCTATTACTGTGGAGGTGAGTACTAAGTCCAAGAAAGGTGATCTATGGGTAATGTACTTTGATGGTGCTAACTGCAAGGATGGTTCAGGTGTAGGTATTCTACTCATTTCTCTTGAGGGGAACACTTATAATTTTTATTTTACATCGAGTTTCTCATGCACAAAAAACATAGCAGAATATGAAGCACTATTGATAGGTTTGAAGTTAGCACATAAGCATGGAATTAAATGTGTGCATGTTGTTGGTGATTTGGAGCTAGTTGTGTCTCAAGTAAGATTAGTTTATGCTTCCAAGAACAAAAGGTTGAAACAGTATAGGAATGTAGTCTGGGATATGATTGAATGTTTTGATGCCTTTAATATTGTGTGGAAGGATAGAAGAAAAAATAAGATGGCTAACCTACTAGCCAATATAGAAATCAATCTTATTGATATCACTCTTGCAGGCCTCTCAAAATTTTAAACTTGGGCTAGGCCTAGTATACCAGATAATATTGAAAACTGGAAAGTTTTTGAGGATGACCAAGATATCTTGAGATTTATGAATTGTGAAGATAAATATCATGGTCGAGAATTGGATTTCTTAGCCTTGGTTGAGACTGCAGAAGGGAAGGAAGTTGTCCTTGGAAATGAAGTCATACAACTTAAAACCAAAAAGGTTCCCAGGGGACTTGTTGTGTAGAGACTGTATTTGATAATCAGGATAGAGTCCAAATGGATACTAAGAAAAGAGACCAGATGGACTTGGAAGAAGTTAATCTTGGTACTAAGGAAACACAAAAGAATTTGTACATTGGAAAAAAAATGTCTCAGCATGTGAGAAAATATTTGATTGAGATGTTAAGAAAATTTAGACATGTCTTTGCATGGTCATATGATGATCTAAAGGTTTACAAAGAAGATCTATTTCAGCATGTCATCCCCTTAAACAAAGATGCTAAACCTTTCAGGTAGAAGCAAAGACCAATCAATCCTACCTTGGCTCCTAAGATGCAAGAAGAATTGATGAAGTTAAGAGATGCTGGAATCATAAAGCCTATCAGGCATTCTTCTTGGATATCAAACTTAGTCCTAGTCAGGAAGAAGAATGGAGACATCAGATTGTGTGTGGACTTTAGGAACTTAAACATCTCTTCTTTGAAGGATAACTACTATTTTCCCAACATGGAAGCAATGCTATAAAGAGTAATTGGATCTGATCTAATGTCCATGATGGATGGTTTTTCTAGTTACAACCAGGTGATTGTTGTTGGCAAGTTGACTATAGTATTGTATATGACTAGATATAGTGTTGTCATTATGGCATCAAAGTCATATAGAGTTTTGGAGTCAGCGCACATTATAGTAAGGTCAGAATATGGCTAAGTATAGAAGATTGGATAGTTAGCAGAGCACCAAAAGATCAGAGCATCAACGCATGTGTGTATGATCAAGTTATGGTATGTGCCCTTCAAGTTAAGATGGTAAGTGTGTATTCATGCTAAGTCTAAGAGTGCATGATCAAATGAGACAGTATGATGAAGATACAGTCAGTTGAAGTGGTACAGACAGTGAATGCCAAAATAGAACAGAGTATGCAGCCAACTGTTAGTATTTTGATTAGCAGTTATAATAATGTTTTGTAAAGACTATGCACCTATTGTAATTAGGTTGTAGAAATGTAAACATCTTTTTTTGTAAACATGCTTGAGCCAATTCACTTGGAAGTGTTGTATGTAATCGGTTATAGGCTGACCTAATTAATTATTTTGTTAGCGCATATAAATATAAGATGTGCCTTTGTAATAAAGCATGGAAGTGGATATAGAGATAAGATAAGTAGAGAAGAGACATGTGAAGTGAAGATATTATAAGTTAGAGCTTTACAAGGGGCTAAAGCATTAGCACACAAAAGGAACCGATTAGACAAGCAGTGTCACAGCACTAGTTCATCCAACAGATATAGTGTGTATCTAAGATCAGAAGATTGTAGCCTTCACCACTTGAGCAGTGAGCTCTAGGATAGTATGTCCCCACCCCTAACAAGGTTATTGTAAAAGACTCCTAACAGGATCCAACCTTTAACCAGGTCATTGTACTAAAAGCATTATAAAGAATAGCTCCTAACAGGGTTGTAGATCTTCTAACAAGGATCATAAAACACTAGTATAGTTCTTAGTGGGTGTCAATTCCCACTAGGGTTTTTACCTATTTGGGTTTCCCCATAACCATATTGGTGTTATGTGTTTTGATTTTTTATCTTGTTTACATTGATGTTCATATTAGTACTTAATCAATCAAGTTAAGATTCAAGAGTTAAGAAATTGTAAAGATATAGTGAACACTGATTCACACCCCCCCTCCCACCCCCCCTCTTAGTGTTCCCATTCCTAACAATTGGTATCAGAGCTTTGGTCCTTTGAAGAAAAGTTTAACCACTTGAGGAGATCAATGGGTTCAGAAGAAGTAAAGAATCTGAAAAAGAATCTTATGGCATCTCTTGAAGACCTTGATAGATCTGAGAAAGAAGTTGAAGAACTAAAATTTAAAGTCAATGGCACACAAGTATTCATCAAGACACTGAGACAAGATTTGAAAAATTGTACAAACAATGATTTGGGAAAAATGGTTAAGAAGATGAATGAGGAGAACACATCTATAAAAGATCAGATTGAAGATTTGGATGAAAAGATAACTAACAATCAAGAAGTTTATGATGAATAGATCAAAGAGAACCTTCAACTGAATGAAGAATTGAGGCAAGAAAACATATAAATCCTGGAGCTAAGAAACAACAAAGAAAAGTTGGAATTTAAGTTGAAAGAGGCAAAGAATCACATTCAGAAATTACACACCGTTCTAATTTGATAGAATCATAGTTATATGCATAGAAGCTTAAAGGAGATACCATTGGTATTGGATTCAATGAAGCACAAAATCAGATTGCTGACATGTGAGAAAAGATGAAAGCACCAGAAGGCACTACAAATACTAAGGAAACTAGAAATCAGACTAAAGCCAATGTTGAACCATCTAAGGATGAGTACAAGCCAGCAGACCAAACTTGTTATGCATGTAACAAGCATGGACATATAGAAAGGGATTGTAAAGAGGTAAGACCTTTCAATGGTTACTGTTATTCATGCAATAAATTTGGTCATAGAGCTATGAATTGTAGAACAAGACTCAGCATAATCAGAGAAATTAGAATCAACCAAATGCAAGAATTTCTTAGAGTATTACATGTTAGATATGTAAATATAATGGTCACTCAACTAGATAGTGTAAAATGGTAACCCATATCAATGCACCGAGGAATTTAAGGCCTCCAATTATTTTTCACTCCTATAACAAGGCTGGACACATCTCAAAGTTTTGTAGATCAAGAATGCAAAGTCAGGAAAGCCCTAAAATGCCAGCAGTATCAATATTGAATGAAGAAGGATAAGTCAAGTTTGTAAAAGCTACAGAGGATGCAAGCTTGATTTGGCTAGAGGCAAAGAAGGATAAAGTTGATAAGCATGTATTAGATGCATCCACAATGGACACACCCTCTACATCTAGATGAATGACCCTCAAGGGCATAGGGGGAGATAATTTAGATCTAGACCTCTATAAAGTTGGTATACTCACCCTAAGAGTATGCACCTTTGGATTTAAAATTTTGGAGACTATCTGATGCTACGTGCAAGAGTGCATTGTCTGATCAATTGCAAGATGGAAGTTGGAAATTCTTAGTCAAACTCTAGTTTATGCAGCAAGCATTAATGGTCGAAATTTCACTTTATAGTATACAGAGACTTATAGATCACTCATTACATTTGAGATAGAGCGATTGGAGACCACAAAAGCCCTAGAAGTTGGATTGTGAAGTGTTGGAGCTTGATTTACTAGCAAAGAAGTGTGATTGATCAGTTGGTTAGCCCTAGTCTGACGTGACAATTTAGAAGTCTTTGAAAATTGATTTGAAGCATTAACCAAGTAAGTCATGGCTATACTTGTTGTATTTGGTTTCATGGAAAGGAAGAGATATGTTTTTAAAAGGCACCCTTTTAAGTCCACCTTAAATGACCTCGAAGGTGCATTTTTAAGAACCCCTATGGGCGTCATGCATGTTGAAGACATTTGTGTGTATATATACTATAAGAAGGAACTAGTTGGACTTGATAGGATAAGTTCGCACCTTGAGTCCATGATGAAACCAAACAAAACATTCCTAGATGAGTTCACACATTTGGAAAACCATCACATTGTTGAGTATGCTACGACATATGAGTTTTATGAATCTGAGTGGATCAAGATATTACTAAGTAGGATTCATGATGACCTATTCTATATAGGTGTAGTGCTAGTTAGAATCATAGGAGAACTCATTCATGAAATGACACTAGGCAAGGATGTGAGGAAATTAATTGAATATGCATGTAAGTCTAGAAGTGATAGGTGTGGTATGAAAATTGAGCCTATTGAAGAGAAAGACATCAATTGATGTCTATGATACTAGGTTACAGGTTTCAACACACCAACAGGGTCAATAGTGTGTCCAAAACCACTATTCTTGTAGCAATTAGACTTGTTAGATAAAATGGAGAGTTCAATCTGTGTGAGATCTTGCACACACAATTGATTGATAAAATTAGACCCATCAAGCATAATAAGACCAAAATATTCAGGTTTGGGTCTCTAATCATTTACATGTACTTCCATATACTTGGAAAGATCTTAGATTTGTACTTAGAAAAAAGTATGCATAAAAGGCCTCAAATATCTCTTAAGGCATCTACTATGAGCACATTCAAGGATTGCATGGAGCTAGAATTGAAGACATTCAAGATCAAAATGTAGATGAGGTACAAGATACCAGAAAGTATTATTGAGAAATACAAAGACAACATTTATTTTATGGTAGAAACTAACATAACATGTATGGAAGTGATTTAGCCTAGAACAAAGTGGATCCATCCACTTGGTTATCAGGTAGAAGAACCAATCTTGGAAGCTTATGAAAAAGTACTACTTTCAAAACCTAAGGACCCTAATGAACCTAGATGGGGAACTTATGAAGAAAAGACAAGGGAAGTTGATGCAATTTTGAATAGTGTAGCAACTAAGAGGAAAGCCTCTGAGATTACATCTGAGATACTTAGAATTCATGGTGTAACATAGGCAGATCTTGACAAAGCAAGAGAAGCAGAGATAGTCTTGGAGATTGAGAGCACATCCACAGTGGAAGCTAAAACTGATGATCCTAAAATGAAGAAAGTCAAGATTGAGAAGACTGATGATCCAAAGGATAAATAGGGTAAAATAGATGTTATCCCTCCGACGCCCAAATATACAATTGATCTAACATCACCTCCTAAGTATAATACAATGACCAAGAGGAAGAAGGAGACCGGTGCAAGCCACCCATCCTCGTGGACAACCAAAAGTAAAAAAAAGAACACTCAAGCACATCCGCAAGTAGTTTTCAGACCTATTCTTCAAGTGTTGAAAACAAGGATTATCGATGAAGGCAAAATTGATCAAGTAGGGAAATTCTATGAGAAATATAGTGAGATTGATAAATCATAAATTCATGGAATGATAATTAAACACATGATCAAGTTCAAGAAGATAGTCTTAGAACTTAAGATAGTAATTCCAGACAATGTGTGGAACATCTTGGAATTCTTGAAAAGATAGGCTATTGAGGAGGATCTAAGAATAAGAGAAAATATTCTAGATGAAAGCCTCCATGTATGTTCTCTAGAAGAGAAAACATTAGTGTTAGGTCTGGTAAGGCCGCACCTAAGAACTAAGACAAGAACTCTGCACATAATGGATAAGAACTGTAATGCCTTGTGGAATTTTCAGATTTTAATTTAAACTAAAAGAATTTGAAAGCATAACACATATATCTTTTATAAATTAGTGAACATATTAGAAATTGAAATATCCTTAGATAAATTTCACATAGAAAAGAAGTTAGTTAATTCCATAATTTTTCCCATTTGAACTTTTAATTTTCAGACTGGTACCCCACTTAAAACAAAATAAAGTTTTGCATAACAAAATACATAATAATGAGTTAAAATCTTCTTTGATATCAATATTTACAACAGTAGCATGAAAGATAAACATAGGAAGTAATTTCCTTTCTTCTATATAATTCTACAACAGTATTTGATATAGGAAACTTGCAGATAGTTATATACAACTATAACCTTATCACATATTTCAGGGATTAGCTTAATAAAAAATACAAGGGCTTTTCACACTTTCAATATTACACCAAATTACAAAAATAGTCAAACTCTTTTCTTCCTTCACAATGACTGATTTAATTTTTGAGAGAAAATTTACCATCTATAAAAAATATCTCTTATCATCTTAAATCTCTTACATTAAAATCCAAAAGACTGATATTCTAGCATTTCCAAATGCAACATATCATATAGTCTCATAGCCTTTTCATTAAGTCTTCAACTAGGAAACTTCAACTTTACACCAAGAAAGCCAAAACCTGCAAACATAAAGATTCTTTCCACATGTCCCTGGAGGCTCACCTCCTAGCCAAGGCCTTTACCAGGTCACCCCCAAGCTTGGGGAAATAGGGGATGGATGGGTTACATTCTCTACATACATACACATTTAGCCACAACTAAAAAATAAGATAGAGAAAAATGTACTCCCTTCCCAAGCTTGCACAAAGAACTCTAACATAGAATCCATACAATGGGTGAAGGTGGAATCTTCCTTATGGAGTCACCTAACTTATAATAAACATCATTTGCAACATGTATTACCAGCCTTCACAAGGCCCTTCCAACCCAAATAGCTCAAATCCATGAGCAACAACAACACCCTTATGGCCCCCAAAACACCCTTATGACCTCCAAATAGCATAAGAAGGTTCTCATGGTTACCCATACAACCATGCACTCATACAAAAAGAAAATCCCAAGTTAGGTCCTTCACCCCAAGTTCTCCTCAAATCCTCCCAAGGATGAGGAGTGAACTTGCACACCCATAACATGAACAATTCAAGAAAGCAACAAGTTTTAAAGTAAATTCACAAAAGAAACCAACAATACAAGATTCACACAAGGAAAATTCAATCTATAAAACTTTCACATAGTGCAATTCTCTCAAAACATATTCAAAGTAATCACAAGTTATAAACCATCAAACTCCTCCTAAGCCAAGGCTAATGAAGAATTGTATATGAGTTCCTCTTGACTCCAAGCTTGCTATCCTTCCCAAGCTACTAGATCAAACTCTCTAGATCTCCTCTTACTCTCTCTCCACTAGCATAGACAAGAATGAACTAGTATCCATGTTTCTAAGTATTTCTCCCTTAAGTCTTTCCAAAAAACATTCTTCTCTCAAACTCCCTTTCCAAAACTGTTAGGTTTCTAGATCTAAGACAAAATGACACTTGCCCTTATCTAAGGTTTGGAATGAATTTCCACATATGAAAATAAGAGATATCTTAGGGAACATTTCCATTTTCGTGCATAACAAAAATGACACATTTGGAGAGGCATATAAGTGGCTTAGGAAAGTGAAAATAGAAGAAATAAGCCCCCTAACCCAAGCACTAGCCTTGGGGCACCAAAATCCAACCTAAACCTCACCCTAGGACTCCACAAAACCTCTCAAAAACCCCAATTAATCATGCATCCGAAAATAGGGTATTGGTTTCAACAATTCTTGGTCCCTTAAACCACCTACCTAGCTTAGGAATGCTCAAGACTAACTAAGGAGAGGGTGGGGTCCATACTCCACTCAACATGGTGTCAAGTGACACCTCACTAAAACACACATCACAAACACATGTGGCATGCCTTGTGTGCAAAAACATTTATACATTTACACAAAGATAAAAATTTACTTACAAACATATATTTCAAACATTGTGAACCATATACATGCAGGCATCACGTTTATGAAAGAAATCATGATATGATGAGGTCATACTCTTCTAGAGTCGACCTTGGTTTTCAACTGATTGCACTTAGATCCATTCTTATTTCCCCAACTTACAACCATGGCCATGTTCCTGCACTCAATTCAATGTCAGTATATCATACAATATTTGCGTTAATAATCATTTCGAAAATGAAGTAATAACATCTAAACTTGCCAATTAAGAATAACTGCATTTCATGAAACATTTCATAAACCACATTATATTCTAATTCTTCTAACATCAAAATTCCAAGTCAATTTCCACATAAGCATGAGATCATAAGCTAATCATAGAACCATGTTTCCACCAATATTCATTATACTGAAAGATATCATATCAATTGCAAAATGTAGAATTCATTTATCATAGATAGTCATAGAACTAAAATGAGCATATAAAGAGTATGACTAATCATTCCAGGTCTATATAAATCATGATGTGGTTTTAAGCAATTTACATAAGCATCAATTTGCCAATTCGAAATCATTTATATGGCATAAAATCAGGTGATCAAATCATCAAGCAATTCTCATAATAATGTCCTAAAAATTCATCAATATATTTCATCACCTAACCTTTAACCTTCACAAAATTTCACCTCGCAACAATAATTCAAATTGTGATTAATCATTTTCCTAAACAACTCATATCAACATATATTTATATCTGAATTGTGACAACTTAGTATTCAACTAAATCAATCATCAAGATGTCAGTCCTAATGTATCATAGGGTTAACATTGTGAGTAAAGAAAACATCATAAAATGTAATGTATTCACATCTACTGTAATCGAACGTTGAAAAAAAAGTAAAATCTTCTTAATTAATCATAACTTAAGCCAATTACTAGGTCTACCATGACGATAATGGAAAAGCTATGATGGGTCTAGGGTGAGGCCTCACATCCTCCCCCCCTAGGCATAAACTTCATCCTGGAAGTTTCCCAACTTATGGTTAAAGTTCCAGAGTTGACATCTAGTTTAGTTCATTAGATAATTTTTGAAATAATGATCTCATTCAATGAGGAATTATAATGTTGATACATGTCAAGGCTATGTTTTACCTTATTTTAAATCCATTCTAACTTTTAAAAGTATAAGCATTGTACGATTGAACTGTCTATGCAAATATCACAATCTAATATTATTCTACATAGTTAACATATCTTCTTCTAGAAACAAGATCACATAAGGTAATTCCTTCTAACACACCAATGTTAGATCTTAGGTCATAAGGAAAAGCACTAAAACATGGGACAATCTTCCCTATAACATAACTCAAATGTATGCTAACTTCACTCTAGATTGTTGTCCCTATGAATTTCAATATCTGGAGTATAGGTCCAATGTTATGCTAAAAGTATCATTGTCTCTTTACAAACCCTTAGTTTATACCAACTTTATATTATATTTGTTTCTAATATCATAATACCTAGGAAAAATATAATAGAGTAGTTTTACAATTCCCTAACATAATTCATCCAAAACAACACAGCATAATCACTTATGACTTCAAGTATGGTCATTCATAACACTGATGACAAGGGAAGCTTCTCTACAGTTTCTCCCCATTAATAATAATAAAATATAATGGATTTCCCCAATGGATCTTCTCCCTCATGCAACCTATCATGAAATTACTTGCCAACAATTTTAAACCAAAATAGCCTCATCAAATAACCATGAAATTCAAAATTTTAAAATTGAAAAGAATGATTCAATAAAGTAAGATTCAAAATGTGGCCACATTGGTAAATCTAACACAAAATAAGTAAAGATAAGTCCTTGAGGCAAATAAGGACATTAAAATAAAGTTTGGCTAAGCAACCCAACACATAATTTAATTACTTTTACATAGTTGCCAATCGTAAAAGATAAACAAATAAATAAATAAACTTGTGAAACAAAGTATAATGAAAGAAAAATAAATTTAGCAATCCATACTCTACCACATTCATTTCATGAAATATGTGACCTTTTAGGTCACTCAGAGGGAGACGGGGAGATCTCATCATATATATACTATGGAAATATTTAAAATAGGTTGATTATGCCCTTACAAGGGTAAGGCACTATGGGTTTTCCAAGAAAACATTTATTTCAGGAGAGAGGTAGACGCACAAAAACTCAGGGGACAACTGCATTTTTACTAATATAAATTTTACTTACTCTATAAATTTCTTTCACTACCTCTAAGCATATTATCAGGGTATTCACATCACAACATCCTCCTCTCCTCGAGAAAAGCCCCCATTGCAACATGGTTCACTAAAGTCTCACTCTCAATAACAAGAAATACATCATCATACTGATACAACATTTAATGCCAATAAGGCATAAAATAACACTATTACAAAACCTACAAGAGTATTTATTTATAAACTTAGGAGCGACCCGAGACACGATTACCACATAATAACACCATGAGCACATCATCTAGCATAATTAACTCATACAGATATTTAGAACATCATAATATCATAAAACTTCTCTAGTGGCTCTATTTGGTGATTGACACTCGATGTCCACCACCATCTCTAGGATATGAGAACTAGTCACTCACTTAGGGTACTACACACATTGCTTCACTTAACACAAAAGGCATTAGGTTAATTAATTTTTATTACTATGCATATGTTTTGTCATTACCACTAAATACACATCATTCTAGAGCACACCCCAGAAAACCATGATGAGGGTTCTCTTACAAGTCTTATACATAGTGAAAAGATAAATAGATTAAGCTCAAGGGTTGGGGTAACACACCCCGAAAGGTTTACTTAATGAAATGATTAATCACATAGCGATAGACCCTAAGTGTTTCTATCGTGAGCCAAGTTGATAAGTAGGGAAGGATCTGCAATCAAACATCATTCTTAAAGGGAAAGACCACATAATTTCCCTAATGCAAAACCTAGGGTCACGATACAAATAACAATAGTAATACTTCAATATTTCAATTAGAAAGTATTATGTTTTAATCTTCAAGCATAACGTTATTCCTAGTTTATTACTTAATTAAATCAATCATTTAAAGGATTTTAGCAATCCTATTAAAGAGCTAATAGTAACTTTGATATAAGGGCTAAGGAAGAATTCATTTATCTAGGTCTCCAAGAAGAAAACCTAAACAAGTTTTGTCATAAATAGGTCTTTGGTTTGATCTATCGGTTCAATATGAAAACATAGTCTAAAAGATTCTAGATCCAGAATAAGGTTACCTACTAGGGTTAAATGCATGGTCACATAGGGTGCTAGATAGATTTAAAAGATAATCTTTCAAGACGAGTTATGGTATCACCTAAGCGATTTATTATAATTTCCTTTATTACCCCTAAGGGTTTATAAATAATTAAAATTTATCTCCTTTAGGAAACCCAAATACAATAGGAGATTTATGGCCAAAATTTTATTTAATAAATAATTAGGATATTTCACAGCTTAAGCATTACTCGTTCTATATATATATATTTTTTCATCCTTAACCCCTTCATTAATAAATTCATACAAATTACCCAAGGAATAATTTTTAACAGAAATATTCCACTTTAGGTCCTTATTAAAATATAATAATATTTCATTGACTAATTAGTCCATTTAAAATAAACCTCAAATTAACTTCGCTAAGTTGAATCAAGAAACTATAAACCCCCATTAAATTAACATCTACTTAACCTATTATAGTTCTAACTTTTCATTTGCTTTCATTCAAATAACAAGATTCATTTGCTGACTTATGTCAAGTTTCATGTTAATGGTAAAATGGCTATTATTTCGTAATAATAAAACCTATTGTGAATCCCATAATAGTTTCGGGTTTATAATGAGTTCAAAATCATTAAAAAAAAAGCCCATTTTCACTCTATAATTGTGTTAAATAAAGATCTAGCGTATAGCTATAATCAAATTACTTTAAAGCCCTAATCTATATAAATTATATACATACAAACTTAATAGTCCATTCTTCAAATCACACTAACATATTTAAGACAATAACAATAAGGTTTAATAAATTTATTTGGAGAAATTTAATGACAAATTTTAAAGTCTAAAGTCTTTTCGATGATGTCCAACTTATAAAAATTAAAGGAATTAAAATAGTACTTTCTTTCTAAAGGGAAGAAAATACACCCTATCAATTTTCAAATATCTAATACTCTACCATAAAACATTAATTTTAAACATCACCTCATTGCTTTCCTATAGATTAATAATTTTAGTATCTTAATATACTAGGAATAACTAAGAACTACATAAACGAGTATCCATATTAATATCGAGCATAGATTTAATAAGATAATAAAATCCAAATTTTAGATCATAATTAACTATACCACCATTTCAATATAGTTCTATTAAATTAAAATAATTTTATTGACTATAACTCCAAACATTTTAACTTTTCAACTCAATATACTTTTAAATAAATTTTACTAAAAGAAAAATGTCATTTACATTAATATTAATGACATTATTTACGAACATTTCTAATGGAAAACTTATCTATAAAATTCTGTTATAACTATAAAATAAATTATAAATGGTGTTCGACTAAAACATTTAATAAAAAAATGAAAATAATGAATGCATAAAAATAATTAGCCTCTCCAAAACCCCCAAACTTGCATACTTATCGAGTTAATATAAATAAATATGAATTATGCTTTTGACTAACACATTTAAGTAAAAATAAAATAAAATAATAGGAGATATTAACATGTATAAACAAGTGACACTCCAAAAACTTTCATAAAAATAATATTATTTTTAAAGTAGTTTCGTTATTGTTATCATTATTAATGCATATATGACATTATTTTCCTTTTTAATTTTTTTTTAATAACGTCTAATTTAAGAAACATTTCCAAAGGAAAAAATTAAATTTATCAATAAATTTTTCCTAACACTAAAATACATTGAAAGAATTTTCAAATAATTCAAATTTGATACGAAATAATCTAAAACAAAAAAAAAAATCATAAATTAATCACTAGCTAATTAATCACAGATTTACCAGCCTAACATAATACATCAAACTAAAGTCTAATCCATCTTTACTAAAGAAAATAAATAATTAAATGAATTTTATAAACTAAATGCCCCCCCCAAACCCTAACTCAAAATTAGGGTTGGGGCCATGTTTTAAACTCCAAGAAACCCTAAATTTTTCATTTGTTCCCTCCAGGTTGCTGAGAGAATATGAAGAAAATCCTTTGTTGTTGATTTCTTATGTGAACTTTAGCAAGAGGGTATGAATCAACAAGAATGCTCTTAATCTCATAAGAGTGTCTCTTATTATTTGAATCCAGATAGTGTCCATTTTTTGATTTAAAATCAGGATACTACTCCTCTTTTTTTTTATGTTTAAGAAAATCAAATGTTCTTCATTTTCCGAATACAATATCATTTCTACAAGTTTTCCTTTCGATTTAGCAAGATGTTGAGCCTGGTTTGTTTGTTTTCTTTTTATTTATATAAAGAACTAGGGTTTAATATGCACGTCTTAGATTTATGTTCACAGATTAGATCCATTTTATCTATTTCCTTCTTAAGGCATGCTGATTCTTTTGCGGTTTATTTTATTACACTATTTATAAGAATAAAAAAAAAATTATTTTGACTGTCGACCTGCAACTCCATTTTTGTGCAGGGTTTGGTGGGTGGGGCGAGGTATTCAACTACCCCACAACCCCACGGCTGGGTACTGCGGTGGTAGCACCGTCATCCCAGCCCTCCTGTGGGAGGATTGGGTATGGCAGTTTTGCCATATGCAACACCTCTGTGGTGCTGCGGGTGGCAGCCGCCACCGCCCGCGGGAGAGGCTTCGACCCCCAACAAGTGAAGCACCTTTTTTTTTTAATATATTTACAAATAAATTGCCGGTTAAAATATATATATATTTTTTTAAAAATAGTATATAATATATATATATATATATATAGATATATATATAGATATATATATATATATATATATATATATATATATATATATATATATATATATATATATATATATATTATATATATATATATATATATATATATATAAATATATATATATATACACACACACGTTAGTATATATATTATTATGGTTCATTAATAAGAACAGCTTAATGTAATATCATTCTTTCTTTTTTAATGTATATAATAATATATATGATGGTAATGTATATATATTATTATGTATTCTAAAAAGTATAGTTTAATATTGCTTGTACATATAGATTTTATTTTATAAATGTATAGATATTTTATATAGATATAAATCTAAACATCTATATTGCATTATATATATATAGATATATATATGTATATATGTATATATATATATATCTATATGTATATATATATATGTATATATATATACATATATATATATATATATATATATATATATATATATATATATATATATATATATATATATATCTATATCTATATCTATATAATATATATATATATATATATATATATATATATATATATATATATCTATATCTATATCTATATCTATATATATATCTATATACATATATATATCTATATATATATATATATATGTATATATATATATATATATATATATATGTATATATATATATATATGTATATATATATATATATATGTATGTATATATATATATATATATATGTATATATATATATATATATATATGTATATATATATATATATATATATATATATATATATATGTATATATATATATATATATATATATATATAAAGACACAGAACATCATAGTCAGTGTCATGATAAGATGAAGAGTGCTCATTCACTGTGGAAGTTGAATATATGGGAGATATTTATATATCTCTTTTAATATTTAGATATACACATATATATTTTTATTAATATGAACATATATGTTATCATTCTTGATTTATCTATTAGGCAGAAAGATTTTATAGAACATTGAATTAGCACAGCTACATTATAATGTCTAGTAAATTTCTCTTCTCATTTCTATATTTTTTTTTTAATAAACAGAGCCTATTAATCATCAAGGCACTATATTTTGTGATTCACATAACTTTTAAAGTTTACAGGTATTCCTATTGTGCAGTTATCAAAATATCTATTTCTCTGAAAAATACACAGGCATATTAATCTCAGCTGATTCATTTCTAAATAAACTCACTGTTTCCTACAACAGACTTTATAATGCACATAAATTCATTTGTATAAATTATAACAAGACAATGCTTGTACATTGTATATATATATTTTACTATAATAGTATTTACAATATTCACTGAAATTTCTAAGGTACTGTTTAGAATTTTTTTTTATTCATACTAAATCAGAATAAAATATGCAGGGAATGACAAGGCCCTAGAGCTAAAATCTGGCTCTGATACCAGAATGTAATGCCCAAAATTCCACAAGGCATTACACAGTTTACAAACTAATATAAGTAAATGCTAATGTTCAAATTTTAATTTAAACTAAAAGAATTTGAAAGCATAACACAGATATCTTTTATAAATTAGTGAACGTATTAGAAATTGTAATATCCTTAGATAAATTTCACATAGAAAAGAAGTTAGTTAGTTCCATAATTTTTCCCTTTTTCCCTTTTAATTTTCAGACTGGTACCCCACTTAAAATAGAACAAAGTTTTGCATAACATAATACATAATAATGAGTTAAAATCTTCTTTGATATCAATATTCACAACAGTAGCACGAAAGATAAACATAGGAAGTAATTTCCTTTCTTCTATATAATTCTACAACAGTATTTGATACAGGAAACTTGCAGATAGTTATATACAACTATAACCTTATCACATATTTTAGGGATTAGCTTAATGCAAAATACAAGGTCTTTTCACACTTTCAATATTAAACTAAATTATAGAAATAGTCAAACTCTTTTCTTCCTTCACAATGACTGATTTAATTTTTGAGAACAGATTTACCATCTATACAAAATTTCTCTTATCATATTAACTCTCTTACATTAAAATCTAAAAGACTGATATTCTAGCATTTCCAAATGAAACATATCGTATAGTCTCATAGCCTTGTCATTAAGTCTTCAACTAGGAAACTTCAACTTTACACCAATAAAGCCAAAACCTGCAAACATAAAGATTCTTTCCACATGGCCATAGAGGCTCACCTCCCAGCCAAGGCCTTTACAAGGCCACCCCCGAGCTTGGGGAAACAGGGGATGGATGGGTTACAAACATACTCCACATACATACACATTTAGCCACAACTGAAAAACAAGATAGAGAAAAATGTACTCCCTTCCCAAGCTTGCACAAAGGACTCTAACATAGAATCCATACAATGGGTGAAGGTGGAATCTTCCTTATGGAGTCACCTAACTTATAATAAACATCATTTACAACATGTATTACTAGCCTTCACAATGCCCTTCCAACCCAAACAACTCAAATCCATGAGCAACAACAACACCCTTATGGCCCCCAAAACACCCTTATGACCCCCAAACAACATAAGAAGGTTCTCATGGTTGCCCATACAACCATGCACTCATACAAAAAATAGATCCCAACTTAGACCCTTCACCCCAAGTTCTCCTCAAATCCTCCCAAGGATGAGGAGTGAACTTGCACACCCATAACATGAACATTTCAAGAAAGCAACAAGTTTTAAAGTAAATTCACAAAAGAAACCGACAATACAAGATTCACACAAGGAAAATTCAATTTACAAAACTTTCACATAGTGCAATTCTCTCAAAACATATTCAAAGTAATCACAAGTTAGAAACCACCAACCTCCTCTTAAGCCAAGGCTAATGAATAATTGTAGATGAGCTCCTCTTGACTCCAAGCTTGCTATCCTTCCCAAGCTACTAGATCAAACTCTCTAGATCTCCTCTTACTCTCTCTCCACTAGCATAGACAAGAATGAACTAGTATCCATGTTTCTAAGTCTTTCTCCCTTAAGTCTTTCAAAAAAACATTCTTCTCTCAACTCCCTTCCCAAAACTGTTAGGTTTCTAGATCTAAGACAAAATGACACTTGCCCTTATCTAAGGTTTGGAATGAATTTCCACATATGAAAATAAGAGATATCTTAGGGAACATTTCCATTTTCGTGCATAACAAAAATGACACATTTGGAGAGGCATATAGGTGGCCTAGGAAAGTTAAAATAGAAGAAATAAGCCCCCTAACCCAAGCACTAGCCTTGGGGCACCAAATCCAACCTAAACCTCACCCTAGAACTCCACAAAACCTCTCAAAAACCCCAATTAATCATGCATCCGAAAATAGGGTATTGGTTTCAACAATTCTTGGTCCCTTAAACCACCTACCTAGCTTAGGAATGCTCAAGACTAACTAAGGAGAGGGTGGGGTCCATACTCCACTCAACATGGTGTCAAGTGACACCTCACTAAAACACACATCACAAACACATGTGGCATGCCTTGTGTGCAAAAACATTTATACATTTACACAAAGATAAAAATTTACTTACAAACATATATTTCAAACATTGTCAACCAGATACACACAGGCATCATGTTTAGGGAAGAAATCACGATACGACGAGGTCATACTCTTCTAAAGTTGACCTTGGTTTTCAACTGATTGCACTTAGATCCATTCCTTTTTCCCCAACTTACAACCATGGCCATGTTCCTGCACTCAATTCGATGTCAGTATATCATACAATATTTGCATTAATAATCATTTTGAAAATGAAGTAATAACATCTAAACTTGCCAATTAAGAATAACTGCATTTCATGAAACATTTTGTAAACCACATTATATTCTAATTCTTCTAACATCAAAATTCCAATTCAATTTCCACATAAGGATGAGATCATAAGCTAATCATAGAACCATGTTTCCACCAATATTCATTATACTGAAAGATATCATATCAATTGCAAAATGCAGAATTCATTTATCATAGATAGTCATAGAACTAAAACAAGCATATACAGAGTACAACTAATCATTCCAGGTCTATATAAATCATGATGTGGTTTTAAGCAATTTACATAAGCATCAATTTTTCCAATTCAAAATCATTTATATGGGATAAAATCAGGTGATCAAATCATCAAGCAACTCTCATAATAATGTCTTGAAAATTCATCAATAGATTTCATCGCCTAAGCTTTAACCTTCACAAAATTTCACCTCGCAACAATAATTCAAATTGTGATTAATCATTTGCCTAAACAACTCATATCAACATATATTTATATCTGAATTGTGACAACTTAGTATTCAGCTAAATCAATCATCAAGATGCCAGTCCTAATGTATCATAGGGTTAACATTGTGAGTAAAGAAAGCATCATAAAATGTAAAGTATTCACATCTACTATAATCGAACCTTGAAAAAAAAGTAAAATCTTCTTAATTAATCATAACTTAAGCCAATTACTAGGTCTACCATGATGATAATGGAAAAGCTATGATGGGTCTAGGGTGAGGCCTCATAAGAACTATGAGTTGGTATCTAAAGAAACTGAGAAAGCTTTTAAGAAATTTTTTTGTAAATAGGCACATGTAACCACCTACTGCGCCCACAACTCATGTGCCCTCTAAGGAAGCCAAGGAGTCAGAGACAACTAATGTACCAAAAAAAGGTCCTCAAGATTCAGAGCCTACAGTGGTAACACCTACAGAGGAAGTGAAGTCTGGGCCCATGACTGAGACACAAAAAGATGACACAATATTTATTGATAATGTAGAGATATCCATGGCAGCCACAGAAAATGACTTGGATAAATTTGAGGAAGCCTTTGTAAGCACAAAAGAGGTTGAAATTCTATGCAGTGACAATTTACCTAAGATACAAGAAGAAGTGTCAATAGAGGATCTAACAGGTGAAGAAAAGGAGAAAGGAGAAGAAGAGGTGAAAAGAAGTGAACCAACAGATGAGCCATCTATTGAAATACCAATTAGAATAAAGAAAGAAGTGATGGATAACACTCCTATCACTCTCATACCCTTAGCATCATTATTTTCAATTTTGACACCAAACACCACAAGTTTGGACTCTTGGGGAGAAGAAGACCTGATTAAGATCAGTGTCCTTGCTATGGAAAAAGAAAAAGAGAAGAAGGTGATGATGAACCCTTTGTTTGTTGAATCAATCAACATTCTGAACAACTTGTTACCTTCAGACAAGAAACTGTCTAAGGTTCATTCAGTTGATGATGTTAGCACCATTCTTACAAACTTCAAGACAAACTTTTCTAGCTTGGAAGAATATGTATCCCTTGTTACAGAAGAGAAATATATGAAGAAGAGATTGAGTGAACTAGTTGGAAACTTTGCACTTGACCTTAGTTCATTGAAGGTAGGTCAAACATCCTTGAAGGATTTCACAGCTAAGGGAAGGAAGATCATTGCAGACTACATGAACCAAGATAAACTAACTGTAGATCTATGCAAGAAAATCCAGGAGGCAAAAACAATGATTGATAATGTAAGAAAATCAGTGGAAGATCCCTCCACCAATGTGAACATGTGCAACAATGTGTACCAGGGGCAAATAGACAAATTATAAAAGGCTAAGAAAGAGATGTCTAAGATAAGGGCAAGGAAGACACAGCTCAGGAATGCTCTTGCACTCTCTCTAGATGTACTTAATCAGAACATCAAGGAGATCGATGCCACTATGGTGACATATGATCAAGGTTTGAGTACAGACTTGGAAAAGATGGAGAAGCTAAAATATGCCTTATGCTCCCATCTATAGACTATCAATACATTGATAGCATTTTGGAAACAAGACATCTAGAGCTTGCAGATTGCTTATCTAGATGTACTTTCTTTGTAAGTACTTGTAGATACAATTTTTTTAGCACCTGTGTCATTAATGTCAAAGGGGGAGTATTGTATGTAGAATATGGAGTATTATATATGATGTAAAGAAGAATTATAGTACAAAGTATAAGGGAGATATAAGCTAGAGTATTTATTAAAGAATGTTGTATAAGGGTATAGTTAGTAACTTCACCATATTCCTTTGTTTCCATTAATGACAAAGTGGGAGATTGTTGGCAAGTTGACTATACTATTGTCTATGAATAGATATAGTGCTGTCATTATGGAAAAAAAGTCATATAGAGTTTTGGAGTCAGTGCACATTATAATAAGATTAGAGCATCAACACACGTGTGTATGACTGAGTTATGGTATGCGCCCTTGAAGTTAAGATGGTAAGTGTGTATTTGAATGCTAAGTCTAAGAGCACATGATCAGATGATATAATATGATGAAGATACAGTCAGTTGAAGTGGTACAGATAGTGAATGCCAGAACAAAACAAAGTATGCAACTGACTGTTAGTATTTTGGTTAGCGATTATAATAATGTTTTGTAAAGGCTATGTGCCTATTGTAGTTAGGTTGTAGACATGTAAACATTTTTGTTTGTAAACACGCTTGAGCCAATTCACTTGGAAGTTTTGTATGTAATCGGTTATAGTCCAACCTAGTTAATTGTTTTGTTAGTGCATATAAATATAAGATGCACCTTTGTAATAAAGCATGAAAGTGGATATAGAGATAAGATCAGTAGAGCAGAGACATGCGAAGTGAAGATATAATAAGTTAGAGCTTTACAAGGGGCTAAAGAATTAGCACACAAAAGGAACTGATCAGACAAGTAGTGTCACAACACCAATTCATCCAGTAGATATAATGTGTATTTGAGATTAGAAGGTTGTAGCCTTCACCACTTGAGAAATAATCTCTAGGACAGTATGTCCTCACCCCTAATAGGGTTATTGTAAAAGACTCCTAATAAGGTCCAACCTTTGACCAGGTCACTGTACTAAAATAATTGTAAAGAACAACTCCTAAGAGGGTTGCAATCTTCTAACAAAGATCATAAAACACTAGTGCAGTTCTTAGTGAGTGTCAATTCCCATTGGGGTTTTTACCTATTTGGGTTTCCCTGTAACCATATTGGTGTTGTGTTGTGATTTTTTTCTTGTTTAGATTGATGTTCATATCAGTACTTAAGAAATCAAGTTAAGATTAAAGAGTTAAGAAATTTTAAAGATATAGTGAACACTGATTCACCCCCCATCCCCCCCCCCTCTCAGTGTTCCCATTCCTAACAATTGTGAAAGAATCAGAACAATTTAAGATAGCTTTCTCAACACCTTGGGGAACTTATGTCTATGTAAGTATTCCTTTTGGTTTAACCAATGCTGGTGCCACTTTCCAAAGAGCAATGGATGTTGCCTTTGTAGATTTTATAGATGCCTTCCTAGTGGTATACTAGGATGACTTAACTACTTACTCCAAAAGGGAAGAAGATCATTGATCTCATTTGGAGAAGATATTTGTGAGAGCTCTGTAGTATGAAATTTATCTGAACCCAAGGAAATGTGCATTTGGTGTTACTGAAAGAAAATTGCTTGGCCACCTAGTAGGGAAGCAGGGAGCACGAATTGACCTAGAAAGAGTAATGGCAATTGACAAGATTCAAAAGATAAAAAATGTTAAGGGAATTCAATCTTTCTTTGGTCAGGTAAATTTCTTGAGAAGATTTGTTACTAACTTTGCTGAGACCTCTAGGCCAATATCTAGGATGTTAAAGAAAGGATCTAAAATAAAATGGGATGGTGAACCTGACAAGGCTTTCAAGAAGATCAAGCAAGAAATCAAGGATGCACCTGTCCTAAAGGCACCCAACTATGGTATTCCAATGCATATCTTTTCTTTTTCTTCTTTTCATACTGTTGTTGTAGTCCTATTACAGAAAAATGATGAGGTTTTTGAACAACCTATTGCATTCTTTAGCAAATCCTTACAGGCTGCAAAATTAAAGTATGATATCAATGAAAAACAAGAATATGCACTTGTTAAGGATGTGAAGGGTTTTAGGTGTTATTTGATGGGAGAAAGTGTGATTTCTTTTGTACCAAGTGCTACAATGAAGGACACATTTTCATAGCAAGAGGTATCTAGAAGGAGATGCAGATGGATAAATAGAATTCAAGAGTTCAACATTGATATCCAGATCACCAAGCTGATTAGAGGACAAGGATTGGAAAAGCTTATGGCACAGTCCAATCTTGATGCAAATCAAGTAAATCAGGCCAAAATTGATGATACATGTGATATGGATAATTGTGTTTGGTATCAATATATTATCTATTTTTTAAAGAATATGAAATGTCCATTGGAAATAGATGACAATAAGAAAAGAACACTAAAATTACAGGTGATCAAATATGTAATTATAAATGAAAGTTGTGTAGAAAAACTTTGGATTGCATACTTTTCAAATGTGTTGATAAGAATCAAGTTGATAAGTTGTTAAAGGAAATGCATGAAGGAATCTATGGTGGACATTATATGGGAAAGACTACTGCTTAGAGGATTTTGAGGGTAGGGTTCTGGTGGCCCACAATTTTCAAAGATGCAGAGAAAGTGGTGAGAAAGTGTGATGCTTGTCAGATATTTTTTGGTAAGATGAAATTTTTAGGAAACATGCCACTAAGACTAGTGGAGATACAAGCCCCTTTCCAATAATGGGGAATTGATTTTATTGGAGAGATACCAAACAAGGCTAGTGGGGGATACTCTTGGATATTAGTTGCTACTGATTACTTTACAAAGTGGGATGAGGCTATTCCCACAAGAAATGTAACAAGTAGAGTAGTGATTGATTTCTAGCTATATAATATTGTCACTAGGTTTGGTTTCCCAGAGAGAATTTTTTGTGATAATGCAATGTGTTTCAGATCCAGTGAATACAAAGAGTTCTGTGAGAGCCTAGGGATTCAAGTGTCATACTCCTCACCTTATCATCCACAAGGGAATGGACAGGTAGAATTATCTAACAAGAGCCTAGTGAATATTCTTAAGAGGATTCTTGAAAAGAACAAGAAGGCATGGAATTCAAAACTGCCATTAGTTGTGTGGGCTGATAGAGTAACAGTGAAGAAGGCAACTGGGTGTGCACCATTTGACCTTGTATATGGAATTCATACACAAATGTCACAAAACAACTTGTTAGAAATGTACAAGTTTGTTCATCTATATGATGATGACTTAGATGATGAGATGCAATTAAGGATCAAGGGTTTGATTAAGCTAGATGAAACCAAAAGGGAATCAACTTCAAGGAATACTAAGATGCAGTTACATGTTAAGAACTTGTATGACAAGAAATTTTTAGAAGAAAATTTGAACCAGATGACTTGATGCTGCTCTAGAATGATAGATTGGAAGACAAAGGTAAACATGGAAAATTTGACCCAATTTGGCTAGGGCCATTTTTGGTTCATGAAAGATGGGGACTAGATTCATATCTTGTCAAAGATCTCACTGGTCTTGTTCAAGAATTGCCTATTCATGGACAATTCTTGAAGAGATACTTCTGTTAAGAGGTGTTTTTCTTTCCATGAGCAGTAGTTAGGGCTTTGTATATATTGTAAGTTTTTTGCAAGTGTGGTGTGTTTCTTTCCTGCCTGGTGTGGTCATTGTACATAGGTTTTATTCAATGCTCTCTACATGTTGTCATTGTGTCAAGTATATGGTCTACTCTCCCAAAAATTCTAAGTTCTTGCATGGGCACAAGTTACCCATCATCCCCAGACAAAGCCATTGTTAGCAGTATTTCCTGTACCTACATAGTCTGTGAAAATTTTGCATATATCTTGAATGCTAGGTCTTAGTTCTTCTTAGGGTTTCAAAAAATATTCATGCTTATGTCTAAAACCCTACCCTAGATCTATTTTTGTGTTATTTTTTCATGGCACTTAAGTCTTTTCTTGCACATGGTCTCTTTCCTTTTGTTTTCTAGGTCTCATAATGTTTAAATGTTAACATGTTTTATCTAGCGACTAAGGGATGTCACACAATGTTCTCCAAATCTCCAAGTTCCTAGAAGTTATTTGTAATAATCTAGCAATCCAATGAATATGGTTGTCACTTGTTCTCTTATTTCTAGTGGTTAGTGGCTTGTCATTCAGTGAACCAACGAACAAGCACTTAATTAAGCAAATTATCATTATCGCTCATACTCTTAATGCAATAGTCAAGTTTCAAATGATCTAGCAACTTAGCGAGGGTCATGGATGGTGAATATGATCAATGGCTAAGGCTTCATCTCATGATCTATCTAGGGTTAAGTGAAAGATCTGGTGACTTGGTGAATAAAGGCTATCTCATGTTTTCTGAATGTAACCAGGGTTAAGAGAAATGTTTTGAGATCTAGCAAATGCTTCAATCACATGATCTCATGATTAAGCATGAGTTAAGACAAGATTCTAGAGAATGTGAGATTCATTCAGTCATTGGTTCTTATGATATAGCCATGGTTAGTAAAGGAATATGGAGAATACGAGAATAGGTCTTAGTCGCTTAATCTCTAAATACAACCTCAGGTCAAGCAATGGTTATGAGATTACATGAATGTCTTTGTTCATGTGATCTCTAGATTAGACCCAGGTCAAATGAAAGGTTTGACGGCCATGCAAAGTCTTCAGTTGCATGTTCTCTAGACCAAGAATGAGTTAACATAAAGGTTTCAGAGATACATATGCTCTGTTGATGCAATCAAGATCTAACGGTTGGTGCTAGATCTCTAGATTAAACTTTAGGTTAAGAAAGACTTAGTGACCATGTGAATGCTTCATTCATGTGATCTCTAGATGAGACCCCAATTAAGGAAAAGGTTTGGTGATTCAAAAAATGCTTCAGTTCCTAAATCTCATGATCAAACTAAGGTTGAGTAAAGTATTAAGAGATTATGAGAATGTCCTCAGTCCATGAATTGTTGAATAAGTAGAGTTAAGTTCTCCAGGTCATAAAGCGAAAAAGTAACTCTAATGTGGAAAAGGCATAATGACATGTTTGAAAGAGAAATTAATTGCCAATCATAGTATAGGTGAGGGTTTTTATCCATTTTCAAGGGTTTTTAGAGAAATAAAACTATGATCATGGCTTGTCACCTTTTCTAAGAATTTAATGCAGCTTGTCAACTTCCTGCATTACGACTAGCCTAGATTTGAACTTGGTTTCACGTAGAAGTGAATGCTGAGGTGACTAAGAGGAAGATTTTCTTAGATTTTGATTATTTCCATGCATTAATTTCTCAAGAATATATAGACAAGGCACTCACATTCTCACACTTATCAGTTTTCAGAAGAGCGAATTTGTGAAGCCAAGCAGTTGCAGAGAGATAATTTTAAGGAGATAGTTTGCAGAAAGAAGTATTTTTAGAGCAGGCAACATGAGTCAACTAGAGGCTATTCATGCATCATCTAGTAAAGGAGTACATGAGTAGGGTGGTGACCAGAAAGGGAATCCAAACTATTCTAAAGAATTCATCCATTTGCTCCCAGAATCAATGGAGAACAAGAAGGTTAGTGATGATACCTTCACTAATTTTATGGAAAATTGTAGAGACCCTATTACTCCTGGTGTCTTGGGCTACCATATTTTCAATTAATTTTATAGTAATAGGGATAAACCCATTCCAGTGTGTAATGCCTGGAAGCTAGGATTATGGAAGTTGGTAGTGCCTGATGTCTTCTTGGATGTGGACTTGTTGATTGAATTAGCTAGAAATTATGATCCTATCTCCAAGATAATTTGGAGAAGTGACAAGTCAGCCTTAGTTACCCTAGATAGAGGGTCATTTATGAAATATTTTAACCTTTTCACATCCTCCTCAACATAAATTGACTAAGGAAGGGAGAAGGAAAAGTATAGCAAGCAAACCCAGCTGGTAAAATCCCAAATTGTCCACCATATGCCAAAAACTAGAAAATACATAGCCCCACTCCCTGCCCATATGAATTCTAGTCCTTGAATTTTTACATGAAGTACATTGCCTATGGGTTGTGTCTGGTCTTAGGGATTGATGGAGATAAAGAAAGAATGCTAGAAAACTTGCTGATGATCATTTTGGATATACAAATTCATCATGCCAACACTGATTATGATTACATCCAGTATGTGATTGATAGGATGCATGAGGGTCTGGTTTCCATCAAAGACAAAGGAAAGCCATCAAATTTCATGCATTAATCCTTGTTAATACATTTGATTATGTTTTTTAATGTTGACCTCATGGATGTGAACATGTTGAGGCCTAGGAAGGTGAGAAAATTAGGACCCAACCCAGTACAATTATGGTTGAGGGTTTGGAATACTACATCAAATGAATGTGAATTCAATGGTTTCCAGAATTGGATGGTGTACCCTCTTTTGAGAATGATGGGAAGAAATGTCACAAGGCTCCTAGTGAAGGCACTAAGATTACTCAGGCCTATACAATTTGTGGATAAGTGGCCAGGAGATCACAATTGGGGAGATTTCTACCTAGAAGAGAATTTCACTATAATTAGGGTGTATGGGTGCCCTCAAGCCCCTCATGTTCTTCCCAAGTATGTGCCACAAAGGATTTCTCAGTTGGAGGTTATCTGGCAGTTGATATGGATAGACAAGGAGATCTTGGCTCCTCACAGAAAGGGGACATTTACTCCCAGAGTGTCCAAAGTAACAGATTTTGCAATTGGGAAGAGAGCCTTGCATCATTTGACTAAATGGATGAACTAATTCATGATGGCTACTGGGGCATATGGATATGTAGATTCTAAGGACTTCATCAAGATAGATAGGAAGATTCTTATCCCTAGCATTGGAATCATTAAGGACAATGAATGATGTGATATGAAGGATATCATCAAGAACATCCTAGATGAAGAGGAGATTAAAAGAAGATTGAGGAAGATCTGAGATTTATCAAATTTGGAGACACGATTGAAAAAGGCTAAGGTCCCCTTCATTAGTTTCTTCCCTGATCTCCCATATATTGCAAGGATTTACATGATGATCCATAACTTTTATGTCTTGTATGATCAATTGGAGTCCTAATTGGATGCCATAGAGAAAGATGAAAGGGGTTACTCATCTTCTAAGTATGAGACTAATAGTCAAGGTTCCTATGAGGAAGATATCCCACCTCATAATGTGATGGAGCCACTACAAGAATAGCGTATTGATATACTAGAGGCAGAGGATATGAATGAACCCCCACAAAAGAAATAGAGGATTGAGGAGGGTGAATCCTCAGGGGCTAAGGGTACAAGGAAAATGATGGATGTGACTTATGCCCTAGTGTCAGGTGATATTTTTTATCACCACTAATTGAGAAAGAAGATAAGAGAAGGGAAGAAGGTATGCACACAAGAGGAGGTTGAGCTACCCCTATTGTTGTGCCAAGATGAAAAAGATCTAATTCAAGAAGAGCTCATAAAAGATGATGAATTCATCAAGAGTGCTAAATTTAAAAACTTCTTGATTTGGAGAAAGCAATAGGAGCTTGCTAAATAGGGGACTGAGGGTGCAAAACTAGATAATGAAGCCCTACAAGCCTTAACCACATATGATCTAGCATCAGAGAAGATAATAGTTGAAGAGGGTAGGTAGTTGGTTAGGTCAAGTGGGATGCTATTAGTTCCAGGATGGGACTTAACCTCAGCTTTCATAATTGATCAAATAAGGAGAAAGCCACAGGGTAGCTTTTCTTATGAAGCTCAAATTAGAGAAATGATCAGAGGTTGTGGTTATGACCCTAGATCTCAGACATTGGCAATGTGGTCTCTAGCTCCAAGGACACAAAAGCCCTCTCTTGTCAGTATTGAAGAAAAAATGGATGGAGACAAGATCATCTTGACTATTCACAACACCAGTGATCTTGAGGTCTCAAAGGCAGTGACTCATTTTGCACATTTGAATGAGGCCAAGACTACTCAGCTTTCTGACAGATATGGGAGATTGTTTGAGGACTCCATTAAGCTAGCCAGGGATGGGGAGGAGAAGCTTGTAAGAATAAAGATGTTAGAAGATGAGCTTGAGGTAATGAAAAGTAGGCTTGAGGAAGCATCAAGGGTTGTCCCTCCTCCTATGATAGAAGTTGAGGTTGCAATGGTTACGGTAATAAAGGTACCTGAGGTGGCAGCAAGGGAGTCAGATAAAGATAAAATAAAAATTGCCCTAGATGCCTCGATAGATATTTTGCAACATAGGTTTGAAATGATCAAAGGAAAGATGGACCTAGTCCACAATTCATCTGCCATGTTGCAAAAGGTAAATGGGGATATTAATGATGCTATGACTACTTTGGAGCCATTATTTAATGTGTGGTCTAGCAGAAGTACACTTTTTGAAAAACTTGAAGCATTGCAACCACATAGGACTGACATCTTGAAGTCTATTGGGGAAGTTGGAGAAAATATTGAGCTCATTGGTTAAACATGGGTATTTTTCAAAGGAAATGCCAGCCATGTCAGAGCTAAGCTAGGAATGTTCAGACCTAATTTTAGTAAGTACTTGCCTCCTATTCATAAGGGTGATGGTGGAATCATAGGGGTAGAGGAATGGAAATTAGGAATGGACCAACTACTGACCAATCCACATGCTTTCCTAAATAGTGATGGTACTTTGGAAATCACTAGGTTCAATTACATCCTTGATGATGTTTTTAAACTAGAGAATGATTGCTCCAAGTTTTTTGCAGAGGTAAAAGCTACAAGTGATGCCAGGTGGAATAAGAAGATCAAGATAGTACAAGGTTTGAAGTACACCTGGCCTACCGAGGAAGCAGTTTCTACATGGGAAAAAAGCATAAAGCCCAAGAAGAAGAAGCTTGCACCTATTGATTTGGACATAGTGGAGGAGGATTAAGCAACACCTGGCACCTAATCATTGAGCACATGGAGAATAGTCATCATGAAGAGGATAGTGTAAGTTAGTTGGTTGAGTTGATGAACTACAACTAATTTAGAACCTAAATGAAGAATCTATGATTGAAGATCACTAAGGAGTTTCTGATTAGATATGCAAGATGATTAAATCAATATTATTGTGTCATTGATGTCAACTAGCTTGACAGTACTTATCTTGTAAGTTACTACACTGAAACATCTGAAGAAAGGTGAAAGAGATGAAGAATAGAAATATCTACATGAGGAAGATGTATATGTCAGATGAGGATAAGGAATACACTGAGTAACTTGTTGATGAGTCTATGACTTGATGAAATTGAATTTATTATGTTGCATTCATCTATGATGAAGAATAGAGTTAAAACACACAAAGTAGTGTTGTCGGTAAATGAAGCATTCTAGTATACACCGATGGAGTGTAGTGTATACCGAGCGTAGTGTTAACTGAGCTTGTGTTCACTGACACATTTCTTTGTTAACTGAGAAAAATAGAAAGGAATTAAATGATTAGTTTAGCTAATAAATTGATGAGCTATAAAGAGTATGAAATTGAGGTAACAGATAAGGTTTGTTATGAAGATTGATGGCTAACATAATTCAAGGAAGATCTAATGGGGTAGATTGAAATGTGTTACTAACACATCAGCCGAAGGAGGTTAAAGTGGCAAAATCAATGAATGAGACTAAGCGGCAAAATCTAATGGACAAAAAGAAAATGATTTACTCGTCTATATAAGAGAGATTGGTTTCATTGTTGAAGAACGTCGGAAGAAGAAGATACTGCAGAATTATCACGTGAACAAGTTTTCATGCATTTTGATCATATTGGTTAGTGAGAACCAAACTGCAAAACAATTACTGAGCTACATAGAGTAATTACCGATGAACAATAAGTTGATATAGTATTGAATCTGAAGTGATATATTGGTCAGAAAGATTTGTATGAGCTAAACATTGATCTGTAAACTGCAATTGAAGTTGTTTCAAGGTAGATCATCTACTGTTACATATTTAACCATTGTACACAGTCAAATCTCTTAACCGAGTGGACTAAGAAAGTCTTTTTGATGATTCATTCATAGAGTGAACATTGTTATCCTATCAACCCTAGAGTGACTGCTGGTTGGATGATAACTTCTAGTCTAAAATCCTCTAACAAGGTCACACCTAACAGTGTGCATGTAACCTTTAATAGGGTTGGGTCTTCACCAACCTCACTTCAGAAGAGTGAACATTTTTGGGTTGCCAGTCCCAGGTGGTTTTTCTCTTCACAGGGTTTCCACATTAAATCTCTTGTGTTATGTGTTGATTGTGATATTTTCTTGTTATCATACCTTGCATATTACATATGTTAGATTTGATCGGTAACTGTTAGGAATAAGGTGTCTCAACCTTGGATAATTCCTATTCTTATTATTTGCTTTGTAAAATGTATTTCTTGCAAATAATGTTGATGTGTCAGCATCTTGAATTGTGTGTAATGAGATCATGGCTAAAATGGTTATGATGGATTCCTATGACACGTAAGAGCTATGTTAGGAAGATTCAATGATAGGTGAAGACATGTGGCAACTAATAAATTTGAGTACTGTACACTCTTCCCCAATCATGGGGTTCCTATTTTCTCGAAGAATGGTAAAACCCTAATACAGTTATCTTTGGGAGTAGCCCTAAAAAGTGAAGTGCATGATATAAGCTTTTTTAGGGTTTCGAAGAGATATGATGCGAGTGTATTGTTGGAATGTTTTATGCTGCCGTGATTTGTCTTCAAGGGTTTAGAAATCTTCTGAAAGAACTTGCATTGCAAGTGTATTGTAAGCTATAATAGTTTTGATCAATACATTGTGCAGGTTTTGGAGTGCTGGGGTTTTTACCGAAAGGTTTCCCCAGGGTCTATCATTGTGTCATTCTCTATTTTTTTGTATGTATGGTATGTGGTTGCAATATCTTTGTTAAAGTAGTTAACGAATCTGAAATTGTAAGGATTTAAAAGAATTTGCACAATACTCTCCTATAGAGATTAGCGTAGGAAGCTGTTTTCACACCTGAGTTTCCTTACAGTAACTAGTATAAGTTTTAGACTAACAATCGGTAAAAGCACAGACAGTGAAAGTATTTTATGTTTACTGAGTAGCAGAAGTTGAAGAATTTGTTTTGGATTATACATTTTGATTTGGGACACTGGATAACTAATTCACCCCCCTCTCAGTTATTCTAACATGAGTCGGTCACTTTCCATATAAGAACCTATGAGACTATTCTAAACATTTGCAAACAAAGGTGCCACCTATTGAAGATATTACATGATGTAGAAAATATTCCTCCAGTCTCTATCATGTTTGTGTAATCATATGTAATGGTTTTTTTTCTTTAGTTCTTTCCTTTCCTATCCATCTGAAGCCTATTGCATCCTGACTTTTATAGGATTCCAAGGTGGCTAGTGAATGCTATATGTAGCCAGTTGTAACTTTTTGCTAAGGATGTTGAAATTTTGGAAATGAAATAGACTATAATTTTTCTCTCTAGTTTTTATTCAGGATTTTTCCATTATCAATGCACTGATACAGAAACAATCTATGAAAATATAGTGGAATTCCTTCTCAAATTTGTGTATGTCTTCCTATTTTAAGGCTTGATTTCTTGTGTGTTGAGTTTGCAAAGAAAAATTGATGTATGGCTTACTAAATAGGTATTGAATTTATCTTTTAGTTCTCTTTCAAGGAAGGGGTAAATTCTTTAAGATAATCTCAGAGAGTTTGTAGTATTTTATAGGAATTAGTTGTCTGAATGAGAGAATGAGAAGAGCAATTTGTAATGCATTTGTTTTGAATTTTAGGAATGTTTGAGTGATTTTTCTATTCATGTATGTTGTTGATGACTCTATGCCCTGGAATAAGACACCAGTTTGTTCTATAGGGGTTTTCTCTCCAACATCAAACAATCTATAAATTGATAAAATCTTAAAATCAAAGTAAGTAATATCCATGTTAAATGATATAAACTAGTTTTTGAATCCTTTCAAGAAGTGAATCTATGGTATACCCGCTTGAGCATTTAAGGCTCAAAGTGTAGGAGGATCATTTCCTTGATCCTTGTCAATTGGTCCTTTTCCTTGCAGATATGGAGTGGGTTTCAAGAGTCAGTGACATTGAGTTGTCAAGTATGTTGTAAATCTACAAGTGGAAAGAAAAGGAGCCAACATCTAGCATTTTGGTAAATTTTTTAATAAGATTTCCATTCACCTTCTTTAAATTTTTGATACAATACTAATATGATCTTTCTATACCCTTTTGGAATGATCATCATAAAAATATTGTGCATCTAATAAATTTAAATAAAACATAAAGAACATACAAAGTAGATTAAAAAATGCTTTACATTTTATTTCTTATTATAGTCTCCTACAATAAATGTAACTTTAAAAATAAATTCAAATAAATAGTTTTATTTTTTATAACCTAAATATCATTTATGATTTCTTTTATTTTCCCAAGATCTTATTTCCATATAAAAGTCCTTGCAATTTACATACTTTAGGATATAAATTTTATCTTATAGGTCTAGTTTATTTTAAATTATTTTAATTAAATAAAACTCATGAACCATTTTAATAATTTTGTCAACAATTATTACATATTATTATATTATATTATTGATTTTACTTCTCACATCTTTCATAAAATGTTAACATTAGGTTTTAATATTTAAGGGAGGGGATCTAGTGACTGAATATCATAACACTTCCATTATTTTACAATCAAGTTTCATACTTATAGCTAAATTGTGAGGGTCATATCAAATATGAAGGCATACATTTTGGTGATACATTTTAAGTAGTTGCAAAAGAAAAAAGTTAGACTAAGATTTGCACACTTAATTATATGACATTGTTATATTAATGTAAAAACATATGATTTTTTGCTTCTTAAATCTAAAAATGCATTTGTCTTTTTATTTTAATATTCATCATCAAAACTAACAATTCTGAAATCATAATTATTGATTCAATATTATAAAAATATTGTAGATAAAATCAATAAATATAGAAACAACAATGTAATGGAGGGATATTATTCTATTTTTAACTCACTTACTGATTTTGATTGGCCTTACAATCTATACTAGAGATTGGCACACATCCAAAAGGTAGGATCTTTTGTATGGATTGAAATTAAGGATTATAGCTTCACTAGTTTGAGGATGGACAAAAGAAGAATCACTATTATTTTTTCATGAGTGTTTTGCAGGTATTTCATTGAATCTTCTCATCATGTCCTTCTCCATTGTGGTTTATATCAAACCTATTGGAAATGTCTTATTTTTTAATTAAGTTGCCACTCTCTAATAAACAAGATTATTTCCTTAGGCTACCCCGCCCAACCCCCCTCCCTCCCGCACCTACCATCTTTCACCCATGACCCTAGAACTTTTGGCATTACTCATATCATTCATAAGTTGGAGGGGAACATTATTTATGTTGTTTGTAAAAAGGATATTGATGGCACTAAAAATAAAGAACTTGAGGCCCTAAATCTATGGTTTGATCTTGTTAGCATGTATTATAATTAAGTTTCTCTAGTAATCATAATTGTTACCATATTGTAGCCATAATTGTATTGTCATTTTTGTTGCATTATCTCTTATCTTGTGCATTGCATATATTCTCTCTAGAAAATAATCAAAAACTTGGACCAACACTTAGTACCAAAGCACTCATGTGGATGGGCATGATAATGGTGGAGACATGGTAAGGATTTCTATTATATAGGGAGACACTTGATAGAAGATCACATAATACTAATAAAAGATCATATATAATTTTTTTGTGAAATGACATAGATAAACAATGGAGTTTAGTAAAAAAAAATGTAAAGAGGGGGTTTAGGGAGAGTTGTTCATATTTTTCTATAGATTTATGGATTCTCAATCCAATACCTTTAAATTACCTATACACTACACATAATTTGGAGTAGGGTAAGTGCCAGAATTTGAGTCCACTTATGGGGGAGTTTTTACACTTCAACATTATTTTCAAAAAATATATCTACAAAATACAGTCACGTAAAAATAGAATGGGGTCATGTTTAGGTTTGGGGTCGCAAGCCAAAAACTTAAAACAAGGTCCCATTCATAAAAAATGGAATGTGACCCCATTCTAAAAAATGTGGCCCCATTCTACAAAACATGATCTTGTTCTACAAAACCTACTCCCATTCCACAAAATATTATAAAATTTGAAAAATGGAATGTGATCCCATTCTATAAAATATGATCTTTGTAAGGCCCACCCCATTTCCACCTTTTCCTTGACAGTTTGATGTCAGAGGATTAAGGGGTGTTGTAGTATCTGGATGATTGGTAAATCCCTAACGGAATTGTACCTCGAAATAGACCTATATATTGTACCTTCAAAACAGTACCTATAAACTAAGTGTCTCAATGATAGAGGTGATAGCTCTGGGTTATTAATTATGTAAGTGAATCTTGGATGCAGTATGTTACCCTACGGATCACAGATCCAATTAGATTAATTAAGGTACCATTGAGTAATGTTTTGATGATGTATTATATGGCTATACCATAGTGATGTTTTGGTGATATTATTAGAACACTGAACTAGGATTTGTTAGATCCTAGACTAATAAGATTATTCTACATTTTGTTTTCCTAGATTAGGAAATTTAATCATACTTGTGATAAGAATTTCATAGGACCCAACTGTTATGGTTACCCCTTACCGATGTTGAACCATCAATTTATCTTAAATATTATGCTAAGGAAATTGAAAATCTTTGGGATTAGGAGTACTATGGAGTTATGCAATCAAATTATGTAGATTGAATTGAATTGAAATAATGAATGTATTCTATATGTTTGCAAGCCTGCATTTGGATTATGATCTATATGAGGGCATTGTACTTTATGTGACTTTGATTACGCAGTAGAAATTATAACTTGTGTGTATAAAATTATATGCATTTGAATTATGCACTATATGAAAGTGATTAGACATATGCATTGAATTGTGAATTATGAGAAAGTGATTTAAGAATGCAATTGAATTCTATGTTGCAAATGAATATCATGTTAGACATCTTCACTGCATTGATGTTATGAGAACCTGATAACTAGATTATGGATGATCTTGATTTCATTCGAATTATGCTATTGAATCACGAATTGAATTATGAAAATTGAATTTATTTGATGTGATTATTGAATCCTATATGATTACGTGCAGATAATTGAATTATGACATTTCTTTCTGTGTGATTGAATGTTCAATTGAATTGTGTTAGATCATTACTTTTTGTATGATTCCTTGTATGCAATTGAGTTAAGATTAATGTGTGGATATTACATCTTATATGCTTTTATGTGATGGTTTTCTTCCTTGAATTACTGATGCTGCATTTAGGTTTTGTAGGTGGAAGGACCATGGAAACATTCGGGGAAACCACATTGAATGCATGTGCTAACAGTAAAGCCAAGGCCCCGTCTATTGAAGAGACCAGGGCCTCGTTGTGAAGTGTTTTATTTGTAACCGTAATGTGAATGTATGTGTAGGAATGTTAAGTGTTGTAATATTGTGGACATACCTTAATTGTGATGTTAATTATGTGAGTGTCACTTGACACTAGAGTTATATGTTAACTAAGGTATGTCGTGTGATTATAATGTGAGATCAAGTTCTAGAAGCTTCCTCGGGGGGGGGGGAATTCAAAGTGCATCCACTTGTCATAGGACCCCAAAGTGTAGTCACATCTTACATTTTCGTGCATAAACTGAACCATGGTTTTTGGAGGGTTAAATGGGACCCTAGGGGGTAGTTTCATGCATTTTGAGGTAGCCCATTCCTTGTACCCATAGGTTAGGGGTAATTTTAGCATGGGAGAAGCCATATATTGACTTTTTGTCCCCTCCAATAGTGCCCATTTAATCTTGGACGAAATTTGCAACTTGCATTATGGACCCAGAAGTACTTCCTAGGACCATCTTAATGAGGGTTGTGGAGAGTTGGTTGGGGAGTCCCTTTTAGTAGAACTTTTAGAGGGGATTTGGGTTGTTCACCCACTCTCTACCTTTAGAGACCACTAAACTTGGAGAAGGGAAAAGCTGAGGATAGAAGAAGGAGAAGGCTCAAAACTTCATCATTTTGCATTGGATCATAGGTTGGAGGATCTTGCTCTTCATTTCTCTCATTTTGTTGTAGTAGTTGTATGTGTTGTGTATTGTTCTTTGGCTCCCCATGGTTGGTCATGGATGAAGCTTGCTTTTCTTATTTGTTGTGTTTTAGCTCCCCATGGTTGGTCATGGTGAGAGCAAGCATGTATTGTGTTTTTCTTGTAATTGGATTTGGGGTTGTTTACTCTTGGATTCACTCACCCTTGGGAGGGAAGAGCAATCAAGAGGGGGTGTGGGAAATGGAGGCAACTCCATGTGTAGAGTCTCCTCCATGTGTGGGGAAGGATGAAGCTTGGGTGAGTGATTTTCCTCAAGTAACCTTGCATATAGCCCATGAGGCATTGGGGTTATAAGGAGGGAAGATTGGCCATGTGAGCCTTGTTATGATAATGTGCTTATTTGGGTCCATGTGTGGCCTTGTTTTGATATTGAGCATATTTGGGTCCATGTGTGGCCTTGTTTTCATGCAATGGTTATCTCCATGGGTTGCCCACCCACACCCCACAAAAGGAGTTCATGGAATTCCTTAGTTATACCCTTGAGGGAATTTTGGGTTCTTGCAATTGTATGTTTCTTGTGAGTGTATGTATATGAGTGAATGTATCCTATTTGATGTGGTTTCCCCAAGCTCGGGGGTGGCCTCATGAGAGGCCTAGGATGGGAGGTGAGCTCCCATGGTCTTTCCCTTGCCTTGTATATATTGCAGATTTGTGGAAGCTCAAAGAGGAGCTATCATGGAGGTTTTCATCTTTTGGATGGTTGAGAGAAGACATCCCTTTTATTCCATTGTGAATCACTCTTTGTATATAGATTTCATTTGATGTAAAAGAGAATGTAATGCCTTTCATTTGGAGCTATTAAGAAGATGAAATAGATGAGAGATTGTCATTTCTTGATCTTTCATTGTGTGGTATTATCCTTTGCAATGCTTTATTGTAACTATGAAGATTTAACTGCATTTGATGTATTTGTGTGTGCATTGAAATGGATTCCTTAATGTTTTGATGAATTCTTGCATATGTTATAAAAGATCTCTCTCTCTCTCACTATAGTTGAAGTTGTTCTCCTTTGCAAATGTATTGGAGTAAAAGATGTGGAATACTTGAAATGCATTCTCCTTTCTATTTGAAGTTGCAATGAAATTGATGTAATGGTATGATCAATTTTACCTTACTCCTTTGAAAGAAAAGAAAGATAATATATGATGTGTTCATGGTTATTACAAAGAGAAGAAAGTAACAAATTCAATGTAGATATCTTATGGAGATTACTGTAAGCGTTTGATTAAAGAATTGCAACAAAAAAAAAAGAAATTTTTACCTCTCTTTACCTCTTCAAATTTGAAGTTGATAACTTGTTATTTCATATTGTGGTAGCAACAATAGAATTTAGTTATGTAATTTGAGCAAATTCCTATCACTATATTTCATTCAATAGAGAACTAAATATATCAATTTGATAGATTAGTAGTCTCTTATATGATGTATTTATTGTTCATATTCATTGAAAATAATCTCTATTTGATCATTATCACACTTCTAGTCCTATAAATTGAAATAAAATAACTGTGAATAAAAGATCACAATAGTTTATTATGTTGAAATATCAAACGATTAACATTCAACTATATTCATCTTGATATGATACACTATCTAAATTAAATTCATAGACTCCCCAATGCATTAAAGAGAAATTATCTAATTTACAATGTTTTTACTTCTCACATCTTGCAAGAAGTTGTAAAAGTAGTGCTATAGCAAAATAGCACTCTCCAGATTTCAAGAGAGCAAAATGCTCTCTGGATTTTATATGGGATAAAAATCCCATACAAAATCCATACCACAGTCAATTTAATATAATAAACTTGCCACCTCAATATATATTAAACAAATAAAATATTAATCTACCTTACCCCCTTACCTTATTTAATATCTTCCCCATAACATGGCGCATGTGGAGGGATGTCAAGGCTTGTTTTAATTCAAACCTTTCTTTTGGTCAAGATTGTGTCCTTGTGCTGACACATCATAAATCTTTTTCTAAATGCATTAACCTTCTTGTCTTCAAAACCTACGCATGCTTCTTCTTGCCCATGCTTAGCATTTAACACCAATTTTGTTTGGTACTTCACTATGACATGGGAAAGGAATGGGACCCACTTTCCACTTCCTTTTCATGTCTTCCACTTTCCCATGCGCTGGTTTGGCCCAGGTCATGGGAATGCATTAATTTTTTTTCCTGCTCAAACTTCTTTTCATCCTCCTCTCCATGCGTTCCCCAATGTCTTTGTTTGATGGGTGATGTGTAAGGAAGATGTGATAGATTCCTAGGGTGCTTAGGGTAGGGGGTTAGACTAGTTGACTTGGTAGGATGTTTTGTTTAGTGTGTAGGTTAGTATTTAGATAAGTTAGTTTAGGTTGTTAGTTAATTAAGTTAATTAAGATTAATGTCTTGTTAATATCATTAATTAGTCATTATTTTTAGCAATGTTTAAATTATTTATTTTGTTATTATTTATGGTACCATGTGCTAATGTTCTATTCTGTATATAATATTAATTGATATATTATAGTATATAAACTAATTAATAATTATATTAATTAATTAATATATTATGATTATTAATTAATTTCATATATATTATTTAATTATAATCTTTGAATATATATCATTAAATAATGTTTCTTTTAGATTTATTAATTAGTAAAAAGGTAGATTGATTAATTGGTATTATGTAATCATTAATTGAATTAATATGTATTTATTTTGAACGGAAATTGGTATAAACGACTATTGAAATTTATATTCAATATTTTTCATTAGCTATCAATTTAATTTTCATAATCAAATTGGTCTTGAAAAATACATAATTGGAAATGGTTAACCTATTTATAGAATAACGTTAACAATACACATTCTATTCCTCTTAGATAATCTAAAGGATTAATAGATTAACGTTTGACAAAATTGATCGTCAAGATGATTAACGAACTTCGATTATATTGAATTTCATCTAGCATCCTTTGGAAAACAACTTTGTTGAGGTTTGCCCTCTTGTCGCTTTGGGACTTCGTCTTTAGCACTTTTGTCGCGTAGCGTGAATGTGGAACTTATAACCTTTTTAAAAAAAAAATTTTGGTTGTGTTTTGGCCTGAACTTTTGGGCATTACAATCTTGTTCCATAAATGTGACCTAATTTCATAAAATTTGATTTAGGTCACCCTAGGAATAGCTTCGGGTTTTGGTTTGGGAAAAGGATTGTTTAATCGAACCATATCCTTAGATCTAGTTTGATCTGCACCTTGGAGCCAATCTTAGTGTTTAAACAAAATAAACACTTTAGACAAATATCCAAATACATTTTCTACATAATATTTTGGCAAAAAAACCCTTTACAGATGAGACTACGTAGATTCCAAATATGAAATTTGTTTTTAAATTTGATTGATTTTTTAATTTTTTAGTTAATTTATGCTAAAGTAGGTGTGGGAAATAGAAATAATAGACTTTCTCCTTATTCTAATAACTTTTTATATCTATATTTTTTGAAAAATAAATTATATGACATCAAACTATAGACAATTCTATAAATGTTTTTAAAAAAAGAATATAAAAATGATAAGTTTATGTCAAATTATGCTTTTCATACACTAGGAGTTTAAAAAATAGTCATTATACTCAATAAAAAATTAATAATAAAAAAATATTCAAAAAAATTATAGAAAAATATCATCATCAGTCTTGACAATGTCACATACCATTTCCCAAAACGATTTATAGAAAAAAATTCATTTAGGTCAAATTAAGCTTGTCATACATGGGCATGATATGGTCCTAAAAAAGTGACTTTTAAAATGTGGTTTTTAGTAACTCCTATTGAAAATTGGTTTGTATCATCTGGATATTCAAATAAATTACATATTTGGAAAGTAGACTTCAGTACTACAATTCTATTACTAACTTTTTTTGAGATTCAATCTCAAAGTTCTCCAAATTGTTAGGTAAGTTAACAGGTCAAATTTAAAAAATAGAAAAAATAGTTCCTATTTTTGGCCAAAAAGTGGACTCAACTTCTTGTTGGCACCCAATAGAGACATTGTCATTCATTTCCTTTTTTTTAGATATTTATCCCAAGCTTCCATGAGCATTCCAATCACAATTTTAACAGAGTGAAGTTTTCTCATGTTGTAGGAATGCAATAGATGCTTAAGAGAATGTTGTGGGCATTAAATAAAGGTTTATGGTACATTAAAAAGAGTTTTGAGAGGGTTGTTCTTCTATCTTGATGAGAGAACAACACTTTCTCAATTTAAATTTGACCATGTTGTAGAGAGAGAATAGATATCCTAGCTCATGTTTTGTTCCCCAAATGTTAGGCATCTATTCTTTATTTATTATCATAAAAAAATAACAAAAAATAAAGAATCATGCCATGTTAGGAATTGCACAAAACAAAGAGAAGATACCGAAGATGTTTGTGTGGAGTGCATTAGCACTATGAAAAATTAGTCACATCACAGACAATGTTGAGTAATGCAGGAGCATCCCAGGTGAATCGATGATTGTCATCAACCAATTTTTTTTCTATTTTGGGTGAAAATCCATCAATTTGTACATAGATTCTCTTCTTGATAATCCAATTAGCAACCTCTTTGATGATTTCAACATAGATAGTTCAATTGGTGATATTCCATACAATGTCAGTGCGACCAATGTAGAACTTAAGGGCTTTCCTTTATGAATGTTGAAGTTGACATTGATTTCCAAACACCACCCTATCTAGTATGTTCTTATAGTCATGCTTAGAGGCACACAAAAAATCCTCTAGAAGAACTTTGTAAACAAATCCATTATTTGGGGGCATACTTTGTGTCGAATTTCCATTTTCTATAATATCTTCTTTATGGGAATGACCACAAATTGTAGGTTGATTCCAATAAGTACAATCAAGAACATAACTTAGATTGCTACAAATTAGGGGGAAATACTCAGTACAAACACTCACCCCATGGGACAAAGAATACTAAAGACACTCTAACTTTAATTGAGTTGGTTATGAAAAGAATGGAGATTAATAAGTAGGATATATTTTATAGAAAGTCAAATTATAATAATTCTATGGAGGGAAACTTTCCAAATGTCATGAAAAGTATCCCAAAGATAATGGTATAATAGTCCCTCATTCTATTGGCTAGTGTGCTAGTGGCAGTTAGTATTACTACCACATAAAAACTAGTTATCCACACAATAGACAACCTGTGCAGGCTATGGTGGTTGACAAATGTGGCTCTTTAAATGGTTGTAATAATGATCATAACTACCAACCCATTTTGATAACTATATAGTGGATTCTTCTCCATATGAATGAAAAGTCTTGGGAGGAAAATATGACAATGATTTTGTTGAGATGGGTATCACATGGTCTATTGCCTAACTTAGCTCCTTATGCGCATTTTTTTTCTTATTTCTCTTTAATCAATGCACTCTCTTGACCATGCAATACCACTTATTCTTTTAACTACAAAAAAATATTGGTTAATATGTATGATGCACTTTCCATTGTGCATCCAACTAGCAAAATAATTAGTATACATATATGATAAATAATTTTTCGCATCCACTCACATATTTAATGAACATTCAATCCAAATTATGAAATTCATTTAACATCCAACTACATAGATAATAAATGTTCAACAATGATTATTTAAGGCTAAGTAAATCTATCATTTTAGTGGTTAGTTTTTTAAAAAAAATAGAATTAATAAGTACCTTTTTTATATACCATATTTATAAAACCTATTATGAATGTATATTTTATAATTAATCAAAATTGTGAAATAGAATACATAATAAATCATTTCTAAGAAATGACTATTTGATAAAAACATAAAGGATGTATTATTTTAGATGTTAAGAAATAATACAATGGCTTGGTATAAATTTTTTATTGTAAAAATTATTTAGGTAGTTAAAGATTAAGATGAATATTTAATTAAATTTTAATTAAATTTAAAATTAAAATAAACTAGTGTGTCTTGGTATTTTAAACTATAGATGAATCCATTGTTTACCATCAATATAAATAGAGAAAATACATGTGTGTCATTATATTGCAATAATATAGAATAGAATAGTGTAGGTTTGAGATGAATGAGTAGCTAGTTGAGTTATGAGTGTTTCCATTGATGTCCATGTGCTTTTTTGTCATTAGTGACTAACTGATGTAGATATTATCGAGTTTCCTATGAAATAGTTTTGAGAAATATGCTCATCATTTCTTAACTATGTTGGAAAAATATTAGTGTGGTTTGGATATGTTGCTACATAGTGTTTGGAGATGTTGTACAGTTTTTTGTGCTTTGAATTATAGTTCAATGGAATTGGTGTTTATTTGAGTATGACAGTGATTGACAAAGTTTCCTGCATGAAATGCAAGCTCCAAATTTATTCACATGATGGTTTCTAGTGTTAAATTTTTGGAATTGATTTTTTAATGTTTTTAGATTCATTTAGTTCAGTTGGCATGAGATTTTGAGTTTTGGAAGCATGGTTTCAAATTTTGATGGTGTTTACTCTAGGTTTGGTCAATCTTAGGTGTTTACAATTTCACATTTATTTCTTTGGTGAATGAAAGATAAAGAGTAATGTGTATCACTAGTACATTTGAGTCATTTTTACAACAACTATCTGTCTCAATTCCAACATGCTATCGTCAACCCAGCGACACTAACCACCATTGCAATTTTGGTGTTGATAGTATTGAAAGTTGCAATGTCCATCGTAATTGCGATGATACGCACCATTGCAATATACAAGGTAGAAGGGTCTGGAAACATGGTCAAAGATGGTCAACATCTCATCGGTCATAATTTGACTGCTGTCGGGACTTTTTGTGTGTCATAATTACGACATCAACATGACAAAAATTATGTGCAAGCGACGACTGCCTATTGGAGATTTTTGAGTGATATCCATTGTGTCCACTGCTTTGTTGCTAGTCATTCTCTGATGACCATTGTAATTGTGATGGTATGCTATATTTTTAAAATAGTTTAACATTCTCTACTTAACAGGGCCAACCACGTGAAGGTGGAAGCTCATCTGGCCCCTCCTAGGAGCATCTTATGACCCCTTACAACACTTTAAGACCTCCTAAGATATATTCTTAGGGATTGTAAATAGTCATCAGGGGTCATAAGGGGTGATGAGACACAACAGTTGAGAAACATAAATGTAGGCATCATGCATGGTCACAATTATTTGGAGATACAACATAATTGAGTGTATACCCAGATGATGCAACACAATCACTACTCCTTCAGTTCTAATTTGACACTGTAAGGTCCAAAAACAAATTAAGATGAAGTCAACTTAGAACTAGAGGAGTAGTATTTTTTGTGTTGCATCATCTAGGTATACCACTCAATTATGTTGTATCTCTGAAGAATTGTGACCATGATGCCTACATTTATGTTTCTCAACTATTTTGACATTAAAATTCTTTGAAGGAACATGTGAAAAATATGCAGATTTGACCAAGAATTATTGGGAGCTAGACCCTGCAAAAAATGGACTTGTGATGATTTTCACAATAGTACATGTGTGATAGGAAAGCTCAGAATATTGCTTAGGCAAATCTAAATGTTCATCAACACATCAGAGACCCTTACCATTATGTTCCATCATAAGACTGATCAAGTACATGTAATACCCCAAAAATGGGCTATAAGTTCATTAATCTCTTACATCTTCAATTCGAACGAAATCGACATCAAAGTCCTAATCTAAGGCACATCTAAACATCATCAAATCATAATTGATTATCTTAAATTCTGCATCGGGGAATATTCCTAGTAATATTCCTAATCATCATAATTATCTTTAATTTTATAATTATTGGGCAATAAATCACATTTATCCTAAAGTTTGATTAATTGAATATTTTCATATTTAATTAATTAGATTTAATATTTGCCACTTAATTGTGTAATTAAATTTAATTCTATCTATTATTAATTGTATTATTTAATTTTGACAATAAATCTAATATCATATGAATAATTGATTAAATTCTTATTTAATTAATTAAAGCATGTTGTCATTATTTAATAATATAGTTTTTAATAAAAGTTTGATTAAATAATTGATTAACCCATAAATCAATTGTTTTATTTTTAAAAGCAGTTAAGTTGGAAATAAATCACTTTATTATTAAATTAATTCATAAATAAAACATGCACAATCATAAAAGCAGACAACTATCAATTATCAATTAAAGCTAAACTCTATTTTGAGTTAAAACTTAGCTTTTGCATGTTTTTGTGAGTTAATTATCCTTTATTTAAAAATAACTCAAAAATCAACCTGAGTTATTTGAGTGATTTATGGATTTTTTTTCCCATGCACCTCCAAAGCTCTGGATTTCTATAAAATCAAGGCTTCAGCTCATCTCAAATCATCTCATAATTTTGCAAGCTTACTTTGGCAAAGTCATCTATGAATTGCACAACTATTTTGAAGAATTGGAATTTGGAGAATCAAAGCTTATTGCGAATCAAAGCTATTGTGAGATCAATTTTTATTTTTTTTTACATTCATTTAGATTCTTTTTTATATCATTGTTAGATCAATTCATAGCATATCAATTTTCCATATTAGCATAGATTCCATATCAAGTTTTCATATCATTGCATAGAAAATCTAAAAAATATAGATTAATTGCATTCATATTTCATATCTAGATCAATTGCATTCAAATCCTTCATTTAGGTGTCGTCTAGGTCACTGATCTCGATAACAATCTGAGAACATTAATCTCACACCTACTAGAAGGTAGTAAATCGCTTGGTTAGATAGTTTTCAATTTTGCACGATTTCGATTATAGCTAACCTCTAATGTTTTACTGAAGTGTTGTGTTTACAGATCAAGTACAATTTTCACACACATTTTTGGCGCCCACCATGGGGCAACCCACCTTTGCATGCTGGTTTTGATTTTTTTGGGGAGCTAAAACCCCTAAGTTTCAAAGATTTAATTGTATCTCCCAAACAACTTGTATTTTTGGTCTAAAATTTTTTTGGCAGGTTGGTAACATATCAGGGAAGCTACAGTAAAAAATTTAGAATTTTTTGAGATGTTTGAATTTTTAATAATTTTTTCTTGAAATTCAGGAAAAAATTAATATCTGATGCAAATCAGCATATTTTTCATAAATTTTTATATTTTTGTAAAGCTCTTTAAATTCTACAGGGGGTACATTTTTTTGTGTTTTAAATTTGGACATGATATAATAGCTCAAATAGTCGATTTACAAAAACTGATCTGTTTTGATAAAATGGGTCTCTAGAGCACAAATGAAAAGATTTTTCTAAAATTTTTGCATTTTTGGAAAGATCTCTATTTTCTAGTAAGGATCTCTATTCTGAATTTCTATTTTTGTGGACAAAATCATATCAAAAAAATCAGATCTTGTTGACTAGGTCAAATGCAGTGCAAAAAAATTAAAATTTTGTGATAGATATGCACTTATTTTTCATATGATTCAATGCATGATATGAGTTTTCATTTGGATTAATTTTTGGTTATTATTGCTCCTAACAATTGATTTTTAGATCTAACCCTAGGGTCTTCATAAGTTGAATATACGTTGCATATCTTGTTTGCTTGTTGGCTTGTTGGAGAGTTCGTAGCTTGCTTGCATAGTAAAGCTCAACAAAAATTGCTAAAAATCAGGTAAAATCTACTAAGCGCATTGCAAGGATCCTAGGTACTCTCCTTCATCTAATGACATTTTGATTTGGGACTTAAAATAAATCTCTCGTGTGTCTAGCTTGGGTGATTCTTTTCATGCTTTTGTTTTACACACTTGCATAATTGATACTAGGTTGTGACCCCTTAAGGATTCATTAAGTAGTCTTAGATGCTTGTGATTGATCTTGATTGCTATCTTGGGGTTATTGGACTTGCTAATCCATCGGCCCCTCATTTCCACCCCATGGTTGCAATCTCAGCGCCATAAAGGGGAGGGGTCAATAGGACAGAAGTGTTAAGTGTTCCACTTGGCAACCCTTTTGTGCTTTTAGGAACTCACTTGTTTTCTAAGTTGGGGACTCATTTCAGCTTGTGTAAGGTGTTAAGTGTTCCACCTTGTGGACTCATCTCATATTCACTTTAAGCGTTAAGTGTTCCTCTTTCTGCTTTTTGGGTACTTTTGGTAGATTTGCTTTTGGGAATATATCTATGCTCACATAGTAATTAGGCCCTATCAACACTATTCGTGATTCTTGAGAGATTGGATTCCTAGTGAAATCTTTCTTGACGATAGAATCCTTGTAGGTAGGGAGGATACTTAGTGCATTTCACATTCAACTTGGTTAGTGTGTCTTCTCTTATTGATCGATACATTCTCTCCCAGGAGAGGTTGATAGATCATGTGGGGTTGACATCACGAGCTTTGGTGAATCAAAATTTGTTGGTGCACCTTCTCTTATTGATTGATGCATTCTCACCTTGAAGAGGTTGATAGATCATGTGGAGTTGGCATCATAGACCTTGGTGAAGTAAAACTTTGTCTTAGCGTGTCGGATTAATCTGCTTGCTTTGTTTGGGTTAAAAGTGAAAAGCTATCAAAAACCTTGGATCTGGAGCCAAGTCCCCTTGTGGTATACTATTGTGAGTCATCTTTAGAGAGGGTTAACCGTAGCTGAAAATCCCTTCACAGGGAAAACTACGTTGATGGAACCTCAAGTGGTCATAGCCATTTTCTCCGTGGTAGTGACAGCCGCTATATAAATGTCCTTGTGGAAGAAATCTCCACGGGTATGGTTCATTGTTGGGTTGTCAGATCTCCCTAGCAGCTCCTGAAGATTAAGTTCTCAAACTGTGTCAAAACCCTGGTGCGTCGGGATTGGAGTTCACCCCTTTGGATTATAAAAGTTGTAGAGTCAAACCATTACTAAAAACCCTAGCGAGGCCAAATTTTTATTTTATAAGGTATATGTGCATTATTGCAAAACATTTTTGGAACATACACAATTAGCGCTTCTGAGGATTAGAATGAATAAGTCACTTGATTGTTCATGCACAAGGTTGCTTTTGCCCGTGTTCATTGTTTTTAGACATGCTTGAAATCACTTGCTTGCTATTTTGCATGCTTGTTTATCTATCTAGTTATTGAAAACGGACAAATCTATTACAATCTTCAAATCTAGAAATTAAAATTTGCAAACAATTCAAATCTGAAAACTCAAAATTTGTAAAATCTAAAGTCAAATTCTTTTCTAAAGTCAAAAGTCATCTTAGGAGGTCAGAAAGTCATACGAGTTTCCATCAAGTGTCATTTCATTGCAACCCATCTATCGTATGATAGAAAACCCAGTGTTGTATGAGTTTTCATGCCAGCAAATCTTCAAAGTCAAAATCTTGCAACTGTCGTATGATATTGTCAACTGTCGTTTCATTGCTACCCAACTGTTGTATGATTGAGTACCAAGTGTCGTACGAGTTTTCATTCCAGCAAATCTTCAAAGTCAAAATCTTGCAACTATCGTATGATATTGTCAACTGTTGTTTCATTGCTACCCAACTTCGTATGATTGAGTACCCAGTGTCGTACGAGTTTTCATGCCAGCATATTTCAAGAAATCAAATCCTGCTTACAACTATCGTATGAGATTTTCAACTATCATTTCATTGCATACCCACTGTCGTACAAGCTTTGCAACTATTGTACGAGTTGTGCAACTGTCATTTCATAGCCTACCCACTATCGTACGAGTTTTTCAGAGTGTCGTTTGGGAAATTTTTGAAAGTTGTCAGAAAATTGTCAGGATTGCCAGATATTTAGCTCTTTCAGCCTAGTTTCAGAATCTGTCAAACGGATCATTATGTCAAGAACATAGCAGTAGCTATTAAGAGTCCAATCATTTTCTTAAAGTGGCCTTTTGAATCTGATTCAACCTTCTGTCTAATCAATTTGAGTCTTTAACATCTCATGTCAAAACCTTGTCATAACAATCAATCTCCAATCAATCAATCATCAAAATGACTAAGTGTTGTGATATCTTGTCCGCTATCTTTTGGGAACCTAACCATACATCCAGGGCATAGTATCCTTCATCCACATCTAATCAAATTTTCAAATCAATCAAACCTTGACAAGGTTGCGTCATCTGATCATCTTGATTCAATTCATTCTTTAGTTATCTGAATCTTATTCTTTTGTTTCACTCAAAGTTGATGGTGGAGACTAGAGCTTCCTCTCACAAGAAATCTATTACCACTATCCAAAATCTAACTTTTGAGCAACTCATCAATTTTGGTCTTTACGAGGACGATGGTCTTGGAAACTATCGATTGAAATCTAGTTACGTACCCCCTCCATCAACTCACAGAGGTACTCAACATACCCCTCATCAATCTAATCCAGGGAGTCCACAAACTCCTACCATGTCTCAAGCAGGGACAAATTTTGGCTCTCAAAGAGCTTAATCCCAACATGGTGCAGATCAGGAACCCACACCTAAATAAATTGCTCGCTACCAAAATGACGATGAATTTAACAAGATGATGAGACATTTCTTGAAAGAAAATAGAGAAGCATACTTTTTACAACTAGCTCATCAAGGAGCTAAACTTCCTCCCAACTTTAATGTTGAAGACATCATTACACATGACGAAGAGAATCCCCTCACAGCTATGATGAAACAAATGCATGCTATACAAGTTGAACTTAACAATCTCAAGAAAGAGAAGGAACCCAAAGAGTTCTCCATGGAGGCTCTATGTCCTTTTCCATTTAACAAAGACTTGTACATGCTGCCATTTCCAAAAAGAGTGGAGATGCCGAAGTATGATAAGTATGATGGACACTCTGATCCCTAAGATCATGTCAGAGAGTTCTGTACGTAATCCATGGAATTCATGCATGCACCGACCTATCTGATGTGTCTTTTTCCTAGATCTCTGGGCGGAGCATCCATTCAGTGGTTTTCAAGATTGCCTCCTACGATCAAAATGTTTTAGGAATTGATTAAATTGTTTTATCAACAATATTCCTACAATATTTAGCATCCGGTCACCATGATTGATATTTTTAATCTCAAGCAATATCCAGGAGAATCATTCCTAACTTTCCTCAAGAGGTGGTGAAAGAAGTTCTCTCTATATGCTAGACCAATTCCCGAAATGGAGAAACTTGAAATCTTTATCAATAACCTTGTTCCAGAGCTCAATTATCCTCTGCAAATGCAAGATCATACATCTTTTGACAAGATGGTGGATAATGCTATCAAAATCAAAAAAGTGCTTGTAAAAAAAGGGGAAATCACACTCCAAAAAGACAAGTACGAATCTGGATCTAGTTCCAAAGACAAGAACAAAAATTGGAACAAGAACAAAGGCATCATCATAGATGGCATTGCAGACACTGTCTATGCCCCATCAAAGGTACCAGCCTACAATCTCACTCTTGGCACTCAAGCCATTAAAGCTTCCGAGCAAAAGTCTTCTCAACCATCTCAAAAGAAGCCAGAATTCAAAAAATGGGATAAAAATAAAAAATTTACTCCTCTAGGAGAGTCTTTAGAATCATCTATGAAAAATCTACTGGCTGATAACATCATCTCTTTACCACCAATCTGACCAAATGCTCAGGACCCCAAACCGATATGGTGGAAGGATAATGAATTCTGTGATTTCCATCGGAATAAAGGTCACAAAACTAGTAGTTGCTACCACTTGAAGCATACCATTCAAGATCTGATCGATAGTGGAGACATCACAATTGACAATCCCATGAGCAATAATGATCATACAGCATTCACAGAACCATTTCTGAAACATGGTCAAAAGGTTTCAACTTCTCAGCCTAATATGGGGGCAAAAGTCAACTATGCCTACCCTGGAAATAACACTGTCATCAATATGGTTGAACCATGTCTCTCTGAAAGTTGCAATGTCATCACAATCATATGAAGAGACAAAGATCATTCCTTAGCTAACGCAGTTACTTGATCACAAGCTCAAACGCATCTGAAAGGACAAATCCCAGATTCATCAAATGTCCCTAAAGTGCCCTTCAATCTTTCATCTGCTTCTAAATAGAAGTCTGCTTCCAAATCTTCCAATCCAAAGGATACAAGGCCTATGTCTTATAGCATTGTTCAACAACTCCAGCACACTAATGCAAAAATCTCCATGTTTGAGTTGCTTCGAATATCTCTAGCTCATAGAGCCATTCTCGATAAAGCTTTGCTCGGTTCCAATGTTCCTGATGACCTTGATTTAGACAGGTTCCAGACTATGGTTGGACATCTTACATCTCCACAATATATCTCCTTTTTAGAGGAAGATGAAAACTCCTTGAGTCACCCACATAATCAACCTTTTCATATAGAATTCTTGATCCAGAACCGTAGAGTCAAACGTGTGTTAATAGATGGGGGTGCTGGCCTAAACATTTGTTCTTACAACTTGATCACACAATTGGGATTTTCAGAATTGGCTATTGATCCTAAAAATAAAATAACTATCAAGGCCCTAATGAACAAGAAAGATCTTCTAAAGGCACCATTATCTTACCTATCAGAGTGGGTCCAGTTATCAAAGATACCATCTGTCAAGTGCTTGATCTACCTTTAGCCTACAACATCCTTCTAGGGAGACCGTGGATACATGAAATGCAAGCCATTCCTTCTACATACCATCAATGTTTGAAGTTTTCTTATGAAGGAGTCGAGGTTACTATCCCAATAGATCTAAATACAACTTGCAACACCTTGAAGGAAAGTGCAGATAAGCTTGTACCTAATAACAGAGAATCTCCCATAGAGCCAACTAAAGAAGCATCCACATCTAAAATGGAAGATCTTGCCAAAGAGGTTAATATCAAAGAAAATAGTATGGGAGAATACACTATCGAGCCAGTCTTATCTTTGACATCTCTCCCTATCTCACCTAAGTCTTATGGGAAATCTTTGAAACAATCCAAGCCCAAACCTTAGGAACCTCTTGAGGCATATAAAAGGAATTTTGTAGCAGAACAAGTATCCAAGCAAGAATTTGAAGAGGATGAAGCTGTGCTATCATGGTTGTACAAAGATGAACCTGAATCTCAAGTTGTTCAAACTGGTAACTCTACAGTACCCAAACTCCCTTCCAAGTCATATGGTCCAGGAGGTAAATTAATAGCTAAGATGGGATACTTAGGTCAAGGACCTCTAGGAATCAGAGGAAAAGGTCTTGAGGCACCTCTCCCACATACTGGTAGAGAAAATAAAAATAAAATTGGCTTCGGATTTAAGAAGAAACCCTATCACCTCAAAGGTAATTGCTCACATGTCATAGAGCAGATCACACCAGGGGAACCTCTTCTTAAGGAAGAAGAAATAGAACCATCAGATAGTGATTCAAATAGTTCAGAACTCATCCCCTATGAAAAATTGCCTAAAGAGATCAAAGACCTTCTTGATGATAAAGATGATCCTATCAAAAGAATTAATGTAGTAGAAACACAAGAACCTACTATCAATTAGGAGATAGTTGCAACACAAGAACCAGCTAATCTCAAAAACAATCAAGAAGAGAGAAGTGGTAGTGATTCTGAGATAGATTCTCATGAGTATGAATTCAAATCAGAATCTGAGGGTAACCCTTCTTGGGGTATTCACCCTAACTTTACTCATGTTCTAAGATTTCCTAGAGATCTTGAATCAGAAGCTAAATCAAATGACTATGAATGGGGAGCCATTCCAAAACCAGATGAGCTTATCACAGAGAAACATGTTGATGTTATTCACCAATATGCACCTCAAACCAATGTAAGTCTAGAGCGAAATGATGAACCTATCGAGTCTGATCCACCTATGGCTGAATTGGACTCCCACGATGACATTGAGCCTATTCACAAATTGAATGTCTTAAGTTGTAGTATCACCTTTGAACTCAAGCGTCAGGTTAGGACCAATGATGACAGATCAATATCCGTAAACACCATATCCCAAGCCTTTCCCACTTTGACTATCCAATGCCCTGATCTTATTGACCAAACTTCCACAAACCCAAACCATGGTATTTATACCTTCCAAAATGACTATGCCCTTGCCTACTACCTCAATGTAGTTGAGCCTATGAGTACTTCCATCAGTGAACCGAGCATCAGCATGACCGAGTTGGACATCAAATATCTTAGTCAGAAACACAAGAGTAAAAAGAAAAAGAAAAAGAGTTCTGAGGGTGAAAACCACTTTGTCGCAGTCTTAGAACTGACAAAAGTAAAAATAAAAGATGTATCCAAAGGTGAAAACCTCTCTGAGGTGCCTAAGGATGAGATATTTAATGTCCTTCCAAGTCATTTATAGGACAGATCTCCAGTTCTAATTGAGCACACCCAATCCATCAATTTGGGTACAATAGAGGAACCACAATTAGTACATGTAGCACAATCCTTATCAGAAGAAGAGAAACAGAAATTTACTACATTCTTGACAGAAAAAAAGATCAACTTTGCGTGGAAGTATTCAGCTATGCCAGGGTTGGATCCAAATCTTATCATGCACCATCTATCCATTGCTCCTCGAGTAAAACCGGTCAAGCAAAAATTGAGAAAGATGCATCCTCATGTTGCACTTTTAGTCAAAGCTGAATTAGAGAAACTCCTAAAATCTGGATTCATCCACGTCATAGACTATGCTGAGTGGATCTCCAACATTATACCTATTTCTAAACCAAATGGCTCAATCAGAGTGTGCATAGACTTTAGAGATGTGAATAGAGCGTGCCCTAAGGATGATTTTCCACTACCTAACATTGATATGATAGTGGACATGACTGCAGGTTTCGAGATGTATTCCTTAATGTATGGTTTCTCTGGATATAACCAAATAAAAATTGCTCCAGAGGACCAAGAGAAAACTGCTTTCACATGTGCGTGGGGAACATTTTGTTGGAATGTTATGCCATTCGGACTCAAAAGTGCTGGAGCTACATATCAAAGAGCAATGACATCTATTTTTCATGATATGATACATAGAACAATGGAGGATTATGTTGATGACACATTAGCAAAATCTATGATCATAACTAAACATCTAAAGGACTTGAGCATGATCCTAGATAGAATGGAATAGTTTAGTCTCTGACTAAATCCTAAGAAGTGTGCTTTTGGTGTCACTTCTGGAAAGCTCTTAGGATACATAGTTTCAAAGAAAGGCATTGAAGTTGATCCGGCTAAAGTCAAGGCTATAATAGAGATGCAACCTCCCACAAATATCAGTCAAATGAGGATGTTGCAAGGCAGAGTTCAATCTATCAGAAGATTCATATCACAACTAGCGGACATATCACAACCTTTTACAAAAACATTACATAAAGGTGTGACCTTTGCATGGAATGAAGAATGTGAGAACAACTTTAACCATATCAAGAAGTATCTATCAAATCCACCTATCTTGATGCCTCCTATTCATGGGAAGCCATTGATCTTGTATGTCTTCGCAACAGCCACATCACTGGGGGCATTGCTAGCGCAACATGATGAAGACAAAAAGGAAAGAACCATTTATTATATAAGCAAAACATTGGTGGCGTATGAAAAGAACTATTCTATGATTGAGAAAGCTTGTCTCACTATGATCTTTGCATCACAGAAACTGAGACACTATATGTTAGCTCATACCATGCATCTAGTAGCAAAAATTGATCCACTAAAATACTTACTAAGCAAGGCTGCCCTCACAGGTAGACTGGCTAAATGGGTCATGCTTCTAAGCGAATTTGACATTGAATATGTTGAAAGAAAAGCTATAAAAGGTCAAGTTATTGCTGATCAAATAGCAGATGCACCCATGTTTGATGACACACCAATGCAAATGGAATTTCTAGACTCATCTATTATGCACCTATCTTCTAGAGAATGGCAATTGTTCTTTGATGGCTCCTATACACAGAATGGATTTGGAGCAGGCATATTGTTCCTAACTCCCCAAGGATACTCAATCCCCAAAGAATTCTAATTAAATTTTCCTTGCACGAACAATATTACGGAATATGAAGCCCTTTTGAACAATATCAAAAATTCAAAAAAATTAAAATATCAAAAATTCAAAAAAATTGAAAAAAATATGAAAAATACAAAAAAAATAAAAAAAAAATAAAAAGTGCCTTGGTGAAAACCTGGAAATAGGCACCTTGGTAGCAAAAATAGAATCTCTGCCAAGATGGTGAAAACCTAGCAAATGGTTGCCACTTGTTCCAAATGCTCCATCTATCAGTGCAATCTTGGTCTTTCCTAGCTTTCAGTCTTGCTTTAGTTTGTACATATCTCCCGGTTTTTTTTTGCATTTCTAGTTTTCAATAAGTCGGTCTGTACACCAATCGGCTCAAGCGTCTGTATCCTATCAATGTTTAACACTTGGGGGAAATCAATGTCATATCCTATGGTCTCCCATGTATCTTAGACGGATCATATCTAGTCAGATTCCTTTGAAGCTTCATGTGAGTCAGTCAGTCTATCTTGTCTCCAGAAAGGATTTTGCATCTACAACAACGCAATCAAACATCAAAACTCAACTGAAAACAATCTATACTTTTTACATGCTTTTATCTCCTTGTATGCTTACTGATTTGCATTGATATTTTTGCATATTGTGTCCCTTTGAGCTCTTCGATGATGTCCTTTATAGGATTTAGAGAGTGATGACTAGGGGCATAATCTTTTCTTTGTCTTTTTCTTGTATGTGAAAATCTAACAACTTTGGAAATTCTGGATTGAAATGGTGTCCGACTATAAGAGCCTCTATCTCAAATTGGATGGCCATGCGTACCTCGACCATTGATACCCAAAAAATTCAAGGAAGTTTGATCTAACTATTGTCTTTTTGAGTGAGTTCTTTCTCCTACTATGAAACACAATCTTACCTAAGGCTGTGAATGATAAAGGGTCACTATAGGTAATTCACATTGGATTTAGAATAATCTCTTAGATGTTTGATGTGTTTGTCATGCAAGGCATATTCAAGTCATCATGACATTTATGTTTTGATGCTTATACAAATTGCTATATCAAAATGGACATGATATTCAGGTCATCTTGGCGTTTATGTCTTGGTACTTATATCTAATCCAACATTCCAAAAATAAAATCAATATTCATATGTCCATGGTTGTTTGACTAGTGGGGGTTGTATTGATTCTTGCACATACAAATCAATATTCATATGTCTATGGTTTTTTTTTAGCTAATGGGCATTGTATGGATTTATCCAGTTACCTAAAAGTTCAATGATGATAAAAAATTGACATATGATCAGTGACTAGGTCCTAGGTCTTAGGTTGCATTTCATATTGCATGCTTCTTTGCATTTTTCATCTTTGCATGATCTCACAATGACTAAATGAACTTCAAAGCTTAAAAAATTCTTCATATCAATTTTTCAAATCTAACAAGAGTTGAATCTCACACGAAGGTTCCTCCAATGAAGCAGCAAGTAGAATCTTTTTTCGGGATCAAAATTCAAATCTGAGATCATTCATATTATTAACTACTTGCATAATCAACCTTCAATCATCACAGAAATCTAGTATTCAACTTAACTGATTATCTAACATCAAACTATCAAAATTTCAACTTGGTCAACCATGGTCAACTCATGGTCAAAGCTAGTCAAACTTAGTCTCCAGGACCTCTAAATGATGCAGAATGCATTCACCGGACGTGTTTAACCACTTCTCAAATCAATTAACATGCTTCTAAACTCTCAATGCTGACTTTTCTTATTAGATTTCAATTTTAATCCCGAAGGGGGCATGGTATTGCATATCATTCAAAGTCTGTAATCAAATTTGAAATCATATCTTTATGGAAATCAATATCTTTCCTCAGTAATCAAGACAACAACCACGTCTAGTTATTGATTCATCAAAAAACCTCATCGCTCGGGGCAAATCTATCATCACTTGGGGCATATCAGATTCATCAAGATCCATATCAATCTGGTATTCTCCTAATCTTGTAAACTGTATCAGTTTTTGCAACCATCAGGTCATAGTGTTCTTTCCTTGGTTCTTCAGCAACTAAAGGATTCGGATGTGATACCTACTAGTTCTGCTAAGACAATCGAGTCTAGAACCGGTCACTCACTTCTTAGCAATCCTAAGGTTTGGAATCAGGCATTTTGACACTTTTTTGCAATCATAGGTTCATTTGCTATTATAGTGAACATTATCTTTGGTCACTCAGGACCTATTATCTCCATATCAAATCAATATCAATCAGCTTCTGTCTCATATCAATTATCAATTTCAAACATCAATTTCATATCTTTATCAAACATAGACTATCTTTGAACCACTGCGCTTCACACAGTAATTCAAAGAGGTGCAAAATGTAATACCCCAAAAATGGGCTATAAGTTTATTAATCTCTTACATCTTCAATTCGAATGAAATCGACATCAAAGTCCTAATCTAAGGCACATCTAAACATCATCGAATCATAATTGATTATCTTAAATTCTACATCGGGGAATATTCCTAGTAATATTCCTAATCATCATAATTATCTTTAATTTTATAATTATTGGGCAATAAATCACATTTATCCTAAAGTTTGATTAATTGAATATTTTCATATTTAATTAATTAGATTTAATATTTTCCACTTAATTATGTAATTAAATTTAATTCTATCTATTATTAATTATATTATTTAATTTTGACAATAAATCTAATATCATATGAATAATTGATTAAATTCTTATTTAATTAATTAAAGCAAGTTGTCATTATTTAATAATATAGTTTTTAATAAAAGTTTGATTAAATAATTGATTAACCCATAAATCAATTGTTTTATTTTTAAAAGCAGTTAAGTTGGAAATAAATCACTTTATTATTAAATTAATTCATAAATAAAACATGCACAATCATAAAAGCAGACAACTATCAATTATCAATTAAAGCTAAACTCTATTTTGAGTTAAAACTTAGCTTTTGCATGTTTTTGTGAGTTAATTATCCTTTATTTAAAAATAACTCAAAAATCAACCTGAGTTATTTGAGTGATTTATGGCTTTTTTTTCCCATGCACCTCCAAAGCCCTGGATTTCTATAAAATCAAGGCTTCAGCTCATCTCAAATCATCTCATAATCTTGCAAGCTTACTTTGGCAAAGTCATCTACGAATTGCACAACTATTTTGAAGAATTGGAATTTGGAGAATCAAAGCTTAATGCGAATCAAGGCTATTGTGAGATCAATTTGTTTTTTTTTTTACATTCATTTAGATTCTTTTTTATATCATTGTTAGATCAATTCATAGCATATCAATTTTCCATATTAGCATAGATTCCATATCAAGTTTTCATATCATTGCATAGAAAATCCAAAAAATATAGATTAATTGCATTCATATTTCATATCTAGATCAATTGCATTCAAATCCTTCATTTAGGTGTCGTCTAGGTCACTGATCTTGACAACAATCTGAGAACATTAATCTTGCACCTACTAGAAGGCAGTAAATCCCTTGGTTAGATAGTTTTCAATTTTGCACTATTTCGATTATAGCTAACCTCTAATGTTTTACTAAAGTGTTGTGTTTATAGATCAGGTATAATTTTCACACACACAGTACAATCTCAAAGAAACCAAACATAAACATGTATATACACACAAAAATATGCATCTCAACAAAACCATGGCATAGAAACCATACACACAAAAATATAAATCTGCTCGTATGGAAACATTTTCAAATCTTCTTCATAATCATCATCAACATGGCCAATTTTGCAAAACTAATTCTGCATACACTGAATTTTGCATACTCCTTATTTTGTTCTGGGTTGATATTGTTAGACATGGTCTTTCTTGAATGGAATGAATCAAACGTTAATTTTACATTGACTATAATTTTGGTGGAAGAAGGATGATTTATTTGCAACCTGTAGATATAGACATCGAACAACTATTTTCTCAACTCTAATTTTTTCAACACAAATGGACATTTATCATAGCCATAGAAACATGATTATTTTTAAATGGAATACACAAAGGAGTACCATCAGAAATATTGACCATTTACAATTATGAATATTAAACCTAAATCAAATATCTCATTTTTTATCAGCATGTGTAATCTCTGTGTATATGAAAAATGAATGAAATATCAAGCTGAAATAGAATAGTGAACAAAAATTTGAATTCAAGGCCTAATTTATCAAAACTTGATTGGGACAATGAAATTTACAAGTAAGGAAAGGTGAGAGGATCAATCAAATAATCAAGTTCTAGAAATGGACAATTTTGATGCTTTTCCATTACAACAATTGAGCATTCATCATTTGGTACTTCTTGGTGTATTCCATTTAAGTATAATGAATCAATGGCATAATGAATATGTTTGGTTAGAATGTAAGTCTAAATGGGATAATGAAGTGAAGTGTCTCCTAAATGCCAAAGGAAGCCAAAATTTTAGTTTTGGCGATATAAGAATAATAACTTTTCCACTCCATTGGGCATTGACCAGCGTACAATCATATTTATATAATCATTGGAAACAAACAATGAATGACAAGAGTAAGAAAAAAGGACATAGAGAACTAATTCTAATCCTAAATAAAAATTACGGTGGAATCAATTACATTAGGTAATCAAAACACACTAATTATGGAGGTGGTGTCAAGAATCCTATCACAGTAAAATTTCCCCATTTTTTTTTAATAAGGTTCATTTTCAATTTTGTTTAATTTTATATTAAAAATCATAGCAAAGTCATAAACAACAAAAAAATTCATGAGTTTATCAAAATATGTCTAATGTATCTACTTGAAATTCTAAAAAAGTTTCAGTATCTACAATAGCCCTCTGCTAACTACATTTACGCATATGGTCCCAACAAAGTAGTGCACAAACTACATAAAGAAAGCATCACATAAACATAATTTTTGCTTTCGCCATTGAAGAAATCTTGGCAGCACTAGTTGCCTCTTGAGCCTTGCACAAGTTGCACTCATTTCCCACATCAGGTATAGATGTAGATGGGGTAGATGTAAATGTGGTTTCATCAACCCACCAAAAGTATTGAGATCCACTATTTCCCTGCAATACCAAATCTACATCAGCTCTTCCTAAAATGATTAGTTGTCACATTATTTTTAAACATAAAATATAATTACATATCTAGACCTTTTTCCTATTTGGGTAACCCCAAAATTGATGCCCATAATTAATTGTTGTGTGTGATGTCTTCAACATGCATGGGCCAACACCACATTGACACATAGGCACATTGACCGAAGTCATCGACGCTATATCGATAAATATTGCATTGTCACAAATATTGCATTGTCATTATTTTGTTCATTCATACTAATTATAATTGCAATAAAAATCAACATACTAATGTAGACTTGCACATTTTTTGGCTAAGTTGAAGTCTATAGTTTAAATCAACTCAAAACAAAATGACAAACTAGAGACAACCATGATCATTTTACACTATTACAAGGACCAAAAATACTTGAGTTGAGCACAAAAGATGAAGCAGTATATACATGTTGGCCAAACAAAAACAAAAAGTGGTGTGAACATGTAATATCTTTTTGGAATCATAACATATCATCACCTAACAAAATAATATCTATATCAATGACCCATAATTTTCGATCACATGATGGTAGAGGAATGCAAAGCATTCTTGCAATGTCACACTATCTTTTTCATGCCAAAACATAGGACATAATATCTTTAATTTTGAGTTGAATTATACCATGAGATTTGAGAAGTAGCAACCTTAGATATCAACCAACACAAAACATCAACTTTAGGAAAGAAGAATGAAGAGATGATAGAAGGATGACCAGGGTGTGAATCCAATGTGCTCCTACTTGATCTAGAACCTAGAAGAAGGAAAGAAAGGGGGTTAGATCCAAGGGATCTAAGGAATGCATGATATCCTATTACATATTCTCATCTACAATCATGTATGTGCATAATCAAGCCATATTGTGGATGCATCATCCAAACAATGCAACAACAACATCAAATGTTGGTGTTTCATTTGATGTTTCTATGGCATCATTTCTAAATGAGGCATCCACAAAAATAACTCAAAACATGTTATAAGGTCATCATGTTCCAATAAAAGGTGATGTAGTCATAATAAAAAAAGCATTTTTATTATCTGCTTGCTTTGATGACCTAGGACATCAATGATTAACTATTACTTGTTTTCAATTCATTGCATGACTGACCTAGGGCATCAAATATTAACTATGATTAACCAAATCAAATCAATAAATGATATATATAGAAGGAAGAAATAGTCACAGGACCATAACCTTGAGAAATCAATTATAGTATATGATCATCAATGGAAGCAAATAATGATTCCCTAGCCCGATAGTCAATCATGCAATAAATTGAAAACAAGTAATAGTTTAGATTGTTGGTTATGGGTACTATCAATTTTTAGGAGTTTTAGTTGTCTATTTCAAGTTTGATCCATGTGAGTGGAGGGGGCATGGAGAGTTTGGTGTGTAAAGATTCAATGAAATAAGTTTCAATCAATAAAAGAACAAACATTTTCCTTGCAACAGTGACTCTACCCGTAGGGTACAGTTAGAATAACAACAAATTCAAATGTTTGAATAAAATGTGATTCGGCTTTGATGGAGGTGTAAAAACATTGTTTGGTATCTTGTTTACATATTCATGTGATGAATTGAAAACAAGTAATAGTTAATCATTGATGCCCTAGGTCATCACATCAAGTAGTAAATAAAAATGCAAGGATCTAGCAATAATGTCCTAGTGTTAAACACAGGTCCTCAAAGATCCAAACAAGTAAAATACAATAGTGAGAATTATAATGTTGTGTCAATAACTAAATAAAATCAAGTAATTATATATACAGAAGGAAGAAATAGTTACAGGTCTACGGCCTTGAGCTATCAAGTACATTAAATAATCATCAATGGAAGAAAATAATGATGCCCTCACCTGATAGTCAATCATGTAATGAATTGAAAACAAGTAATAGTTAATAATTGATGCCCTAAGTCATTACAGCAAGAAGATAATAAAAATACAATGATCTAGCAATAATTCGCTAGTGTTAAACATGGGTCCTCAAAGATCCAAACAAGTAAAATACAACACTGAGCATTATAATGTTGTGTCAATAACCAAATCAAATCAAGAAATGATATATATAGATCTTATACCCAATCTAATGATCTTACATCATGATCCAATCACTAATACACCACAAAATATGTTTGAAGGCATTGCATGGACTGACTGTACCCTGTGGGTAGATTCACAATTTACAGAGAATATTTTTGTTTATTGAATGAATTCCATTTGAAAATGGTTCTATACACACAAAATCCACATCCCTCCTCCACTCATGTGGATCAACACTAATAAATACTTCTAACCAACTAAAGACTGACTATAACCATTAATTAACTATCTAATTGTCCCCCAAATAATAAGCATGCCATCAAATGATCATGCAATTAGTAAATCTATAATGCCCTAGCTTCATGAGATCCAATAGTAAATAAAAATGCAAGGATCCAACAATAATTTCCTAGTGTTAAACATGGGTCCTCAAATATCCAAACAAGTAAAATACAACTATGATCATTATAATGTTGTGTCAATAACCAAATCAAAGATATATATAGAAGGAAGAAATAGTCATAGGCCCGTGGCCTTGAGAAAGTAAATAATCATCAATAGAAGTAAAGCATGATGCTTCGGGCTCACATGAAGAAAATGGAATGATCAAATATCCAAATAAACACCTACCTCTACTTGCCTAGCTTGACTTTTCCCTCTTCACATGCGCAACTTGGATATACAAAAAATTAGTAAAATACAACAGTGAGAATTACAATGTTGTGTCAATAACCAAATCAAATCAAGCAATGATATATACAGGAAGAAGAAAAAATCATAGGCCCATAGCCTTGAGCAATCAAGTACAATATATAATCATCAATGGAAGAAAATAATGATGCCCTAGCCCAATAGTGAATCATGTGATGAATTGAAAACAAGTAATAGTTAATCATTGATGCCCTAGGTGGACGTAATGATAATGATGCTTCGAGCTCACATAAAGAAAATGGAATGATCAAAGAGCCAAATAAACACCTACATCTGCACAAAGAAAGGAATCAAAAATAAAACATTTGGGCTCACATAGGCCATGAGCATAGCCAACTCCTAGAAAGATAAGTTTGAATACAAACATACATGAGTAAAGAAGCATAAACAATAGGGTACCAGACATTGCCTGAAGAGATGATGGAAGCATGACCAAGGTGCAAATCCAATTTGCTTTTACTTGATCCAAAATTTGCAAGAAGGAAAGAAATGGGGTTAGATCCAAGGGATCTAAGCAATGCATGATATCCTATTACATATCCTCATCTACAATCATGCATGTGCATAATCAAGCCATATTTTGGATGCATCATCCAAACAATGCAACAACAACATCAAATGTTGGTGTTTCATTTGATGTTGCTATGACATCATTTCCAAATAAGGCATCCATAGAAATAACTCAGAACATGTCATAAGGTCATGGTGTTCCAATAAAAGGTGATGTAGTCATAATCAAACATACAATTTTATTATCTTCTTGTTGTGATGACCTAGGGTATCAATGATTAACTATTACTTGTTTTCAATTCATCACATGATTGACTATTGAGCTAGGGGATCATTATTTTCTTCCATTGATGATTATTTACTATACTTGATTTCTCAAGGCCACATGCATGTGGTTGCTTCTTCCTTCTGTATATATCATTGCTTGATTTGATTTGGTTATTAACACAACATTATAATGCTCACTGATGTATTTTACTTGTTTGGATCTTTGAGGACCCGTGTTTAACACTAGGTAATTATTGTTGGATCCTTTCATTTTTATTTATTGTTGGATCTCATGAAGCTATGGCATTATGGATTTACTAATTGCATGATCATTTGATGGCATGCTTACTATTTGGAGGATAGGTAGATAGTTAGTTAATGGTTGCTGTCAGTCTTTAGTTGGTTAGAAGTCTTTATTAGTGTTGATCCACATGAGTGGAGGGGGGATGTGGAATTGGTGTGTGTATAGAACCATTTTCAAATGGTATTCATTAAATAAACAAAAACATTCTCTGCAAATTGTGAATCTGCCTGCAGGGTACAGTTAACCCATGCAATGCCTTCAAACATGTTTTGTGTTGTATTAGTTATTGGATTATGATGTAAGATCATTGGCTTGGGTGTTATTTACATGTCCAAACATTTATTTTAGTGTTTAATTGTTATTAAAACCTAGATTAACTAGTGTCAGACTGTGCCTGGGTTTTCTAGTTGCAACAGTGAATTGGAATTGAGGTCTCCTTAATGGATTGACTCTCCCACCCCTGTGGTCACTATGATTGGTGAATAGAGATTCTCCTAAATATGATATGGATGTGGATGAAAAGAAGGAATAAAAAAAAAACAATAGTAAATAAATGAGAATAATTGTTGATAGTGTTAAAAATTACATTGTGCCAACAATTGTAAATCTAGAGAATGGATATGAGATGTTCACTTCATTGTCTGGCATGTTTCATATCAACAACACAAATAGGGTCCTACCTCTCAAAAATAACCTCTCTCAGATCAGGATGAATCAAGGGGAGTCAATCACATCCTACTTCAGGAGGATCAATGACCTAAGGAATCAACTATCATCAATTGGGTTCAAATATGATGATAAAGCTAGCTGTGACAACTCTTAATGGATTGCCTCTTACTTGGGATACATTCATTCAAGGGATTAGTACACGTTCCAAATTACCTACTCTTGATAGAATAAAGATCGGTTGTCTTCAAGAAGAAGAAATATTAATATCAAGAGGATCAATCTCCAAGGAAGATATACAACTTCTTTACTCTCAAAACTTCAAAAGGGGGATAGGAAAATTAAAGAAAAAGAGAGAATTACAAAAGGATAAGAGGAATGAAAATGAAGGAAGTTAAAAGGACAAAGAGGGAATAGGGAAGAACTTTAAGAAGAATAAACCTTTCAAGAGGGACTTCTCTAAAACTCAATGCTATAAATGTGATAAGTTTGGTCACATAGCTGTAAATTATCTTGAGAGGAACACCCTTCAAGAATCCTTTGTGGAGATAAAAGAACATGAAACTAAGCTCTTTGCACTTTGAGAGGGAGTTGCAATTTGAGAGGGAGTTTTATATATGGGAACATACACAGCTGATTATTAGTATAACTAATTAATTATTTTCTTTATTGATGCATAGGTTCATACATTATTGGTTAATGAATGTTGGAACATACTTACATTGGAATTTTTTTGGGAACATACATTATGATACTTAGAGATAATGTCATTGTATGCATGGGAGCATACTTTATATGGATATATGTTATCCTTATATATACTTTTCTATTGATCATATATATGTGTGTGAATACATTTCTTTATAGAGGGAACTATATTACATCTTGTTGTGATCACATTGCACCTGGTTATATGTTGGACAAATTTGGTTACTCTTATGTGGTGAGACTTATGTGATTACTCTTATGCTTATGAAGCATACTTTAGTGGCTTATTGTGTATGTATGTATCATACTTTCTTTTATAGCCAAGTCTATATTTATTGACTATAGTTTAGACTATATTACATGTGATTCTATGTGTGAACACATTTTCTTTATATTGGACTTTATTCTTATGATTATAAGATCATATTGGTTACTCTTATGCTTATGTGGATTCATCAGATAAGATTATGAGTATTACTATAAAGGTAAAGGAGTTAAGAACTTTGATAGCACCGAGCTTTGTGGATGGATCTTTGATGATGCAAAGTAAACAAAAGCAGAGGTAGGTATTTATTTGACTCTTTGATAATTCCATTTTCTTCATGTGATGTTGGTTATGATCATGCAATTAGTAAATCTATAATGCCCTAACTTCATGAGATATGAAGATCATAAGCACAGGTGCATTCAAATGGGCATAATGAAGAAACAGTGATAATGATACAACAAAAAACTTGGGCTCACATAGGCCGTGAGCATAGCCAACTCCTAGAAAGATAAGCTTGAATACAAACATACATGAGTAAATGAGCATAAAAACTAGGGTGCCAGACATTGAGAGAAGAGATGATGGAAGGATGACCAGGGTGTAAATCCAATGTGCTCCTTGTTGATCCAGAACCTGCAAGGAGGAAATAAATGAGGTTAGATCCAATGGATCTAAGAAATGCATGATATCCTATTACATATCCTCATCCATAGTCATGCATGTCCATAATCAAGCCATACATAGTCAATCATGCGATGAATAAAAAATAAGTAATAGTTAGTCATTGATTCCCTAGGTCATCACAACAAGCAGTAAATGAAAATGCAAGGATCCAACAATAATGCCCTTATGTTAGACACGGGTCCTTAAAGATCCAAACAAGTAAAATACAATAGTGAGCATTATAATGTTGTATCAATAATTGATGCAGGAGCATCCTAGGTGTAAGAGCAATCTTGCATCACTGAAAAATATTTTTGGTTTCTTTTTCAATAAGGGCTATCTTATGCAGAGCTTCTATTTATGGAAACTTACTATTTTTAGTAAGTTGGTCATATGATCTCAGAATGTTCTGATTTCACAGTTGGAGGTTCATCTCAGTCATTTTAGCCTACCAGTTGAGTTTCATTGCCACATCATCAATATTGGTGAAGTTATTGAGGTTTTTGGGTACGAAATCTTTCAGATCAATTTTGAAGGCCTTAGAGGCTCTGGATCACAATTGACCCCTAGTTGACTAGCACTAGCGCATGTCAAGCATTGTAGATCTTGTCATGGCATTTCTAAAAAGTGGTTACAATAGAAAAATGGAGCTATGGTTAAAAAGTTATGGCCTTTGGAAGTTGGGCTACCTAAAAGCATATTTTGTATTTCTTTTGAGCCGACCCTATTGTAAAAATTGTGAAAATAAAATAATTCTATGTATAATCGGCCTTAAGGGCTAAATTTCTGGAACCTTCTCGGGTGGTGGAAATTGCCTATATAAAGAAGGTCCGTAGTGTTGTCTAGGGTAGTTCTGGGTAGATCTAGGTAATGATTCAAGGCTTTTTTCTATAGAATATTGTAAGGGAATGCCCATGCGGCTTTGCATATTGTAATTCTAAAATTTGTAATTCCACATTTTTAGAGATAATAAGAAACTCATTTTTTTTTCTTGCAAATTGTTGTTGTTCTATGTTTCTATTGTGTGTTTGTGGTATTAAGGGGAGCACCCTTCATCAAGTGGTATTAGAGCAGGAGTTTCTAAGTGTGTAAACAAATCGCCGACTCTGAGGTAGTTTGCACCAGGACCATGGGTTAGGGTTTCTGTGTAAACAGATCACCGACTGTGAGACCGTTTGCACTAGGACCATGGTTAGGGTTTCAGCAATACGCATGAAAATGCCTCCATGAAGGGAACGTGGTAGAAGAGCTGGTGTTGTGACACTTGAGGTTAGAGAGCTCCAGAGACAAGTGCGAGCATTGCAAGAAGAGATTCGCAGAGGAATGAATCTGAATGTCAGAGATAAAAGTGAGGATGAAGCCAAAGAAGGAAATGATGATCAAGAAGTAGAAGTCAAAGTTTTGAATCAAGAGGAAGAAAGGCTTTTTTGGGCCATTTCCAAGATCGGGAAAAGACCTAAGATCGAGGTTCCTACATTTTCAGGGAATCTTAACCTAAAGGAATTGATCGACTAGATCAATGAATGTGAAGAATATTTTGATTATGAAGATATTGAGGATCTTGATCAGGTCAAGTTTGTGAAAGCTAGACTGAAGGGTCATGTGAAGATCTGGTGGCAAGAGATTCAATTAGAGTGAAATAGAAGAGGAAAGGATAAAATCACAAGATGGGATCAGATGGTGGATAAATTGAAGTGACAGTTCATTCTTGTTGATTATGAACTTGACCTACTGAAGAAAATGCAAAGTTTGAAGCAAGCAAGAAGATCTATTCAGGAGTATATAGAGGAGTTCTATCAAATCCTCATTAAGACAGGCCATGTGGAAGCTGATAAGGAGAAATTTTCCCATTACCTTAATGGGTTGAGACCAAGCATTCAGGAGGAGTTGAATCTGGTTCAAATGAACAGTATTGAAGAGGCATACCAGTTTGCCCTTAAAGTAGAGGAAAAGTTGAATAAAAAATTTGAAAGAAGACAAAGCAGAAGAGGTCATGGTGGAAGATCTGGTGGACGGTCTTATGGAGGCCGAAATGAAGATCTGAAAAAGAAGGATGAGGTCATCAGTAGTCAAAATTAGTGAGGAAACAATTCCAATCATTTCCAAGATCAGAATAATAGAGATCAGAGAGGAAGAGGAAGAGGACAAGGATCCAGAAGAGGAGGCTTTCATGGAACATGTTTTCACTATGGAGAAGAAGGTCATAGGGCCTTTGAATATCCTCAACACTAAGGAAGGACAGACAAGAGAAATGAAGGGCAGGCTAGAGTTGCACATGTAGATGAAGATGTTAGATCATCACATTCTGAAGATGTTGAAAGAGGAGAAACGTTGATTAACAGAAGAGTCCTACTGAGTGAAGAGAATGAACCTGAGCAAAGGAGGAGCTTGTTTCACACTAGATGTAAGTGTGAGGGTAAATGTTGTGATGTGATCATTGATAGTGGAAGCACTGACAATTTGGTGTCAGAAGAGATGGTGACAAAGTTGAAGCTCAAGAGATAGAAACACCCACATCCATACCAGATTGTCTGGGTTCAGGATGACCACAAGGTCATGGTCAATGAACAATGCATAGTAAAGTTCAAGATTGGTGGATACCATGATGAGGTATTGTGTGATATCATATCTATGGATGCATGTCATATGTTGTTGGGTAGACCATGATAGTTTGAAAGGTGTGTTGTACATGATGGTCATGCGAATACCTATTCCCTAACAAAGGATGGAGTATGACATAAGCTAAAGCCATTGAATGACACAGAAAAAAAGGTATGTGGTAGTACAAAAATAAATTTTGTTGATGGAAGAAAATTCCTAGATGGTATGAGGCATGAGCATATGTGTTTTGTTTTAATTCCAAAAGTTGGTAAAGAGGAAGTAGAAGATGTACCTATAGAAGTTGCAGATTTGTTGAATGTGTTTTAGGATATTGTATCTGATAATATACCTGATGGATTACCACCAGTAAGGAAGATCATTCATCAAATGGACCTGATTCCAGGAGCTAGTTTTCCAAATAAGGCAGCACACAAAATGACACCAGCAAAAAGTGAAGAGTTGAACAGACAAGTACATGAGTTGTTATAGAAGGGGTTGATTCAGGAGAGCCTAAGTCTATGTGTTGTACCAATAGTATTAGCACCAAAGAAGAATAGAGAATGGAGGATGTGTACAGATTCCAGGGCTATAAATAAGATCACAATCAAGTATAGATTTCCATTGCCAACGATGGATGATATTATGGACTATTTGAGTGGAGCTGTGTATTTCTCAAAGATAGATTTGAAGAGTGGATATCATCAGATTTAGATTAGAGAAGGAGAAGAATGGAAGACTGCCTTCAAGACAAAGGAAGGACTATATGAGTGGTTATTCATGCCTTTTGGGCTAACCAATGCATCGAGCACTTTCATGCAGCTCATGGATGAGGTTCTAAAAGAGTTTCTGGGTAAGCTTGTCATTGTTTACCTAGATGATATTTTTATCTTTATTAAGACATTGGAGGAGCATATGATGCATATTCATATGGTGTTTGAGAAGCTAAGAGAAAAGAAATTGTTGATTAATTTGAAGAAGGACAATTTTGTGAAGAAAGAGTTAGTGTATTTGGGATTTTTAGTTTCGGGAGAAGGTCTAAAAATGGACCCAAAGAAAGTACAGGCTATCCTTGAATGGCCTACTCCAAGGAGTGCTACAAAGGTAAGATCTTTTCATGGTTTGGCTAGCTTTTACAAAAAATTTATCAAAAATTTTAGCAGTATTTGTGGACCCTTGATTGAAACAATGAGAGGGGATAGAAAAGAGTTCAAGTGGACTAGTGGGGCAGATAAGAGTTTTAAACTGTTGAAATAGAAAGTTACAGAACAGCCTGTTTTAGCACTTTCAGGTTTTAATAAGGTGTTTCAAGTATACTATGATGCTAGTGGTACTACAATAGGAGTTGTTATGAGCTAAGAAGGTAAACCTGTTGCTTATTTTAGTGAGAAGTTAAATGATGCCAAGAGAAAATATTTTGTTTATGATCATGAATTTTATACTATAGTTCAAGCATTGAAGAGGTGGAGACACTATCTACTTCCTAAGGATTTTGTTTTGTAAACTGATCATCAAGCTTTGCAATATTTGAATAGTCAAGGGAAGTTGAATCAAAGGCATTTGAAATGGATTGAGTTTCTGCAAAGTTATACATTTTTTTTGAAACACAGGAGTAGAAAGTCTAATAGGGTTGTAGATGCTCTTAGCAGAAGACAACTATTGCTGATGGAGATGTAGATTGAGGTGGTTGGGTTCAAGGAACTCAAGAGTTTGTATCCAAAGGATCCTAATTTTGGTGAAGCTTGGAAAGCTTGTAAAGAACCTATTACTCTAGACAGAGTCAAGTGGCTGGATTTCATCATTCAAGATGATATGATATTCAGAGGGAGTCAGTTGTGCATTCCACAAAGTTCTATGAGGGAGAATCTCATCAAGGAGAAGCATAGCAGAGGATTGGCTGGACATTTTGGTCATGATAAAACCCTTGCTTTGGTTAGTGAAAATATTTATTGGCCACAGTTGCAGCAAGATGTCAAGAAGTTTGTATAGAGTTGCAGAGTGTGTCAGATGGCAAAAGGAGTGAAGCAAAATATAGGGTTGTATCAGCCATTACCTATACCAAAAAAGCCTTGGGAGGATATTTGTATAGACTTTGTTCTTGGTTTACTGAGGACTCAGCGGGGACATGATTCAATTTTTGTGGTAGTTGACAGATTTTTGAAGATGACACATTTTATTCCCTGTAAGAAGACTAATGATGTTGTTCATGTAGAAGAATTATTTTTCAGAGAAGTAGTGAGACTACATGGTTTTCCAAATACCATAGTTTCATATCAAGACACTAAGTTTGTTGGATATTTCTGGCATACATTATGGAAGAAGTTGAAGACAGATTTGAAGTTCAGTTCATCACATCATCCACAAACTGATGGACAGACAGAGGTGGTGAATAGGAGTTTGAGAAATTTGTTGAGATGTTTGGTTGGAGATAAGCCAACGGGATGGGATTTGATTTTACCACAGGCGGAATTTGCATACAATAATTCTGTCAATGGGAGCACTGATAAATCACCATTCCAGATTGTATATGGAAGTAGTCCCAGAAATGCATCTGAGTTGAGAAAGATAGATAAAGGAGAAATAAGTAGTGCTGAAATTGAGGATTTTGTAGAACATTTGAAGAACATCCATGAGGAGGTGAGGAAGCATATTACCAAGATGAATGCACAGTATAAGGCTAAGGTAGATGAGAAAAGAAGGCATAAGGAATTTCAAGTTGGGGATGAAGTCATGGTTCCTTTGTGGAAGGAGAGATTTCTAGTTGGTACATATAACAAGCTGAAAATAAAGAGGTTTGGGCCATGTAAGATACTGAAGAAGCACGATTCTAGAAATGCCTATGAAGTCGAGTTGCCTACAGAGTTGAATATTTCACCAGTATTTAACATTTCAAATTTGACAAAGTATCATGAAGGGGGTGTTGAAGATGAGATCACAGTAGGACAATGAAGTATTCCAACAACTAGTTCAGATACCAAAGAGATTGAGGATATACTGGACAGTCGTGTTGGTAGAAGCATAAGGAACAAGACATATGAAGAATATATGGTCAAGTGGAAAGGACAACCTATTAAAGATTCATCATGGCTGACAAGGGAGGAGGTTAACCATCTTGGTTTTCCTCTTCACACCTAAGTCGTGATAGGGTCACTTCTCAAATTACCCCAGGTGTCTGATGCAAGAGCATCTTGGGTGTAAGAGCAATCTTGCATCACCCAAAAATATTTCTGGTTTCTTTTTCAATAAGGTCTATCTTATGCAAAGCTTCTTTTTATGGAAATTTACTATTTTTAGTAAGTTGGTCATACAATCTCGAAATGTTCTGATTTCACAGTTGGAGGTTGATCTCAGTCATTTTAGCCTACCAGCTGAGTTTCATTGCCACATCATCAGTATTGGTGAAGTTATTGAGGTTTTTGGGTATGAAATCTTTTAGGTCAATTTTGAAGGCCTTAGAGGCTCTGGATCATGATTGACCCTCAATAGACTAGCGCTAGCGCATGTCAAGCACTGTAGATCTTGTCATGGCGTTTCCGAAAAGTGGTTGCAATAGAAAAATGGAGCTACAGTTAAAAAGTTATGGCCTTCGGAAGTTGGGCTACCTAAAAGCATATTTTGTATTTCTTTTGAGCCCACCCTATTGTAAAAATTGTGAAAATAAAATAATTCTATGTATAGTCGGCCTTAAGGGCTAATTTCTGGAACCTTCTCGGGCAGTGGAAATTGCCTATATAAAGAAGGCCTGTAGTGTTGTCTATGACAGTTCTGGGTAGATTTGGGTAATGATTCGAGGCTTTGTCCTACAGAATATTGTAAGGGAATACCCATGTGGCTTTGCATATTGTAATTCTAAAATTTGTAATTCCACATTTGTGGAGATAATAAGAAGCCCATTTTCTGTTCTTGCAAATTGTTGTTGTTCTCTGTTTCTGTTGTGTGTTTGTGGTATTAAGGGGAGCACCCTTCATCAATAACCAAATAAAATCAAGAAATGGTATATACATTAGGAAGAAACAGTCACAGGCCTGTGGCCTTGAGAAATCACGTAGATTAATTAATCATCAATGGAATCAAATATGAGAGAGTAGAGTAGAGTTATGTTATTCCTTTAAACATCTTTCTTTTGTGTTTGATTTCATTGTTTTAAGAATGTTGATAGCAACAATTGACACAATAAAGCATTGGGGGAATGTTCCTAAGTGTTCCCAATGTTCCATAGTGCAGAAAAAAGGTTGAAAAGACTCTAAAATAGCATCCCTAATCCCTTATCCAATGTTTAATGGTCTACTTTTTCTTTGATTACAACAAATTAGTCCTAAAGTGTCTGATCATATTAGTGATAATACAAGTTTTTGGTTGGGTCTAATCAAAAGTTATGTGTTCCTTCTAAGAAGTTTTTGTATGGTTTGGAACACTCATATTTATTTACTTTGAAATCCATACTTGTCTATATACCCTTACCAAATCCTTGAAGGTACTATCTCCCTTGCATGTTCATTTTCTATTATTTGATCATAGTCTGATCAGAAGTATTTATCTTTACAAGTTCACTATTTATTTGTGTTCCTTGAAGCCTCTAGGTTGGATGTTGTGTTATACACCCCCATGTACATTGTGGGAAGTCATTCCAAAAGTTCTCAAACCTTGTTTCTAAGGGTGTCTTGTTCATTTTCATAATTAGGATAGTCCTGAGGTTGTGACTAATTCATTTATTTAATTAATAAGGGCATGATACCATTTAAGGTACCATGGCATGAGAAGATAGAGATTTGGAAAGGGATAGACTTTGATAAGTTCTTTGTCATAGTGAAAAGTGACTATGACTATCTCTGGGACTAGAATACAAAGATAGATTTAGGAAAAAGGCTTTGTCCACAAAATAAGTTGTAATATTTGTACTAAAATAATTTGAAGGAAGGTGTATGGTAGTCTAGGGAATTCCCTAACACCCTAGATAATGGTTGTGAGTCTAAGAAAGGCTAGTAGATTGTCAAGTTATAGAGGTAACTAGGACTGTCATAGACAATCATTAAAAAAGGACATAAGAGTCCTTGATAACTTGGTGGGTATGTAGTAGAAGTGGAAAGGGTTGATGTATAAGAAAAGCCTAGTATCTAGAATAAGTTGGAGGCTAGGAATGTGTCTAGGAGAGTAGGAGATCTAGGAATGAAAGACAGGGAGTGTTTTGACCATTAAAGGTACTTGTGAAGTAGTAAGGAAGTGTTGTGTATTCAGTGTAGAGGATCCATGTATTAATCCAAAGAGAAGAATGTGATTAGTGTTCGATGTCTCACAATGAACTAAAAGATTTGTCCTTACTAAATATGACATTGGGAAGAGGTTATTCAAGATTTTTAGCATCAAAGTAGGATTCTATGCATCATAGTGGACATGAAAGTAGCCAAGTCTATGCACATTGTCTTGGAAGAACATACGATACATAGACTTGGCTAATTTCATGTCTTGTTCTTAGTGAGTACCAATCCTTATGATGAACTAAAAGTAAGGCTTAGCGAGTATCATAATGTCTACTCACTAAGGATTATAATATTTGTACATTAGAAATGAGCCGATAGTGAATCATGTGATGAATTGAAAACAATTAATAGTAAATCATTGATGCCCTAGGTCATCACAACAAGAAGATAATAAAAATGAAAGGATCTAGCAATAATTCCCTAGTGTTAAACATGGGTCCTCAAAGATCCAAACAAGTAAAATACAGTAGTGAGCATTATAATGTTGTGTCAATAACCAAATAAAATCGAGCAATGATATATACATAAGGAGGAAATAGTCACAGGCCTCTAGGCTTGAGCAATAAAGTAAAGTATATAATCATCAATGGAAGAAAATAATGATGCCCTAGCTCGATAGTCAATCATGTGATGAATTGAAAACAAGTAATAGTATGTTAATCATTGATGCCCTAGGTCATCACAACAAGTGGATAATAAAAGTTCAAGGATCCATCAATAATACCCTAGTGTTAAACATGGGTCCTCAAAGATCCAAACAAGTATAATACATCAGTGAGCATTATAATTTTGTGTCAATAACCAAATCAAATCGAGAAATGATATATACAAAGGAAGAAATAATCACAGGTCCGCAACCTTGAGAAATCAAGTACAATATATAATCATCAATGGAAGAAAATAATGATGGCCTAACCTGATAGTCAATCATGTGATAACTTGAAAAAAGTAATAGTTAATCATTGATTCCCTAGGTCATCACAGCGAGCAAGTAGATAATAAAAGTTCAAGGACCCAACAATAATGCCCTAGTGTTAAACACGGGTCCTCAAAGATCAAAACAAGTAAAATACAACAGTGAGCATTATAATGTTGTGTCAATAACGAGATCAAAGATATATACAGAAGGAAGAAATAGTCATAGGTCGGTGACCTTGAGCAAGTAAATAATCATCAATGGAAGTAAATCATGATGCTTTGAGCTCACATGAAGCAAATGGAATGATCAAAGATCCAAATAAACACCTACCTTTTCTTTCCTAGCTTGACTTCACCCTCTTTGCGCGCGTAGCTCATATTTACAAAAATTAGAAATGAGCCTTTCTTTTTCTTTTTTTTTGTTTATAATCACGTGGGTGTTGAAATTATGACAGAACTATCGCTATTAAGACAGCATCAGGGGCACTTGCAAAAAAAGATAAAAAATCACACAAATGGTAGTGTCATTGCTACCCAGCATCGGAATTCAATCCCAAATGTTGTGTATTATGTTTATTTTTGTCCTAGTTAAGGCATGTTATGGTCCACTTCTTATTCCATTCCACTACTAGAATTTTTAGTGCCAACCTAAATTGAATTATGTTCTATTAAGATGCTCAACCAACCTTTGATGATTTTGCAAGTGTAAGGATGGTATAAGTAAAGGATAAATTGTTGAGGAAAAGGTGTGGGATTCATGTATACTTGTGTGAGTGTTTTGCAAGTGTGTGCATATGTGACGAGGATGTGTGAGAGGGGATCTATCTACCTATGTGGTTTTCAGATATGTGGAATTTCTTGTGTTAGCTACCAGAAGTAGGGAGAAGAAGGTATTTATAGATCATTCAGTTGAGTTTTATAATTACATCAATGGCTGATCTTTATTGTTTTATTCTTCTTTATCTGGGTAGTTAGACCTCTAGTTTGAGCCTTCTTTCCGATAGTGAACCCTCTAACAATGAGTCCTTTATAAAAATCACCTTAACTGGTGTCACCCTAACAAGTGTTCATATATTTGAGAATTAATTTTCTCTATGGTTTTTACCTTAACAAGGTTTTCTACGTAAATTTAATGTGTTGAATTATGTAGGTCATTTTTTTTTTTCACTTCCTCTTTCATGTTTATATCTTTTTATGGTTAATGATTAAAGATAAGTTTTTGTGGATCTAATTCATGAAAATATCTATAAGTTTTATTGGCAACTGATTCACCCCACCTCTCTTAGTTTTCATGTGCATTTAGGGTATGTGTAGGATCATGGTATGCCAAAAAGTGGTGATGTGAAAAAATAAACTTTTCACTCGTCCAAAAGCGCACTAAAAAGTTTGTTAACTTTTCGTAGGCCTGGGTGTTAGTACACCTAGACAAGCCAAAAGCTAAACCACAAGCCTAATTGGATATCTGCTTTTATATCAGATCTTCAATTTTTTCGAGTAAATTATATTTGTAGCTTGCGGCCACGTTCAACATTTTCATTGTGAAAACATTAAACACAGCTCTGGGGGTTTTAGATATCTGATAGAATCTCATATCTAATTTTCTCAACATCACTAGGTAAGTTAAATTTTTTAGTTTGAATTTTTTTAATTATTTTTTAATTGAAATTTTTAGTGTTTTATATAAAAACTAGAGTTTAAATGAGATTCATTATTAGTTTTTAAATTGATTATAATTGTCTCTTTGATTTTTAATTGTAATAGGACATGGACTCAAACCAATCAGAAAACCCTCCCAATGATCCCACAAATAATCCATAACCACCTCCAAACAATCCCCCACTTTCAGAAGATGAACCAATCTCAAACCCTTGACGTTTAAAGGATCTCATAGGAGACAATCTAAATCAGCTTCGATGATATAACATACATATGTCGATATCCCCACATTGTGCCCCATGTTTTTCATGTTGAACTCCATTATTGAAAACATGGAGAAACTTACAGAGCAACATGATGTTCCACTTCTGTGGCGCAATTTCATGCATGCCTAGTTTGACGATGAGCTTGACTATGATCAAGTTATGAACCTAAACATAACAAAAGATGACATATGTAATCTCTTTGTGGATCCCAAAACTAGTTTAAAAGTGGACCCTAAAATCCCAAGTTGTCAATTAAATGGTGCACAAATGATGCAATACGTGACAACTTTTGGGACCACTAGTGGATGGTTTTTGATAGACCACCTCACAAAAATTTGGATGTCCCATTCTATTTCATAAAAAAATTATATGCTGAATTTATACTTAGTCAAAAGGTAAATTATTGGAGCATGAGATAGAACTAGGGTGTAGGCTTAGGTGCTCCTCAGGACAGGCCATGGGCACATTGGGTGAAATCCTACACATATGTCCCCCCTCCCGATATTTCACCACCTCCTACAGTGCAAAATCCTGCTATTATTGCTGAAGCCAACTCACAGACAATTCAAGCCATTCACACCTTGAGTGATCTACTGGTTATGAAAAGCACAAAACTTTTTCCTCCTTGTGCTGATACTTATGGCCCTTACACATCCTCCATGAGCTCACATGTTTGTGTTCCCCACACTTGCATTATGTGCAAGAATCTATGCTTAGGTCCCCTGAATGATAGTGATGCATATAACTATGTCTTTGAGGTGGATGATGCCACACAACACACTATAGACACTGAAGCACCTCATGAAGATGTGCATCGGGGGCATATAGAGTCATGGACTCCTACTGTTATGGTAAGCGTAAATAGTTCACTTGTTACATTGTATTTAATTTTAAACATTCATATTTTTAGTAGAATTTTCTTATAATAATTTCCCATTTATGTTTTTTATGTGTTACATTTATGTTCAGTTGATGACAGAGGAGGAGATGGCACATGTGGAGGGTTCCATGCTTTGGGCCATATCATTTGGCCTTGAAACTTCCATGGTACATATGTTTTAATGTACTCATTGGTTTCCTTTTATTATAATAGTATATGTACATGTGTTTTCTAATTTTTATGATCATCTTATTACATACTAATGCAGATGTCACCAGTTTCCACTGGAGGGAAATGTGAGGGGGTTCAGGCATCTGACATTGACAAGGGGAAGGTAATTAAGTAATTTAGATTGTTTATGCATACATGTATACTTGTCATTTGTGCATACTCATTTTTAATTTACATGTTTTATTTGACAGAGGGTGGTGTCTGATGATGTTGTGAGACCCTTTCGCCATGATAGAGTCATAGAAATCTCAATTCACATTGATATCCCCATGGTATGTATATTTCTAAAGTTATTTGTGTTTATTTTACTATCAAGTATATATAATATGATCAAGTCATGATTGTATGAAGTATTTGTATGACTTTTGTAGGTCACCCCTAGTTTGAGGGAGGTAGAATGCCAAGGGTTTGTATCACTGACGACTCAAGCGAAATTTCTTGAAGAAAGTTCAATACAAGTAAGTTTTAATGTTAATTCAGTTATTTTGTAAACATATATTTTCTACCAAGTATTTAACATTAAATAGTATAATTCATAGATCAATCTCATTTTGCAAACATATACATGTCAGAGTCGACATTGGTGGCATTGTCCCTTCACTACCAAGGACATATATTAGGTCTCCTATCCATGTGAGGAGACAGAGAGGCGAGGTACATGAGAGTTCAATTTTAGTTTTTTTTCTATTTATTATTGTTGACTATGATTTTGAATTTTGAATTTTTATTTTTAGAAACCATATAAATTAAGTAATCTAACTTGGGGTTTCACTTTTTTGTTTCAATGTAGGATCCATCAAAGCCAAAGAGTACTTCAAAGAGGGTGCATTTTGATGATCCACCAGTAGAATAGGATGTCCTAGAAATATTTGTAGTTGAACTTCTTATTTTGAGATGTCATATGACACATTTTGAGATGGTGTATGCGACATTGTATCTAGATATGTTGATTTTGTAAATGTGTTTAGAATTATTGTTCATTTTGATATATATGAAACTTGATATTCGATCCAATTTGTTAATTGTGTGTTCATTTATTCATTATTAGTATGTAAATATGCTTGTGTGTATGTACTCATGTGTATTTACTCATGTGTATGTACTCATGTGTATGATTTATGCCTTAAGCATATTCATGTATAGTTGAGTACATTCTTCATAACCTAAATTCATGTGTATAGACTATGTGCATGACTTAAGTGAATTCATGTGTATGCTTTATAATCTCTGTGCTACATGTATGCTTCATGACTTAAGAAAATTTATGTGTGTGCTTTATGTGTTAGCTATGTTCACATGTGTAATTCATCATTTAAGTGAATTCAAAATTTATGTGCTACATTGTATTCATGTGTATCTGATGCTCTCAACCAAGAAAATCCTTCAAAGTTCACTTCACAAATCCAGTGATCACCTTGTCAAATCAACTCTTATGCAATGTATCATGTTAGAACTCTATTATACATGTCAAAGACACATCATTCCATGAGAATCAATAAGAACATTCATGGAATGATGCTTCTACATCAATATTTTGTCAAATTGTTATTGAGAGAACAATGACCTATCATTCTAGGTACCAAACCCTCCTTTCTAGGGTCTCTAGGCTAGGGCTTGTTCAAAAAGACTCTTGCTTGCAACAATGACTAGTGCTGATTCATGCACCTTCAATCAACATTTACCACCATTTTGGTCTCTCCACCACCATATATCTTGCATATCCCTGCAACCAAACACTATTCTACAAGACACTAGTTAATTCCTTTCCTTCAAATGCTAATAAAATGATGCAATATGGACATGGAAGTGATAACAAGACTATAGATAATCAATTTACTCCATTTAAAATCATAGAAACATTTCATAATGCATTCAAATGACCATCCTTGGTCTCTTTACATTTTCCATTGATCCTTTATGGTCATGTCTCCATCTCCCTTGGAGAAATAATATATGTTCATTGTGGGCACAAATTGATGATTCCATCATGTTTGATTGGGTAGGTTTACCCTAGGAATGGTCCCACTTTGCCTCTTGACACACAGAATGCTTGCCAACATACACAATGGTGCTTAGTGCACCTTGGGGACACTTTGGTCCAGCATGTTCGTGAACGTTCTACTAACTTCATTGTCTGAATGAGGTTGTCACTAGCATTTACCTTCCCAATGAGAGCTAATGGCATAGTCCATTCGGTGCCAGTACAAATGGTATGGAAGAAACCCAATGGTGAAACTTTCAACTGACCCTCACTTCAAGTTTTGGCATCAAGCAAGATTGGCATACCAAATTCAAAAACATTTGAATCTCCCAGAATAGAGAGAAGTTATTGTAGGCCTCAAAAACATGGTCCTGTAGTATATCATAGCTCATTGATACCTATCACAAGATCCAAGATACAAGACTTGAAAGATCACTGCCCAATCGTGCTTAGTGCAACTTGGGGACACTTTGGTTCGGCATGTTCTTGAACGTTCTAGTGACTCAGTGGTCGAAATGGGGGTCAATAGTGTTTACCCGCCCAACTGGAGCTAATGCAATAGTCCATTTGGTGCCAAGATGAATGGTTTGGAAGAAACCCAATAGTGAAACTTTCAAATGACCCTCACTTCAAGTTTTGGCATCAAACAAGATTGGCATGCCAAATTAAAAAAAATTTGAATCTCCCAGAATGGAGAGAGGTTATTGTAGGCCTCAAAAATATGGTCATGTAGCATCTCATGGCTCATTGATACCTCTCACAAGGTCTGAGATAAGAGCCTCAAAAGATCATTGCCCAATCATGCTTAGTGCACCTTGGGGACACTTTGGTCAAGCATTTTCACGAATATTCTAGTGACTCAGTGGTCAAAATGAGGTTGTCACTAACTTTTACCTACCCAATCAGAGCTAATGCCACAGTCCATTCGGTGCCAAGATGAATGGTTTGGAAGAAACCCAATGGTGCAACTCTCAACTGATCTTAACTGCAAGTTTTTGCATCAAGCGAGATAGGTGTGCCAAATTCAAACAAATTCTAATCTTCCAGAAGGGAGAGAGGTTATTGTATCCCTCATAAAATAGTCATGTAGCATCTCATGGTTTGTTGATACCTGTCACAAGGTCTGAGATACAAGCCTTAAAAGATCACTATACCTTGGGGACACTTTGGTCTGGCATGTTCACGTGCATTCTAGTGACTCAATGGTCAAAATCGGGTTGTCATTAATATTTACCCACCCAACCGGAGCTAATGGCATAATCCATTCGATGCCAGGACAAACAATTTGGAAGAAACCCAGTGGTGCAACTTTTAACTAACCCTCACTCCAAGTTTTGGCATCAAGCGAGATTGGTGTGCCAAATTCAAACAAATTTGAATCTCCCACAATGGAGAAAGGTTATTGTAGGCCTCAAAAAAATGGTCCCATAGCATCTCACAGTTCATTGATACCTCTCACGGGGTCCGAGATAGGAGCCTCGAAAGATCGCTACCCAATCGTGCTTAGTACACCTTGGGGACACTTTTGTCTAGCATTTTGTGAATGTTCTAGTGACTCAGTGGTCAAAACAAGGTTGTCAATAGTGTTTACCTACCCAAACAAAGGTAATGATGCAGTCCATTTGGTGCTAGAATGAATGGTTTGGAAGAAACCCAGTGGTGCAACTTTCAACTGATGCTCACTGCAAGTTTTGGCATCAAGCGAGATTGGCATGCCAAATTCAAACAAATTTGAATCTCCCAGAATGGAGAGAGGTTATTGTAGGCCTTAGAAACACTATCCCTTCACCCAAGGGAATCACCATTTTACTTTAGACACATTTGACCAATTTTGACTCAATGACTCCAACTATTACATAATTTGACTATACAAATGTACATGGAATTAAGATAATACAAATGTAAGGATACAAAATTAAGACAATACAAATGTAAGGATACAACATTCATAGTAAGGAATCATAATTTTTGCACTTTACTTGGCATTAAGATGATACAAATGTGGGCTCTTAGTATTTGCAAATCAACCCCATGGTCACTTTTATATTTCAAATTTTGCATCTAATACGCATGATGAAGCTCATTTTTGTTTATATATACAAAAAATTGCATCTAAATATGCACATTACAGTTGATTGTTGTTTTTATATACAAAATTTGGCATCTAAATCTGCACATTATAGTCGATTATTTTTTTATATACAAAATCTTAGATACACAACTATATATCAAAAATAAGTGGCCTTTCTGCTCATAACGTGTATAAGTTTAAGACATGGTACTCGATGACATCTACATTCCAATCCTTGCATTCAAAAGGAAGAAGAAAAGTTAATCAAGAATATAAGAAGTTTATATAGGTTGACAAAAATATTATGATTGTATAAGTAACTAAACGAACTAAAGAATGTGACTAGCCAATGCATAGTGAAGTTTACCATCATAAAAGATGGGCTAATAAAATGCACACCTCGATCTTCTATATCTATCTTATGTGTATCCAATTGCATTTATAATCCACATACAAAACTAAGTTTATTGGCTCAAACAAATAAAGAAGAAAACTATAATTAATTTATTGAACATAATCATAATTAAACATGGAAAACCTTGCAGTGAGTTGAACTTACCTACTAAAGTGTGCCTAAAGGGTCATCTCTGATGCAAGGAAGGGAGCAAGAGGGGCCAAAGGATGGCACACCCTAATGATCCAAGCTTGAAACACACATGTGGAAGCAACAAACAACAAGAGTGAGAGAGAGAATGCCAAATCTTTCATATATTATCATCAATTGGAATCATACATGCCAGGATGTAAGGTCTTCCTGGTTAGGGCCTGATATTACAATGAGTCTTAGAAGTCCTCAAACATGTGAGGATCTATTAGAAATCTCCAATCTAATCTCTCCTATCTTCTATCAAAACTCCCTCTCTAAACTACCACCAAACATCTACATTTATACAAGAAGCTACCGAGCTGAGTCAGCCTTCAGATCCATAATTAATAGAAGTAATAGTCAAATCTATGACAACATGCTTCCCAATGATGGATAACCGAGTAGCAAACAGACAACGCTGACCGCCGGTGAAATAACTGACCGCCCAGGAGATAACTGACCACCCTTGGTAACCAAAGGAAACTGACCAACTACCAACCAACTTGGTTAAAGTAGAAACCAAGAAACACAAACAAAACTCCAAATTCTTTTTGGCGACATAGGATTGCCAAGGACCCAAGACACTCCTGCATCAGACACCTGGGGTTATTTTGAAATGATTCTCCAAATCATTTGGTAGGTTTGGCCTGAGCTGCATCCAAATCAAACTGTGAAATCCATGAAATATCTTCCATCGGTCTATTCTTCCACTTAACTAGATATTCCATATACTATTTTCCTCTTGTACTTTTTCCAATTCTTTCCTTCAAAATCTATTCAACTTCATCATTCTGCTTCTTAGGGTATTCTATCGGTACTGTCACTTCTTCATTAGGTTCATGATACTCATACAAATCAGCAATGTTGAAAATCGGTGATATGTCCATGTCATCAGGTAACTCAATTTCATATGAATTTCCACTATCAAATTTCTTCAGAATCTTGCAAGGTCCAAATTTATTCATCTTCAACTTTCCATATGTTCCAACAAGAAATCGACCTTTCTTCAAGTGAACCATCACTTCATCACCAACATTAAAATTCTTATGTCTTCTTGATCTATCAGCTCTGTCTTTGTAATTCTGATTACTGTCTTCCAGCTTCAGCTTTACATCTTCATGCAATGGTTTCATGTACTTAGCAAACTTTACTCCTTCAGCACTTGTCTTATTCTCATCAGCAATGTCTCTCAAATCAGATATTCCTCTCAGTTGTGTACCATTCACAATCTCAAATGGTGTCTTTCCAATACTCCTATTCATTGAATTATTATATGCAAACTCTACTTGTGCCAACACAGAATCCCAGTTATTTGGTGTGTCTCCAACTAAACATCTTAAAAGATTTCCCATACTTCTATTCACAACTTTGGTCTGTCCATCGGATTGTGGGTGAAATGTAGAACTATATTTCAACTTAGTGCCAAATTTCTTCCAAAGTGTTTTCCAAAAATATCCAACAAATTTAGTATCTCGGTCAAAGATAATACTCCTCAGTAATCCATGCAATCTAACAATTTCCTTAAAGAAAAGAGATCTACTACATGTACTGCATCTGATGTCTTTCTACAAGGTATAAAATGTTCCATCTTAGAAAATCTATCCACAACAAAAAATATAGAATCATTACATCTTACTATCTTCGGGTAAGCCAAGAACAAAATCCATACTGATAGCAATCCAAGGTTTCTTAGGAACATCAATTGGTGTATACAATCCAGTATTCTGACTTACTCCTTTTGCAACTTGACAAATTCCACAACTTTTCACAAATTTTTGAACATCTCTATACAACTGCGGCCAATATTACTTCTCCTTAAGAAAATTCCATGTTTTATCAATACCAAAATGTCCAGCCAAACCACTACTATGTTTCTCCTTTATCAAATTAGATCTCATTACTCCTCTTGGTATACACAACTGAATACCTTTAAACAACATACCTTCCTAAATAAAATATTCATCCTATTTAGTATCTTGTTGATCTTGAATAGGTGCTCTGCACTTTCTCCATGGCTCAGAAAAATCAGGGTCATTTTCATACAAACCTCTCATCTCATCAAAACCAAGAACTTCAATTTTCATCTTGGTCATCAAAGATCTTCTTCTACTCAATGCATCAGCAACTCGGTTAGTGACTCCACTTTTATGCTTTATCACAAATGTATAACTCTGCAAATACTCAACCCATTTCATATGTCTCTGATTCAACTTATTCTGACTACCCAAATATTGTAAAGCCTTATGATTAGTATACAACAAAAATTCACTTGGTATCAAATAATGTCTCCATTTCTTTAGTGCTTGAACAATAGCATAGAATTCTTGATCATACAAAAAATATTTCCTTCTAGCATCATTCAACTTTTCACTAAAGAAAGCAACATGTTTACATTCTTGACTCAACACAACTCCAATTGTACTTCCACTTGCATCACATTCTACTTGAAATACTTTACTGAAATTAGGTAATGCAAAAATAGGCAATTCAGCAACCTTTTGCTTCAAAGTCTCAAAACTTCTATCAGCTCCATGTGTCCACTTGAATTCTCTTTTGTCTCCCCTCATAGTCTCAGTCATAGCATTACAAATTGAACTAAAATTCCTTATGAACTTTCAATTAAAAATTGCCAAACCATGAAATGATCTTACCTCACTAGTATTCACAGGTGTAGGCCAATTCAAAATAGCTTCAACCTTTTTAGGATCCATCTTCAAGCCATCAGCTGAAATAACAAATCTCAAATACACAATCTCTTCTTTCATGAATGAACACTTTTTCAAATTTATCAACAACTTTTCCTCTTTTAGTCTCTACAAAACTTGTCTAACATGCAACAAATGTTCTTCTCTAGTCTTACTGAATATCAAAATATCATCAAGATATACAATCACAAATTTACCCAATAATTTCTTCAAAACTTCATTCATCAACCTCATAAAAGTACTCAGTGCATTAGTTAAACCAAAAGGCATAACCAACCACTCATGCAAACCTTCTTTTGTCTTGAAAGCAATCTTCCATTCATCACCTTCTCTGATTCTGATCTAATGATACCCACTTTTCAAATTAGTCTTTGTGAAATACTTTGGTCCAATCAAACTCTCCATTATGTCATCCATTCTCAGTATAGGAAACCTATACTTCACTATTATCTTATTGATTTCTCTAGAATTAGTACACATTCTCCATTCTCCATTCTTCTTCAGTGCCAATACAATAGGTACTACACAAGGACTCAAACTTTCTCTGATCAAACCTTTCTCCAGCAACTTTTGAATTTGTCGGTTCAATTCCTGATTCTCAGTAGGTGTCAACCGATGAGGTGCCTTATTCAGTAAACTAGCTCCATGGATTAGATCCATACAATGATCAATGCTTCTTTTTGATGGAAAACCATCAGGTACACCATCATAAATGATATCACTATACTTAGTGAGTAACTTATCAATCTCCTCAGGGACATTATCCTCTATTTTCTTACTCGGCTTATTAGGAATCACAACAAAACATACATCATCCCTCTTCAAAGAGTTAACAAACTTCCTTCCTTCCATCAAAAAAACTTTCACAGATGTGAAAACATTACTAATAGGTTCTTCCATCAATGGTAACAAGATTTTTTTCTTTCCATCAACCAAAATAGTATACTTGTGCAATCTCCCATCATATATAGCATTTCTATCATATTGCCAAGGTCTACCCAAAAAAATATGACAACAATCCATAGGCATGATATCACATAACACCTTATCATAGTATTTTCCAATCTTCAAATTCACATAACATTGTTCACTTACCAGGAGTGTATGCTCATCCTTGATCCATGAAATCAGATAGGGCTTCGGATGTACCAACCTTTCCAACTACAATTTTGTGACCACCTCTTCAGATGCTAGGTTCTCTGAGCTACCACTATCAGTGATTACCTTCCAAACTTTGTTAGAAACTCTACATCTGGTCTTGAACAAACTTTTCCTTACCGGATCTTCCTTTTTGCCTTCATTCCATAGTGCTCTCTTTACCATCAAGTTATTTTCTTTCTCAAGTTCATTCGGGGACTCCTCTTGCACCAAAGCATTTCTACTACTACTAGCCTTCTTACTAGCTTGTGTATGTTCAAAAGATCTATGTCCTTCTCCACAATTATAACAAGTTCCTCAGAAACTTCCTCTGCTATAACCACCCCGATAGTTACTACCTCTGCCTCTAGAACTTTTACCTTTCCACTTGGTCTTGCCTTTATCTAGATTTGTCTTTTCTGGTTCAGATCTACCATTTTGACCATTAGATCTACCTCTTCCTCTAGGAAATCTACCACTTCAACCTCTATGTCTTTGCTCATGTCTTTTGTTCAATTTCTCCTCAACTTTCAAAGCAAATTGATAATCCTCTTCAATGTTCTCCAACTTGACCATACTAATTTCCTCTTGGATGGAAACCCTCAAACCATTCAGGTATCTACCAATCCTTTCCACATCATCTTCCTCATGTCCAGATCTGATATCTAATCTATAGAATTCCTTAGTATACTCTTTTACCAAGCTATCTTTTTGTCTCACTTTTCATTCGCCAAACTAGGTTAATCTGATAATCACAGGGTAAGAACTTTCCTTTCAAGTTATTGACCATTTTACTCCATACCTTGATGTTGTCTTTTCCTTTCCTTTTCTAATCCAATTATAGATGTTCCCACCATAAGGATGCATGACTTTTCAACTTTGTGCTTGAAATTTTCACCTTCTTATCCTCAGGAATGTTTTCATATTCAAAATACTTTTCCATCTCGGTGATCCAATCTGTTAGAGTAATCATACTTTATGCTTATTAATTAAATCACTTTGGTTTAATTAATTAAGTCATTTATTACTCTATTTACTTAAGCTATCTTTTAGGTGCATTATAATTAATATATTTATTAATTATAATGTGCAACCTAGCTTTATTTTTTGCTTTATAGCTTTAGGGTTTTATTGTTCACCTATATGGTTGAACCCTTTGTACATTCTTTTTAAATAATTCACTTATTGGATCATAATAGAGATTTCTCTTGGCATGTCCATAAGATGTCTCTGGCTTTTTGGCCTCCATGATTTTTCTTGCTTCTGTGCTTTGCTTCTTCCATGTGACAGGGTTATGCATGCAGGTGTTCTTGGGAGATTAGTATTTCACCTAATCTAAAATGGTATCAGAGCCATCTTGCTGCTCGTTGTTCGTGCTTTGTTGAAGTGTTTCAGAAGCAGGAGGTTTTCAAGGGTTTCAGAAGTTTTTTTTGTGGATCTGGGGGGAGCCAAAATTTGGCTCACCTTGGGCAAAAACGGACACCACCATTGTGTCCGGAAGGCCCAAGAACCCCTAAATCCATATAAAACTTGTCCATTTTGGACACAGTGGCATCAGAGGCAAAAATTTTTTGCATACCAGAGCCGTACGGCCCTGGCACGCACTCCGAGATGGCGATTTTTGAAAAAAATTATTAAAATTTTTTTTACGGGGCGGCCTCCCGAGCGCCACCCAGCGGCCACCCGGGCGCCACCCCGCGGCCTCCGCCGAGCCGCTTGCAGCTGCAAGCCACCGGGCTCCCTCCGCTCCGCCAGTCTGCGGCCTCCGCCTCTCCCGGCCCCGCCACCCGCGCCCGCGCCCTCCGCTCCGCCGGCCCGCCCACCACCGGCACCAGCACCAGCCCTTGGTCCCCCACATGACCCGGGGTTTCCTGATTCAGCCCCCAGGCCATCTGCTGACGTCAGCATGACGTCAGCGGACATGCTTTTTAATTTTTTTAAAAAAATTTGCATGTTTTTTTAGGGCTCTGTTTTTAAGGGTAATTGGGCTTTTTTTTGCCATATCTTCTTCATCTGGAGGCGTATTTGGGAGTTTTTTATATCATCAGAAAGCTCTTTTCAAGACGAACGCAATTATGGAGGTTTCTTTTCGAGTTTTTTGCTTCGTTTTTTGTACCATGCCTTCGAAGGCAGGACTGCTTTTTTGCCTTCCTGGAGCACCTGATGCTTTTTTTGGCATAACTTGCTCATACGGAGGAGTTAGTGGGCAAACGAGATATCATCCGAAAGATGATTTTGAGACGGTCGTTTTATATGCAGAGCTTTTTACCAGATTCTTCTTCCATTTTTCGCACCAGGCTGTTGAATTCAGAGGTTTTCTTTTTCAGGTGCCTGCCAGAGCACCTGTCACTATTTTTGCCGTAACTTGAGCATACGATGGCATTTTTTGCCAAACAAGATATCGACGGAAAGCTGGTTCCGAGACCTTTCTGTTTTTTTCAGTTTGGTTGTTTTATTTTGACATTTTCAAGGGTTTTCTGCCAGTCAAAGTCACGGGTACTTTTTGCATTCCGGACACTATATCTCTCACATCCGGGCTCAGTTTTCAGCAAACTTGGTATTTTTGGAAAGCTGGTTCAGTGTGCTATTCAGTGGTAGAGGTTTTTTTTTCTAGATTCTACTCCAGGTTTTCACTCCTCTGAGTTATGCAGTTTATGCCCTCTGGTGGAGTGCTTGGTTCTACAGGTCCGGGGATCTCTTCTTCTGAGTTCATAGCTCACTCTTCTTTCTGTCTTTTGAGCATTGTATGCTTCTCTTCTGTTGCATTCTTTTTTCTGTAAATGCACTGAGATAAAGTGCCTGCTTTTGCATTTTGGGATCTTGAACACTATGTGTTTGTTTGTATACGCACTCAGTTATAAAGTGCCATGGGGGGATTCTGATGCATTTGCCACTATAGGCGCATCCACTCTTGTCAAGTGAGTGTACCTTCCATGACATTAGCCCATGTAGACTGTGTCTATGACACCGCCCTTTATCCTGTGCTTGTACCTTCTTTTGCACATAGGTGTTCCTGTTTCTTCTTCTTGCAGATGTTTCTGGCATTGCATTTCAGTGTTCCTGTCACCCCGTTCAGCATTATGGGGGGGTTCACCTATTGGCTCTATTGCTTCCTTGGTTTGGTTGAGTGATCTACGTATTCAGTTTTTGTTCCTATGTACTAGGCGGATGCAGTGGCTAGGCACCTATGCATTTCGGTGAGATGGTTCATCTACTATATAGACACTCATTCATTCCTATTTTGGAGGTCACCTCTTTGATTGATCAGCTCTTCAGACTTTGTCTTCTCTACCTGGTCATGCACTTCAGTGGGGGTTCCAGCAGTTTCTTCTGACAGTGTTTGCAGCTTCATGCTTCGGAGATGCTTCATGCTCTTTCTTGTTCCTTTCTTTGGGACATTCCCTAGATTGGAGGCTTTGTTTCCTTCATCTAGTTTATTTTCCTGTACTGGGTACCTGATCAGGCCTTGTTGCCGGGACCCATTTTCTGCTTTCATAGCTGTGCTAGGTTAGCTTTCCTCTTAAGCTACGCTTAAGGGGGGGTGTTAGAGTAATCATACTTTATGCTTATTAATTAAATCACTTTGGTTTAATTAATTAAGTCATTTATTACTCTATTTACTTAAGCTATCTTTTAGGTGCATTATAATTAATATATTTATTAATTATAATGTGCAACCTAGCTTTATTTTTTGCTTTATAGCTTTAGGGTTTTATTGTTCACCTATATGGTTGAACCCTTTGTACATTCTTTTTAAATAATTCACTTATTGGATCATAATAGAGATTGCTCTTGGCATGTCCATAAGATGTCTCTGGCTTTTTGGCCTCCATGATTTTTCTTGTTTCTGTGCTTTGCTTCTTCCATGTGACAGGGTTATGCATGTAGGTGTTCTTGGGAGATTAGTATTTCACCTAATCTAACACAATCCACCAATTCATCAGAATCCAGCTTTCCACCATACTTAGGGGGATTGAAATGTGGTGTTGACTTTAGACTTTTCAAAGCCTTCAAGAATCTTTCTTCACCTTGATCCATAAAAGGAGCAGGTTCTGCATTCGCTTGTTCTTCTTCAATTTCATCATCACTAACGTCTTCAAGATGTCTGCCTCTTCTTTGGGCTATTTCTACTGCTTCTAACCTAGCAAAAATCTTCCTTAGCATATCTGCCAATACTAGATCTACATCTCACCTCCCATGAACCATCTTGACAACCCTCTATAGTTGTAGGTCGGATCACAATCTTCTAACCCACAACAATTCAACTAGGGCTTCAAGAGGAACCTGCAAACCTAGATCTACAGAACTAGATCAAGATCTCACCTTGCTCTGATACCACCTGACATAAGGTAGGGAGCAAGAGGGGCCAAAGGATGGTGCACCCTAATGATCCAAGCCTATAGCACACATGCAGAAGCAACAAACAACAAGAGTGAGAGAGAGAATGCCAGATCTTTCATATATTATCATCAATTAGAATCATACATGCTGAGTTGTAAGGCCTTCCCGATTAGGGCCTGATATTACAATGAGTTTCAGAAGTCCTCAAACATGTGAGGATCTATTAGAAATGTCCAATCTAATCTCTCCTATCTTCTATCAAAACTCCCTCTCTAAACTACCACCAAACATCTACATTTATACAAGAAGCTACCAAGCTAAGTCGGCCTTCAGATCCACAATTAACAAAAGTAACAGTCAAATCTGGGACCACACTCTTCCCAATGATGGATACAAAAATTAATTCTATGATCCAATATAAATGCACAAGTCGGCCACAACAGGAAACAAAACTAAACCTATCGGTAAGCAAGATAATCGAGCAACAGATAGACAACATCAAGCGCCAATGAAATAACTGACCGCCCAAGAGATAACCGACCACCCTTGGTAACCAAAGGAAATCGAAAAACTACCAACCAACTCGATTAAAGCAAAAACCAAGTGACATAGACAAAACTCCAAATTCTTTTTGGTGACACAGGATTGCCAAGGACTCAAGATGCTCCTGCATCAATCTCACTACTTGAGGGTATTCAATATTGCTTCATGATCAATAGTACTAATAGTCCAAAGTTTCTTTTTCTTTGGTTTACCTTGATGTTTCAACAACTTAACATTGGCTTTTATAACAAGGTGTGAATACATGAGAATAGTTTTGTGCTTCTCATAGTCTTCAAACATAGGAATGACATTATTTCTAATCATATATGTGCGCAACCATGTTCCTATAACATCATATGATCCTGTTGGATATGTGAACATATCATCATCTGTTGTTGGTTTTGAAAGTTTATGATTTCCTTGTATACAATGTTCTAGCCAATAATTTGATCTCTTATCATTCCCTTGTGGTGAAACCAATGCAAAAACATGTCCTGGCTATAGAAGATCTAAAAGATAGTCATAGTCAAGTGAACAATGTTAACCACTAGGGTTTACGTTGCACCAAAAGATCAACCTGTTAATGATTGATACAACCACTAGACTTATAGAAGACATAGGAGGTAGTTAAGCCATGTCATGAATCCTATGAGGGACACTGGCCCACTGCTAACAATCCCCCTCCCAGTGTCACTCGCCATGGCCTGCATGGATTCAAACCTGTGACCAAGATTTGATACCACTTGTTAACCACTAGGGTTTTCATTGCACAAAAAGATTGACCTATTAATTTTTGATACAACCACTAGACTTATAGAAGACACAAGAGGTGGTTAAGCCATGTCGTGAATTCTATGAGGGACACTGGCCCACTTCCAACAAAAAATCCATGTCATCATTTATTACAGAGACTATGATAGATAAAGGAGTTAGATAATGTGGAACCCACATATCAACCCACTCACTTGACTCACACTGATCCCAATCACACTAAAGACACCTCAGACAATAACAAGCCAAATCTCATGTCCAAATGGTCCATGTACTGGCATCTGAGCTTTGAAATGAATGTATTTTTGAAGAATCTTTTACGGTTTGACAATCCAACCTATCTCCTATCGTGTCCAACTCAACTAACCAAAAGAATCTATGTACTGCTAAATCAAGAGTCCCCCCTATGACATTGTTGAAGTACACCTATCAACAATAAAAAGAGCATCAAGGAGTTTTACACCTGAAATCCTTAATTGCTCCTTAGCTAGAGCTCTATTTATGCATGAACTTGCTCTGTCATGCTCCCCTTTTCCATGACCAGCCTAAACAAAACTCCAAATATGAGGTACACCTTTCTCTACATGCATTCTACATAACTAATAAAACTTACGAGCATTTTTTAATTGACCTGTGCAGTTATCTGACCAAATGAGATGTCTATCCATAGCAATATTATTTTCTTGCACCCACTCAAAATAATTCTCAAAGAAATGTTGGACATACTTGTGAGAGTGAGATCTATCATCACTCATATAAAAATGGTACTCTCTTATTATCTTCGGGTCATCTTTTGTACTATCAGGGGAATGTCCATGTGTTATGTGCACAAAACTAGCAACCTGAATAGAGTTGTAATATTGAGCTTGCAACTCATTTTGGGGCTGCAATGTATAGTTCTCTACAAAGTCAACAACTGATATAATAGTTCCAATTGGGAAAGTGTCCTTACACATCCTGAATTGTTGATCCAACCACTGAGATCTCTAACTATGCCTTGCATACTTGTAAAAGGGATTCTTCCTGAAATCTAAAATAAAATCAGCTACATTGCATTCTTTTGTAACCAACTCACATATAGATCCTTCACCTCCACTTTTCAATGTATATTTAATGGTTTCATATACCTTTTTGTGGATAATTGTCTTTCCAAAATCATTTTCACAACCCTCATGAAAACATTCAACAAACTTTAGTAGCCCACCACACTCTAAGCACTTGTCATTTAAGAAATATTTTCTATAAAAGAAACATCCATCATCTCTAGGACATAAAAAATGATCTAGTAAGTCTCTTGATGATTTTGGAAGAACACTTACATGACACTCTTCCAAAATTTCACTTGTATACAAAGTAGAATGAAGGGATCATAATAGTTCATGGTGCATTGAGAAGTCCACATGATATTTGAAACAACAAGTATTTCAAATCTTAAGAGGCACACAAAAAAGGCTTGAGGGATTCAAAATCTCTTTGTGATATTTGCAATGTTGGATGTGTCTCACAAAATGTTTTGAACATCACCTCCAAATAATGTTTGGGATGTGGGGTGCGGTCTCGAATACCAATTCTCAACTTCAAGACATCCTTCATATTTGGTGACACTCTTGAGTTAGATTGCCAAAATAGTTGAATTTGATCCTTCACACCATCGGTAAGCTTCTTATCACAACATGAAAGTCTCCCACCATAAGCCCATGTATCATGTTTAAGAGGATCATCAAGTCTTTCTCTTCTTGCAAGTTCTCTATCCAAAGTTGTACGGTTTAGGTTCAAGTCAACACAAGTTTGTCTCATCAAACGAGCCTTTCCCAAATGATGACTTACTAAGGAGATTTTAATAACCCTCCTAGAGGCTCTCTTATCTTTTTCCTTGGTAGTCTTCCCAATGAAATTGAAAACACTAAAAATATTTCTCACAATAATAGCATTCCTCTCCATTTTCTTGTTCACACTAATTTTTAATTTATCTAGTATACATCTCATCTTCTACATCTTTAACAATTGCACAAACATTAGACATTTCTCAACCAACGTCTTGTGGCTAAAAAATTGATCAAAAAGTTTTGAAACCCACAACCGAATGGTTCTTTTTAATCTGTTGCCATCAAAATAGCTCATTATGTTCTCATCAATTTCAAGTAACCATTTTGTTATTCTTCAAGGTCTCAATTTTGAAGTTTGTCTTTCTTCCTCCCAAGGGACTTCATTTCTCATATAATTTAGAGATGTGTTACATTGATTTGGTTCTTGTGTACCATTATCATTGTCAATTCCTTCATATTCAATCTATGGATTGTCATTGTCAATGTCCACACTTCCATTGTCCACATCTACATGTTCATTTTCCAAACCTACATTTTCATCTTCAATCCCTACATTCTCATTTTTAATATTATTGTCATAAATCATTTCAAATTCATGATCTTCTTCACTTGAAACCACATTCAAGGGTGGGCCTATGCCCACATCTTCATTAATATTTAACATACCTTGTCTCTTATTTTGATGAGTAACCCTATCCATTTCTCTATACACTTCAATCTCTTCATTTGTTAGTTTCCTCTTCTGTTTATGCTTTTGATGGCTACTACTCCTTGTAGTGAGACCAAAAAGGTGATGCAAAAACCTTTGATAATAGAGAAATTCTAACCAAGAAGGGGGAAAAGGTGATTTTTTGTCTTCTACAACTTCAATCCCGTGATATTCTCTGCATAAAAACATGCTTCTCATATTGAGGAACCCAAAGAATAAACTTTTTCTTTTCAATGCCAGTAAAAACAATCAGATATCCAAAAATATCAGATATCTGATATTATCGGATATCCAAAATCTCCCACTCAAATTTTGTTGAAATCTCTCTCTCTCTCTCTCTCTCTCTCTCTCTCTCTCTCAGGTATTATTTAACATATAATATAAATATTTAATACTAACATTATACTATTATACAATAGAGAAATAAATAATATTAATATAAAAAAATAAAAAATTTGTAATAGATAACTTAAAATTGAAAAAAGCAGTCAACTCATTTAATATTAATATAAAAACAATTGTAATATATAAGGTAAAATTGAAAAAAGAAGTCAAGTTGAAATGTTGAATTAGGCGGGAGATATCGAATATCTGATATTATTAGATATCTGAAATTATGGGATATCTAATTTTATCGAATATTCGATTAGGCTTGGTATTTTCCTTGCGCATTGCCAAACTTGAATGGTCAACCCAAAAGACATGTTCACCATATTTGCTTTGATCTCTAGACTTTGACGATGTAGTCGATGACCTTTTTTTCACCTGAAATTGATGAAATGAAAAGGGTTTCTTAAATATATTATCAGCTTTCCATCAATATAATTGCTGTCAAATTTCGAGTTCAGTAAGTAATTATTACTTATTTTTTAATTGAGTTATATTTAAAGTCACAATTGACATACTAATTGAAAAACAACTATAAATTTTAAATAGTTTAACCTTTTTGAAATCCAAAACATGCGTCACATTCTATGTTTCACCTACTATAAGAAAAAAATTCAATTTTGTAAAATTTAGAATTAGTTAAGGTGGTCAGACATGAGAGTATTTTTATTTTATATAATTTATAGTAGACAATTCATAATTAATTATTTATTTAGGAATAAATTACACAAAAATATGTGTCACATCTGGGCATGAGCCTACTACTTATATCTATAATCTTGTGAAAATATATCATCATTTGATTATGATTAAGGTGGTCAGACATACACGTACTTTTTATCATTTTCCTGAGATTTTTGTACTACTACATTGAAATCTAAAATTTTGAATAATTAGATTTTTTTTTTTTAGACAATGACTAGTAGTTTAGAAACTACATTCAATTTCCTACATATTCTATTCTTACAAATTTTTCACATAAGGTTGATAAGATGTTCAACTTTTTATGTCAAGTTGACTAACCCTGATTTTATGATTTTTCATTACCACTTAAGGCCATACTTTGGTATACCATGATCCTACACATACCCATTAACAATTGGTATTAGACCTTTGCTTCCTTGGTAAAGAGATTAACCACTTGAGGAGATCATAATGACATACAAATTGACTATTTCTATGTTTGATGGACCTGACTATTCTTAGTGCAAGGTGAAGATGCAAGGATATTTGATTTCTCTTGGTTATGATGTTTAGAAGGCTATTGAGAAATATTATGTCAAAATAGTGATTAGGTTGAATAATCTTGATGAGATCAAGGCCTTTGAGGATAATGAAAATGAAATGTATTCTAGTTTTAGTGCTCTTTCTAAGACCGAGTTAATAAAAGTTGTATATAGAATCTTCTCATGGTGTTTGGAATAATTTAGAAAATACACATGAAGGATATAATATAATAAAATAAGCTAAGTTTCAAAATATTAAGGTTAAGTATGAATGTTTTTGGATGAAAGAAGAAGACAATATAACAAGCTACTTGTAGAAGGTGGATAATGTTGTAAATTAGATTGGAGGTTTTGGTGTTGACTGGAAAAAAGATGAAGTTGTGAAAAAGGAACTCAAAACTTCTACTAAACCATATAGTTGTAAGATTTATGCTATAGAAGAGTCTCAAAATTTGAATAAGTACACTAGAGAATAGATGTATGTCTTATTTATTTCTTTTGAGATGAGAGAATTCAATACTACCAATGCAAGGATATAAACTACATTTAAAGCTAATAAATCAAGAAAAGAAGAGGAAACTGATGAGGAAGACTTTGATGATATTAATGAAATATTTGTGAGGAAGATAAATAAGGGAATCAAAAGGTAGATAGGTATGTTTCCCTTTAAATGATTCAGTTATGGAAAGATAGGTCATTACGCTTTTGCATGTCTTGACAAAATCATGAATAGTAAAAAATAAATTAAAGAAAAAGAAATTTTATAAGAAAAATTATTATGACAAAGAAGATGGTAGCATTTTTATAAAAAATTTAACCATAAATAAGATAATGAATATTTATTCCTAGTTGTAAAGGAAGAATCTTGTTTTACTAACCTTGGAAAAATTGAAAAAGGGAAATTTGGAAGTTGATACTAAAGTTGCAAATATTGTGGATTCTTTTCATGCTAAAAGAGATAGAGATGATTAGGTTATTGAAAAAAAAAATTCAAATCATATGACTGGTGACAAGAGTACCTTTGTAAATCTTGGGAAAGATAATGGACGTATTGTTAGATTTAAATATGATAAAACTACTAAGATAGTTGTAATAGGTTTAATTAGTTTTCATGCTAAGCATAATACTAACAATATTTACTATGTCAAAGGTTTACATCATAATATTTTGAGCATTGGTCAAATATGTGGAAATGGATATAATATTTATTTTCATGATAATGGTTGTAAAATCAGGAAATGGTCTTGAACAATGATCATAGATGGAAAGAAGATAGATAAAAATGTTTATTAGATGAAGACTACTGGTTGGATATTGTTTGATCACTCAGATCAATGAGATTAGGTTATGGCACTAGAGTACACGTCACAATAATTTTGATAATCTAGTGAGGATTAGGTCTATTCAAGTTTTGAGAGATATGCCAAATCTTACAAAGAACACTAATAATGTCTACTAAAGCTAAATATATTCTTGTTGCATCTTGTTGTACACAAGTATTATGGATGAAAAATACTTGAAATACATTGGAATACTATTTAATGAGCCCATTTCTATCTCATGTGAAAATACTGATCCAATAAATATTTGAAAGAACATGGTACTACATTAAAGGGAAAACACATTTCAATCTAATCTCATTTTTTGAGTGAAAAAGTTTTGGAGAATGAAGCGAAGCTTTAGTCTATACCTAAAATAGAACACATTGTCGATATCTTTACCAAGGTTCTCACTAAGGATACTTTTGAGTATCTCAAGGATAGATTAAGGGTCATTTCTCCCCATTTTCTAAAGTAGATGCATACATGGAGGTGAATTAGTCTAGTCAGATTCATGTGCAATATTGAATGTAGACTAATGGAAGATTCTTCCTTTTAGGGGGAGCTAAGTACAATTATGAGCTGATATGTATGTCTCAACATGAGCTGAGTAGAATGACTAACTAGTTTTTAAAATTGACCTTTTCCATTGATTTCAAAGAGGAAGACATTTGGTAAATAGGGAGTGAATTTGGCATCATAAAGTTGTTGTTTTTGTTGTTTGTAATACCCCTCCTATAGTTTTACTTTTAGTTTATATGACCAGACTCTTTTAGGGCACTCTTCATGTTGATTATCTACATTTGATAATGTTATTTATATTTATGATTTTATTGACCCCATACTTGCATGTGTATGATTAGCGTGCATGTTTTACTTTTCTATTTGACATTCTTGATATGGTTGAGGGACATAGTCGTAGTTACTTTCTTGCGAGATCCACATGATTGGTTGATCCCCACCATTGTTTGTTATATATTTATACATGTATGTACATGCTCATATTTTATGCAAGATTTCAGGTATTGGAGATCAACTTCCTTGAATTGCTAGGATGAGCGTTCCCTATCGCAACATCTCAATGGTAAGAGAGGGGAGATAATAGATAGATCCAAATTCCAACCCAAGCCTTTTATTGTCCTAAACTAATGGACAAGTATCTGATTGAGTTTCCTTTCTGAATTCGTCAAGGTGACGTGAATTCATCAACCCTTTCCTTGAGATATGGTTATTGTGGTTTTGGGTTTAGTCAGCTCTTTCTCATGTTTCTATGTAATGTGGTTTTATGTGATTTTGTGTTA